>CM074277.1:17183150-17783150 GCA_037194245.1 Opsariichthys bidens | reverse complement strand
ATGCGAGCTGGATTGCTGACCACCTCGTCGTTGTGATTGACGTAAGTGGTCCTGAAATTGATTAGGATGTCAATAATGAACATGACATCCACCACCAGGTCCACTACGTTGAGGGGGTTGCAGGTGTAGCCGCAAGTGCGCCTCCTCTCGTCCTCCTGCTCGTTAAGGAGAAAGGCAGCTGAGTAGGGCGTGAAGACGGCCGTGTAGAGCACCAGGAGTAGGATGATCCAGTCCCATACTGCTTTGAACGGGCTGTAGTGGAGGATGGTCCACTTGTGGATGCGTGGAGCTTGAAGCTTGTACTCAGGAAGCACATCTGCCCCGAGTGACAGTACCTGTGAACAGAAGGAGAGAAGTTAAGAACCCACATGATCAGAGGAAGCCAATTGAAATTCGATGGATGCAATGGGTCCAGGTTAGCATGGACAGTTCGCTGACAGTTTTGCGAGCAGATTTCATAACTACACCTTCTGGCCAGTGTTATTACTGTTAACGAAAACTATAACTATTTAAAAAAAAATTGTTAATTGAGGTAAAGCTAAATTAAAATAAAATGTAAATATTAGTTGAAAAATTTAAACTAAATAAAAATTAGAAATGATGACTTAGCAACTAAATTGAAGTGCTGAAATGACCAATTGAAATGAAAATAAAATAGTAATGACAAGCATTGATCAGCATAACAAAATTACTCAAATTAAATTAAAATGAAAACTAAAATAAGAGATAATTTAAAATATTAATAAAAATATAATAGCATATAAAATAACACTGTATCTAAAATTAGCTGAATAAATATATTACATATATATATATTGTTATGTTATAGTATATGTTTTGCAAGTGGTTGATTTTATTTGAAGTTTCTTTAAAGCTTGAAATTGGTGACAATGTTGTGAACACAGTATGATTCAGGAGAAATGATTCAGTCCCCAAAACCAATGCAATTATACAAAAAAAAAAAACATGCGTACTTCATGGTGAAGTCTATGAGTGACAGTATAAAATGTCAGAAGATACCATCAATAGACCCAGATAAACACACGCAAACACACACAGGAGGAGATACAATGAACACTAGATGATATCTTGTTCAAAAGCATTTCAAATAAACAGACATTTCACTCAATGCTTTGAATTGTATTGTCATATCTCATTTTAACCCAGAGCATGAAACATCTGCAGACATCTGTTCATCTTTCATGCTTTGTTCTTCAAGATATAAGCCTCCTCTTCCTCTTGACATGTACCATTATTAAAAGGAAGGGCAGCAGCCACGTCCTACAGACCAGATCCAATTTTAAAGGGCACGGACTGAAGAAACATGCCACAGGAGGCCTGTCTCTGGGCCGAGTGATATGTTAATGGGCAACTCTGCTTGAAGTGGTGTAAATGTAACGGTATAGGAAAAATGACAGGAAACAGGAAAACGAACCAAACCTTAAAGAGTTTGTCATTATTTATTCTCCTTATTCTTCTTATGATGTTCCAAATCTGTCATTTCATTGATGAAACACAATTTTGTGAAAGATATTTTTCACACAACAACAGTTGGGTGAAAAAGCACACACACACACACACACACACACACACAAACACCATAACAGTATCATATAGGTAGTCTATATGACTTGTATGGCTTTTGAAGTCACACAATAGCTTTGCGTGAGAAACAGAGCCACTTTAAATCAAACATGGTAATATAGTGCCAATGGCACACGTTTGACGTCATGACCTATGGCTAAAAGACACTTAAAAACCAATGCCGTTTGATGATATTGACGTCCAACCTTCACTATTCACAGTCAAATTAATTCACAATTGCTCAGACATTAATAGATAGAGTCTGTACTGTGTTACTGGGAGGCTTTGCAGTGTGGTCTGGATCAGTTTATCCATACACATCCTCTGTCACGTCAGAACAAACTCCAGCTTTCCATTACCTCCCTCGACTTTGACCAAAGATCAATCACTGGCCATGGCTCTTAATATAAAACGGGGGTTTTCACAGAGATGCCATGTTGGGTATTTTCAGTGAACAATTCTTAAAAGAACCATTTTTTGTTTGCAGTATGAAGAACATTTTAATAATCTAAAGAACTTTTGGGTTCTTTTTTCCACTATAAAGAACATTTTGAAACACTGGAAAGTTTCCAATGATGTTAAAAGTTCTTCATGGACTCATATGCCAATATAGAGCCTTTATTTTTAAGACAAAGCAAGAAACTTCACTGTACCATCTATCTAATAAAGAGACAAAAATAAATGGCAATAAACCAAAATCAAGACATTATGCAACAAGTATTTTTTTTATGTCAACAAGTATGCAGCTGGGCTATATATGTAACTGTTGAACTAAGTCACACTGAAACCTTTCTGCTAGAGGTTTTCCCCAAAAGAAAATCACTCCTTTAATACAACATTAGCAGCCCATGATTACTGCTCGCACAGACGACCATGGCAACCACTGGCTGCCATGGAAACTACAAGTTGATCGGAGAACATCAGTCAGGAGGAAAAAGTTGGTCGATGGTTCTTTTTGGGATGGGGAAAAAACAATTTTGTAAGGAAAACAGTAAAAAGCAGTAAATGACTCTTAACGGTTGTCATGGTATAGCAAACGCTCTGTTCAAACATTGATGATAAATTCTCAAAACTGGTACTGCAAAAAATTCTGATGTATTACTATGCATTTCAGTTTTCCTTTCTTTTTCTGTTACACAAATTTCAGAACACATGACAACCTATGTTGACGATGCAAATCATATGCATTTTCACCGACAAGGAAGTAATGAACGATGTTAAGAAGCACAGTTTTCAGATTGTTTGAATCTATTTCAGGACTTTTACTTTTATTTAGGACTTAGGGGCTCAGAATTACCTTTGTTTAAGCAGACAGGTGGCTTTATTTAAGCAAATAATAGCTTTGAATAGAGGTTTAATGTAATTTGCATGCCACCACTTATCCACTATAAAAGCTGACTTCACAGAAACATAATATGATAAATGTGTTAGTTCACTAGCCATATTACATGCCATTAAATGAGAAAGTACCGCTGTAATGTGTCCAAACGTACACCTTCATTAATAAAATCTTTCTGAATATTACATTTATATGCATACTGCATAAACTGCAGTCTGTACTGACCGGTACGACAATGAGAGGCTCCTTGTCCATGTTGTCCAAGGTGTCATGTTGACTCACAACATCCTCAGCAAAACTGTTTCTTCAGAAAGAGAAGAAACTCCACAAACCTCCTTCAAACAGACACGTCATCTTTACCACATATATACTGTACAAGCACACCTGATCTAAATAGAGAATGAAAGCAGTACTGGATAGATGGACGATGCCAGCTTTCTGAATCCAAGGGAACAAAAAGATAGATTGCTGAACAAACAGCCTAAACTGCCTAAATGCACCAATTTACCAGGGGGGGAAAAATCGACAGGAAAGGGAGTGGTGAAGGAGGGTGTGAACATTTCCAACAGGTCAACCAAAATGAGAACTAAAAAGGCTGAAAGAGTCTCACCCACTGAATAGTTGTCAAAGTACAGCATGAGAGGTTATTGCTTCTGCTTTTGCCTGCCTAAATCAGTTTGGTAATGTAGAAAGAATTGTTGCGCTCAAATTAGATCAGTGCATCCACAGGTGGAGCAAGAAATGCTCAAAATGCATTAAAATGCACAAAATCCATGGCAGATGCTGTCATAAACAATCATAAAAATAACGTTTTTTAATTGACACTGATGGTTCCAACATTCATGGAACATTTCTCTTGCACAAAAGGTTATTTATAGTCAGAAAAAGTTGTTCAGGTAATTAAAACTAAAAAAATAAATAATTGGTAACACTTTACAATAAGGTTCATTAGTTAAACATCAGTTAATGTATTAACTAACATGAATTAACCATGAGCAATATATGTTACTGTATTTACTAATCTTCGCTAACATTAGTACATGAAAATACAATTGTTGATTGTTTGTTCATGTTAGTTCACAGAGTATTAACTAATGTTAACAAGATTGTAATAATGTATTAGTAAATGTTTAAATTAACATTAATAAAGAGTAATAAATGCTGTATAAGTGCATTTCATTATCAGTTCATGTTAACTAATGCTGTTAACAAATGTTAACTGATGAACTTTATTGAAAGGTGTTACCAAGTATTCTTCACACCAAGGGAACATTGTTTTTTATTTTAACAATTGTTCACTGCAAGGTTTTTAGGTTTCTAACCAGAGTGCCGTCCATGAAGTTCTGTCAAAATAAATATTTATCTTCACTGCAGAATAGCACGGTGAAAAAAGTACAATCAGTGGTGTTACCAGTTTTGTTCATTTCTATATAAATATGAAAAACTTTTAGTTGAAATAAAATTAAATAAAGTTAAAATACAAAGCAGACTGAATACTAAAATACTGAAATAGAAATGTTGAAGCTAAATTTATCAAAAATATTAATAAATACTATAATATACAATAATAGTATAACACTGAGTGCAATGAGTTAAAACAGACCAATGAGCAACCCATGGCTTTCTTCAGTTTTTCACTATGCAAGTCAAAAATAGATGAATAAATTTAGACCTTCATGGTCTGGTTTTCATTCTGTGTGCAGTAATATGAAATAATTTTTCCAGAAAAGCAGTTAAAAAATTAAAATGTAGTAATAGCAAGCTCATGTATGTTTTCAGTCAGTATAGGCCAGCCCTTATAAAAACGGAAGGCTGCTCTGCACAGCATCTATAGTTTAACTTATTTATAGTAAGGCCAGAGTAACCACAGGTTTTTAAAAAATCATGGCTAGCTCCTAATGGTTTGACCAATGTAATCAAGCAAATGTGGTATTTGAAAAATTATAGCTAAAACAGCTTTAAAGCCACAACTACAAGTTGTAATAAAAATGAATCAGATTCCCTCACACCCTAAACAGTTGATTTAGTATCGATCTATAGCTTTTCATGTTAATCACTACTGAATATTATGACAAAGGAACTATTAACAGTCTTGTGGCTCAAATTATTTATGCTGTTATTGAGGCTCCAAAGTGTGTTCTAGCTCTTAAATACAAGGATGATGTACAGATTACAGCAATGCAGGTCTCTTACAACAAGCAGATACATGTAAGAGATCATATATGGTCATGACTGATGATACATCCCAACATAGTGACTCTGGTGCAAAGAGGAGAGGTCTGTTTGGTCTTAATGACTATCTGACAGTACATTAAGCATATTTTTACATGGTTACTCAACAAATAAGTAAATAGTAAGTATAATTATTGATTTTAAGTTTATTCTATTATTTTCATTTGCACAGCTATGTATGATACAGGTTTCTCGGATAAGCGGTCAGTTATACAGTGTTGCCATTGGCAACGGGCATTATTCAGAAATATTTAACCGATGAACCAGAATCAAGCTTTCCATTAAGTTATAGGAGTGTTTATTTACACTAAGGGCAGATAGTCAACCTTGTTGCCAAAGTTGATTTGACTAGCATCTATCAGTATTTGCATCTAGTGTAAACAAGACACTATTTATGAAGCAAACAGTCTCTATCGCTATTTACACACAGTTCACACAACATCTACCTTTTTTACACACAGTGTAAATAGCCATTGCCAAAAGTCGCAAGTTGTTCAGAAAGTCTCTGTTTTGGTAGTCTCATCTGTCATTACACATACACAAGTTTATTGATTATGGTATACCTGTTTTTATATTGAGCTAATAATATTTCCTATACTGTAATGCTATCCCTGCACATCGCACAAACCTTTCAAGACATACATTAAGACATTATTTGGTATATTTATTAATCTTTTTTCCTCGTGGGGACCATTGCTAGGTAATTACAGAGTTTGCAATTAATGAGCATGTTTACATGAACATTTTAAACTGATTATGCTTAATAAGCCAACAACCTGTGTGGTCATGTAAACACATTAAACCATTTTCCATTATCAGCAGAAGATTATAAATGTCTTAAGAATTTAACTGATTGGCACAGCTAGATTTTTGCCCATTACCCCGGCATTTAAACAGCTCAACCAGCACTATTTTGTTTGGCTTACTGAAGTCCGCATTTGTGATATGTAACAGGATGGCATCCGTACTGCATCCATTTAAGAGGATAAAATCAAAGTGAGTGTTTCACTGTAGGAGAGGAAGAAAATATATCGTGCATACGACCCAAAAATGTATAAAATGTGTTCCCATCTTAAACAGCCAAAAGAGGAAGTGGTGCTGTAATTGATACTGCAAACATGAAAATAGAATCACATAATAATTTGAATACTCAGAGAGGAATACATTTTTGCATCAGCACCAGGAAAGAACCAGATATCTTTTTCCTTTTTTTTTTTTATCTATCTTCATTGCAGGGCTATATATATATATATATTTATAAATTCACTCAACACAGTCCTCTCTTATCAGTTTGCTAATGTCAGTGGACACACAAACACAAAAACGCTGTGTGAACACACATTCAAATCCATGTGCTGGTGAGATCCTAATGACAGAAGGTGCTCACATGCACATACACGAATTCACTGGAGCGAGATATCTGTGCTTATTGATATAATCTAACACTCTGTTTCATAATGATGGAACCAGGCAAATCCATTGCCACTGTCAGCATACTGAGCCCAGCCACAAACTCGTCGTGACACACACACACAAAGATACTCAAAAGTACTACATACACCGTGCAAAACTTCACTAACAGCTTTATCTGGTAGCTAAGGTCAGTGTAACATTTCTATTTCTATGTTTTTCACTATTCACTACACACACAAAAATCAGCGCCCTGAAGAAAAGGTTTTAACGCGCAATATTGCGCTTCAACCTGCAAAACAAAAATTGGATGGAGAGAAAGAAGAAAAAACAAAGCAAAGTAAAATGAAAGAATGTGTTCACAAGCTACCGCAACAGACTAAACAAAAACATTGGGGAAGCACAAAATAAAGTTAGAACAAACTAAAACAAAAAGCAACAAATAAATAATAAATAGCACCAAAAAATAAACAAAAACAAAAAAATGGAAAAACAAGCAAAAGAAAAAAAACAGAGATGTAACTACAAGCCACTACTACAAATAAAATGAACATATGGTGAACGGCACGAAGACAAAACAAAGAAATGAAGACAAACAAACTAAGGCAAAATAAAAGGTCACTTGTACAGATAAAATAAACATACGGTGAACAGCACGGAGACAAAACAAAGAAATGAAGACACAAAGCCAAAATAAAGGGACATGTCCTCAGGCAAAAACATGTCTCAGTTTGCATATGTCTCACAAATCACAAAAAGTCAACAGAGTTTGACACTCAAACAACACCATTAGTGATCTATGTGTGTGGCATCAGCTGTCAGTCAAATCCATCCAGGTCCTGACCTTTTTTTTTTTTTCTTTTCTTTTTTTTTTTTTTTTTTGCCAACCAGGTGTGGGAGGTGAAAATCAAGCAAGGTGAAAGAGAAACACGAAGCAGCGAAGGTAAGAAAAGAGAGCGGATGAAAAGGAGATAAATAAAGGTCAAGACAAGTCTGGTACTTACAGGCTTAAGTTTCTGTTTCAAGCTCATGGTGGCATTCTCTGAGCAGTGCTGAGACAGACATACAGAGCACTGACAGGGAAACACCGCCCTTCCACGCTCGCTCTCTTTTTCCTCATGGACACAAGCACACACACATACTGATAAAGGTGTGGAACGGACGGCAGCCATTCTATTTGCATAAAGATTAGACTACGTAGACAAAATATGGATGTGACACAGGCATCACAAAAGACGCATTTCCCACACAGGCTGTTTGCACTAATGTACACACGAGATTTATTTTGTGCTCTGAAACTCATTTTGTATTAGTTCTTTCCCCTTTCTTTTAATAGTTTTATTATTAAAACATGTTCTAGTGTAAAAAGTAATGGTAATATAATTGTAATCACAATTTCATTGTAGAATATGTAATTTTGTAAAGAAAGTGAATTGGTTGAGGGTGTAAATGATGTTCATGTATTGAACGCTGACACTGTAACTACACTTTATATGTTTGGCACTGATATTCTGGGAGGCACAATGTCAATGGCTTTGTCCTCTGCAGCGGGACTGTGGCGTGCTTTTGTCTCATGCCTATTACAATTATTATTACAGCAATTATGCTGCACTGCTTCTTTATGAGTTTTACTGGATTTAACTTAAGCAAAAGCAGGAAAACTGGAACCTGATATGTCCAGATTAATTTTTTTCATACTCTTAGCATTTAAAAGTTTGGGGTCAGTAAGACTTTTTATTTCTAAAAAAAAAAAAAAAAAAAAAAAAAAAAAAAAAAAAAAAAGAACTGAACACTTTTACTCAACAAGGAAGCATGAAATTGATCAAAAGTTACCATAAAAAAGATTTCCATTTCAAATAAATGCTGTTATCTTCTGTTTATCATTCAAAAAGGAGCACAATTGTTTTTAACATTGATAATAAAATTAACAAATGCTTCTTAAACACCAAATCAGCATATTCCAATGATTTCTGAAGACACTGTCACTGACACATTTTTGTGACACTGAAGACTGGAGTAATGATGTTGAATAAAATATAGTGGATTTTACATTCAGTTTAAAATATAGTGAAACAGATAATAATATTTCACTGTTTTTGATTTTATACATATATAAATACATAAATACACACATACTTTTAAGACTTCTATCGAAAACATAAAAAGAAAATCTTACATTGGTAGGATAGACAGGAAATAACAGGAAAAAAGAGAGAGAGGGGAGAAGGCCAGAGAAAGGACATTAAAGGGATAGTTCACCCCAAAATACAAATTATCCCATGATTCACTCAAGCCATCATTGGTGTATATGTCTTTCTTCTTTCAGCCGAACACAATCGGAGTTATGTTAAAAAATATCATGGCTATTCCAAGCTTTATAATAATGGGAGTGAATGGTGCCATTTTTTTTTTTCTTTGAAGCTCAAAAATGCACATTCATCCATCGTAAAAGTAATCCACATGGCTCCAGGGGCTTAATAAAGTCCTTATGAAGTGAAGCGATGCGTTTTTGTAAGAAAAATATCGATATTTATAACTATATAAACATATAATAGCTAGCTTCCGCCAAGGACCGTACGCATGTTTAGATCTGGCAGAAGAGTGACCTCTGACCTGATGCATGACATATTGATGAACAAAGAAGTGCAGAGGATAAAGCAAACCAAGACACCGGTCACAAATTAAAAGTCTAAAACAAGAATTTTTAAAGAGAAGCCCTATTTGTTTGAACCGTGAGAGGCGCCTACTCCCACCTAACATCCTACGTCATGTGTCGGAATTCGACTCTCTTGCGAACGGACGTTAACAGAAGCTAGTCATTACAGTTAATGAAGTTATTAATTATGGACATATTTCTTACAAAACGCATCGCTTCACTTCAGAAGGCCTTTATAAACTCCCTGGAGCCGTATGGATTACTTTTAGGATGGGCGGATCTGCTTTTTTATGCTTTAAAATCTCGGTTACCATTCACTCCCATTATAAAGCTTGGAAGAGGTAGGATATTTTTCAATATAACTCTGAATGTGTTTGGCTGAACCCATACACACCTAGGATGGCTTGAGGGTCAGTAAATTATAATTTTCATTTTTAAGTGAACCATCTCTTTAAGCCAGGACTTGAACTTGGATTGCCCAAGGCTGTGCCATATGTCAGAGCTGCCCACAAAGCTATGGCTCCAGCTGACTACCGAACTTTTCCATGACCTCTCTAATATTTCTAATAGTTTTTTTTGTGTGATTGTAGGACGTCACGAAATTCATGATCATATTTCATTCAAAGGTTAATGCTCCTCACATGCGGACCAGTCTAAAAGCAGTACAGCTGGTCACATAACTAGGTACGTCATGTTATGTAGACAAATCAATAGCAACAAAGATCAATGCAGATGATCATTTCCCTTCTTGCTTAGTGTCAAATCGAAGTCCAATTATCAAGCCAGGAATTGCCTGTTACAGTTCTACCTCAGGACGTAATGCCAAACACAGTCTGCACATATCCCTTAATACCATAATATCAAGCAAATGCTTCACACTCATAACATACTGAGAAAAAAAGTCAGGTTTAGTTTTAGGGGTAGGGGATAGAAATTAGCTAAACATACAAACAATAGAAGTTGTGTTATAAAAAGAAATAGTGTGAGTATTAACAGAAAATGACAGAAAGAGAAAAAGTGAGCAACAGTGAGACAGAAAGAGAAAGTGAGAGAGTAGATAGAGAGGGCCAGAGAAAGAGAGAATGTTTGCATTCACACTTTTGACAGATGTGTGTGTGCGAGTAGAGAAACAGACAGCCAGTGTCTCTTTGGCCCCTGCTGTCACTGCCCTCTACTTCCATTAGCCCTAGAAGCCAAGGTCACCAGCAGAGAGCAACCACACACACACAAACACACAGTCATCCACTCACGGGTCATGCTCACGCAAATTAAAATGCTCTTAATATTTTCAAAATACAGTTTAAACAACAGCAGCATCAACAAATATGAGGCCAACTGTCATTCAAAACCTGTATGACTTTCTATCTTCTGTGAAACAAAAAAGATGGAGAGATTTTGAGAAATATATCAGTGTTTTTTATTTTCGTCTATACAACTGAAGTCAAACACTGAAACTGGTTTGGTTACCAACATTTCTTCTGTGTTCCACAGAAGAAAAAAAAAGATTTATATATATATATATATAAATTTTTAACCATAACCATCCAATAAATAATAGCTGGTGAACTTACCAAATATATCAAGATATTTATAAGTGGAGGCTTAATAAAAATATAATCAAAAACTATTATTATTAATAATATTACTATCATTAACTATTTAACAATAAAACTATTATTATTATATACTATTATTATTAAAATAGACAATTAGGAAAAAGGGGGGGGGAAACGTTCGGTTTACCTGTTGGAATGTGTCATATGCTGCATTAAAAACTAATACAGACACACACACAGGCTTTATGATTGGAATGTGCAAGCTGGCAGTAGATTTGTCAGCATGATTGATTTTTCCACTGGTAGGACAACACACAGTCTCTCCCACGTGTGTCCCAGGGAGAGACGTCACCAATACAATCTCTTTCTCTCCGTCATTTTCACTGTCTTTCCTTGATTCTTCTTCTTCTCTGCTGTACTGCACCTTTGTTTTTAGTACTTTGTTCTCTTTATCTCTAAATTTCCAAGACGATCTTTCAAGTTTTCATATAAATCATGGCACGAGGAGCCCACACAATATTTGCAGTCATTACGTGAAACAGTAACTTGAACACAGGAACATGTATTCCAGTATACCCACTACACTGCAATAACCACACATAAAACACAGGGGTAAGAAAAGTGTGTCAGTGTGGGTCCATTCCCTACACAACAGCCCAATAAGCACTGCCCACATCAGCACAGGACTCAGTGGTCCCCTGTAAATAGGTCACTAACTGCTTGTGTGGAGATGTTGCAAAATAGTAAATCATGTAGATGATGTCATCAACCTTTTCAATGGCTGATGAGGTTGGGGGAAACATTTTGTGATGTCAACTAGTGCAACTTGGGCAGGTCTGGTGTGTATATAGTCTTTGCATCTTTTTAAAGGTTTATTTTCATGGAACTTTAACTGGAATGACAAAGTTAATGTAATACATTTAATTAAATTAAATCTGTAAGGCCTGCAAATCCATCAAATGTGAAGACTTTGAAGTTCTTCAGATGTCAAGCTATCATCAGTTTTTCTAGTTTAAATTTACTCACTCGATTTAGTCCCATTGCAGTTACATTAAATTATAGGAATTTTAATTCTCCACATATACAAACTCCACATATACAAAATTAAAAGAACATGTAGAGAGAATTTTGACTTCAAATTAGATTGAGATTAGCATTTGTTCTTTAAACTTATACATTACAAATTTTAGTCATCTGCCATAGTAATGTCTTTTATTTTTATTTGTGAACTTTTTCCAGCTATTATTAAAAATCTATCAAAAGTTTAGGGTCAGTAAGTAAGGGTAAGTTTTTTTAAAGAAACTAATTATTTTATTCTGCATGGATGCATTAAATGACTGTAAAAACTTTTACATTTTACAAAATATTTATTTTTTAAACATATGCTGTTCTTTTGAACGTTCTATTTATCAAAGCATCCTTGCAAAAATGATCACAAAAACATGAACGAATTACTTGGCTATTTTTTTTGTATAGCAACAATACCAAAAGGGTATAAATAAATGAAATAAATCAAATCAAATCACTAAGCCTTACAAACGAAACAGAAGGAAAAGGAACAAATGACTGAATCAGTCAAGAATACATTTGCATGAAAATGTGCATGAAAAACATTGCTGAGCTGTCAAGTACTTTTTCATATTACCTGCGTGACTTGAGTGACCTTTTCTGAGACGTTCTGTGTGCGGTCTTTAATCTTGCTGGGTGCGATGATCTCGATCTCTGTGGGGGAAGGAGGTCTGAGGAGGTCCGAGCCGAAGGATATCGTCACCTGAGGGATGCGGCCAATGGTGCGGTGCCGCATCAAATCAGAGTCTGAGGTGGAGTTTAAGTTACTGGGCTTCAGATCTGAGAAAGAAATATCACACCCTCGGGTCAGAAAAAAAAAAAATCACGGGATTTGATTAAAACAATATCATACCATGTGACTTGCACGACCATTCTGTATGCGTTTGCCAATTACATTGCCGTCATGTCACTGTTTGAGTGTGCAATGATTATTATAGCCTTAGTCATTTGGACACCTGTATAGTGAAAAAATAAACTCTTTAGAGTTCGCGCACACACATGCAGAGTAGCAGGCGCGTCAGGGGTGGCTGAGGGTAATCACAGTTGCACAAAAGCATTGATTAGGACTACAGCTACAGAAATAGGCCTGTCAGGCCGCCACATGTGCCCATCTCACTGGGGAACCTAGTCTTATTCTAGAATTCCAGAGATACAATTTAAAATGTTCGAATGGGCCGCTTTGTTACGCACATTACGCTTTGTGCTGCTTTTTGGAGTCGTTCCATAAACTCCATTAGAAAACCATACTAGCTCATTTTTATCAAATGCTTCTTCTATTTTTAAGCTAATTGGTTTTGACTTATTATGTAGTCAAGGATACATTTAAATATGATAATTAATTTCCTTTGAAAGCATATCCTGTACTTAGTCAAAAGTACACCTGTTTAATGCTAATGGGAGTGTTTAATCTAAGAGAGGGGAGAGCTGATCAAACAAGGCAGTAGTAATAACCTGACAAGCATCAGGTCCACTCAAGCTCCGCTCATTACTGACATATATAAATTCTCAGACAAATGACATATGATTTAAAATGGCAGTCACACTGCCCAGTAAAGCAATGTCTGAAAGAACCAAAGAACCAAACTTCTCTCACTCTTCCTTTGTCATTTACATTATACTGCCAATAAAACTGCAGTCCAAGACTAAATATAATGTTTACAACTTTGACGTTTTCTCCATTGTAAAAGCCTGTTATAGGAAACAGTTTCACGTTGGTAAACATTCTGACACAGTGGCTTTGGAATACTAAACATTTTGCACTATATTGGAAAGTGGAATTATGGAAGCTGGTTTCCATCACTGCGGAAAGAAAAAGGTCATTCTCAGTTTAGGTCTCACAATTACGACTTTAGTTTTACTCTTAAGTTCATATATTATTATTACAATTAATGGCAAGTTTATATCTCATAATTTGACATGTCAGAGTGATTTTTATTTTTTATTTCAATTTATAATTTGTAACTAATTTTGTATTTTAATATATTTTAAAATTTAATTCTTGTGATGTAAAGCTGAATTTTCAGCAGCATTACTCCAGTCTTCAGTGTCACATGATCCTTCAGAAATCATTCTGATATGATGATCTGCTGCTGAAGAAACAAGAAACATAAGTTGTAAACAGCTGTACTGCTTTTTTTTTGTGTGAAAAGCATGGTAATGTTTTTTCTTTGATGACTCGAATCTTCAAAATAGCATTTATTTGAAATAGAAATGTTTTGTAACATTATAAATGTCTTTACAGTCACTTTTGATCAATACAATTTAAAAAAAAAAAAAAACACACACTTACGGACACCAAACTTTTGAACAAAAGCGTTTAAAAAGTGCCTTAATATCCTAAAAATTTCTCTGAGACTTTGAATCATACAACATTGTATGTTAAGGCCTTACATTAAAATGGATTTCTATTAGGGAAAATGTGCTTTGTGTTTTATTATTGCATCATCCTTTTGCTTGTAGACAAACCAAGAGATTGGATTCTGTGTTTGTTCCGTTTCTTTTAGGGAAAAAAAAAAACTTAATGTAAAAATACCTGTCTTTGTGAATTATGACTTTGTTTGCAGTAAATGTTTATTAAATGAAATTGGGTTCTCCTTGATCGTTTTTAGTACAGTAAGCCATGTTACGCATTTTAAATCCCCATTTTGTCATATCTGATGATCTAGAACAAATGCAAATGAGTTTTGGAGACATCTAAGAGAAAATATAATGATTATAATGACTATTACTTATTACTCACAGAAGCATAACCGGAATAATATTATGTCTAAATAATCTTCTTTTAACTGTGATATGAGATATATTTTCAATCAACCGGAAAACCACACAGAGACAGGATGTTATGGCGACCTTGATTTCAAAATTGCCTTAATGTCCTTCTACCTTCAAATACTGTCTGATAAGGTAGAAATAAATGTTTTGCACACAGTAATGTTTCTGACAGCACTAGGAACTAGACTGCAAACACAAACACTCATACCGCTCCACTGGTCCCTCATGCCGTCAATGTCATGCAGCGAGGAGGCCCTACGCAAACTGTGTACGCTCTCTCTGGAGTGGCTGTGTTTGAGAGGGGGTCCGCCGGGCTCTAGCCGGTCTGAGGGCCGTGAGAGTGGCGATGAGAAGCCACATGAGGAGGGGGTCTGTTGAATCAAGGCCTGGGTCTCTGATTTCAAGCAGCTGTCTGGAGACATCTGGAGATCTTTCAGAGCCACCTCCTCATGAGAGGGCTGCAGGACACACAGAGAGAAGCTGTGATCACATGTCTGTGGGATTAAGAACTTGTGTATGGTACTTGCACGCATGTACCTGCAGGTAGTCCACCACCACTCCCTCAAAGTGGTCCTTAGGGAGGGACGGCTGGCGTTTGACACGGAGAGAGGGCATTCTAAGCCTCATTTTGCGTCTCTGACCTGATACAGAAACACAAGCTTAAATAATGCAAGAGAAAGTTTTGTTTTGCTCAAAGCTCAGAGGACATAACGGGTGAGATATGAGTTCTAGTCTGGTCAGTCCTTTTATTAATATCTGACAAATCTGAGTACAGTGTGTGATAATGATGAGATCTCTTTTAAAACATGCAAAACTGGAGAAGACCCAATTTTCTCTCATTTAAATACATTAAATACGCTAGATCAGGGGCGGCCAACGTCGGTCCTGGAGAGCCCAATCCTGCAGAGTTTAGCTCCAACCCTAATAAAAACTCACCTTCCTGTAGCTTTCTAGTAACCCTTAAGACCTTGATTAGCTTGTTCAGGTGTGTTTGATTAGGGTTGGAGCAAAAATTTGCAGGATTGTGGCTCTCCAGGACCGACGTTGGCCACCCCTGCGCTAGATTATTGGTAACTAAAAGGTTGATGCTCACTTTAATAAAAGTAGTGTAAGTTGCTTTGGATAAAAGCCTTTGATAAAAGTCAAATTTGTTAGATAACTAAATATAATCCTCATCATCTTTCTTTTTATTATAAATATTTTATTAGTTTTATTAAAATATTATTGTTTAATATTACTATTGAATAATATTAATAATAATGTATATATTTAAAACATCAAAAAATAATTTAAAATATTATATACTTTAAATCATAAATCACATATATAACTTTAAATACTTATTTCATTAATAATAACAATGAAAAAATAATGATGTATTTTTAATTATTTTTATTTAACTTTTATTTGTTAACATATAATTAAACAATGACAATAATTGACATATTTAGTAGTTTTATCCATTTTTAACTTATGGCCACTAAATATCTCATAGTGTCTCATATGAAAGTTAAATGCAACACTGAACAGAAATTATGAGCCAGGCATGCACACACACTTCTCACATACATAAACACTGACACCAAAATCTGACACCATCTTTATCAAATGCTGCCTCTAGCTACACCTACACACCAACCGTCACACCAAGCACAGCAGTCAATGTGTTTACCTTATAAGGCTGTTACAGAAAAGGCCATAATCACAGCACACACAGAGAAAGGGGGGACACGCACCTGCCTGTAGCCAGCTGTGTGTCATCCGCTGTTTAATGCCACCTTTTTTCATAGACGGGTCTAAAAGCTCTTGAAAGTTTAGGATGAACATGATTACGACTCCTTCCTCATTCTTTACTGGAACAACATCAACTAAACATGGCCTACACGCTCCTGAAAGGCCAAGAGAGAGACAGGAGGGAAAGAGAATTAATGTAGTTAACAGGGATGTCAGCAAGCAGAGATGTTTCAGTACAAAATACAGTAGAAATTTAGTTTTGTTTTCATGAAGAGCTGTTATAAATATCAGTGTGAGGGCTGTGAGTAGTCCAAACACACTCACACTTACACAAACACACAATAAGACACCCACACACAGGTGCTGCCGTTCAGGGGGTTTGAAGTCTATGACTTTGACGAAAAAAATCTAAAAAATAGGGGAGACCATGGAGTGCTGTAGCATATTTTTTGTCTTAAAACTTTGATATGATGTGCTCATATTCATTGATTACAAATTAAAATAGTTTATAAATCTACAACTCACCCCTAAAATGTGCAAATGAATTTTAAGTTTAAAGATTGCTGTTATTACCCCACAACAGATAGCATTAATAGAAATAAAATAAAACAAAATGTTATGCCATTCCATGTTTATGACATCGATAATAATAAGAAATGTTTCTTGAGCAGCAAATCAGAATACTAATGAATTCTCAAGGATCATGTGAGACAAAAGACTGGAGTAATGCTGCTGAAAATTCAGCTTTAATTACATTGAATAATTACATAATTACATATATCTGTTACATGTGAGTGCGTCCTAAGCTGTTTGTTTTCATGTTTCACACATGCTTTGCTTGACTTTTCCCGCCACCCCTTTGTTTCCAGGGTAACCCTCATTATTAGTTCATTCCCATCAGCTGTGTGTAATTAATTAGTCTTGTTTCTGTTATTTAAACCCTCTGTTTCTGTTCAGTCCTTGTCCGTCGATGTTGTTAGTTTAGTGGTGTTTGTATTTTGATCTCTGTTTCTCTCCTGGTGTAATATTAAAAGTTCTATATTGAGGATTCCTTTGTCGAGTGCTTCTTCCCTGGACTACACCCATAACAATATCAGGAATAAATTCAATTTTAAAATAAATTAAAACTTGATCCTAGAGAATTAGTTAACTACAGAATAATCTTGAATCACCCTTTTCTGTCAAAAATACTAAAAAAGACAGTATCCTCACAACTATGTGCCTTTCTGGAGTGAAATGGTAATTTTGAAGATGTCATGTCAGGATTTAGAAAATATCACAGTACGGAGACTGCTCTCATTAGACTTATAAATTCCTTTCTCTTATCATCCAATGCATCTCTCTATTAGTGTTACTAAACCTTTGACTCTATTCTTTTAAATAGACTTGAAAATTAAGTTTGCATTAATATAACTGCATAAGCATGGTTCAAATCGTACTTATCTGACCATTATTAATTTGAAGAGGTAAATGAATATCGGTCACAAGTTCAGCATGGAGTACCGCAAGACTCAGTAGTAGGACCATTGCTCTTCCCCCTGTATATGCTACCCTTATGGTATATCATTAGTTTCCTTGGGATAAGACATCAGTTTTCACTGTTACACCGATGATACTACTTCTTTGCGGCCTTATGAAACAAATCAATTCAACTTACGGAATGCATAGTTGATATAAACAATTGTATGACTAGTAATTTCCTACCACTAAGTTCTGAAAACAGAGGGTTTAATTATTTGACCAAAAATTTCTGCAATTAATAACCTAGAATACTCTATAACATTTAGTGGCTGCTCTGTCAAGTCTTTGTCGTCAGTTAGGAACCTGGATGTGTTATTTGATAGCATTATTTCATTTGAAAGATACATTTCTAGCATTAGTAAAAACCATGTTTTCATTTTAAAAATATCTCTAAATGACCACACATGCTCTCAGTGTCAAATGCAGTGAAGTAAATTCGAGGATTCATGACCTCAAGTCCAAATTATTGTAATGCCTTACTGGGTGGTTGCCCTGCATGCCTAATAAACAGACTTCAACTGATCCAAAATGCAGTAGCTAGGTTCTTACAAGAACCAGGAAATATGACCATATGAGCCTGGTTTTGTCAACAATGCATAAATTTTAAAATATTATTACTTGTAAAGCCCTCAAAAGATTAGCTCCTCTGTACTTGAGTGAGATATTACATTTTAGTCCTTCACATTCATTGCCGTCTCAAAATTTTGGCCAGTGAATAATGATTGCAGCAGATCCTTTTCCTACTTAGCACCTAAACTCTAAAACAGACTTCCTAGCGTTGTTAGGAAGGCAGACACACTTTGTCAGTTTAAATCTAGATTAAATCGAACATACACATAACACACTTCTATAATTTAGTTCCATTAAAGGATTATTAGGCTGCATAACTTAGGTCAACCGGAACCAGAAACACTTCCCATAACACCCAATGTACTTGCCATAATGGCATCTACACTTATATTAGTCTCTCTGTTTCATCCTTATCCCAAATACTGTAGTCAGCCGGATTGCAGTCTGTATTCAGACCAGATGGTAGACCGGCACCAAGAGATGACCACAACGCAGCACTGAATGTCACCAGAGACCACAACAACTTAACCTAGAAACAGACCAACTGTGAAGACCAACGGCACAGATCCTCAGCAATATCCTCTGTACAGACCATGTCGTTCATTTGGCAAGAGAAGAACTGGTCCCTCGATTGAGCCTGGTTTCTCCCAAGGTTTTTTTTTTTTCCTCCATTCTGTCACCTGATGGAGTTTGGGTTCCTTGTTACAGTCACCTCTGGACTCCTTAGTTGGGGACACTAAATATTCAGCAATATTATTGATTTGACAGCTTTGATGCTTTTGGATGTGAACTGAGCTGGATGATGACATCAATGCTTTCTCCAGAGCTGATTTATAGCTGAATTGAACTTCAACACAGAACTGATAATGACCGTTTACCACTATCTTTTAGAGCTCCTTTACAGCAGAATTGAAATGTTTGCATAATTTAATCCTTTTTTTCCTGTTTACCACTGTAAAGCTGCTTTAAAACAATCTGTATTGCATAAAATACTATAAAAATAAAGGTGACTTGACTTGAAATAGAAAACAGTTATTTTATCTTGTAATACATTTTCAATCAAATAAATGCAGCCTTGGACTGCATTCAGACATCAGAGACTTCATTCAAAAACTTTTAAACAGTGGTGGAGATGGAAAAATTGTGTGGATGTTTTATCTCAAATTAAAGAGATTCTGTTAATTCAGAAGACACCAGTTCTGTCATTTAACATCCACATCCGGTTCATGTATAAGTGATTTCACCCCAAGGATCATTTCCAATTGGTTAAACTCCAAACCTCTGAGACAAACACTTAGAGAGGTCACTTATATTTTACCTATGAGACTTTAAGAAATAAACATTCTTTATGACAACACAGCATGAAAGAAACCAAAGCATCATGAGTTGTACTTTTAACCCAGACATGATGATGAGCAGAAAGGTAATAAAGGAGATAAACGAGAGAGTGAAAAAAGGGCTTGATGTAGATCAAAAAAATAAGAGCGCAGAAAGGGAGAGTCACAGGAATGAGAAGGGAGTGATGGGAAGGAGGACAGAAAAACCAGAGAAAGAACAGCATGATTAAAGTCAGCCAGACCCCCCTCAGCTCTTGACTAAAGCAGGCCATCAACCACTCTAAATATAGACCCTGCCCTCACACACACACACACACACACACACACACACACAAAGGTGCTGTTCAGTCTCCAGCTCAACTGTGACACAGATCGAGATGCTGTATCAACTAAAATATGTGATGGATAAAAAGAACAGAGGGGCGGCGGCACATGTGAGCGTGTGCATGTCAGCATATGCGTGCATCTGAGCTCATAGTGCATTAGTTTAGTGATAGGGGTGTGAGTCTCCGGAGTCCTGTTGTCATGGTAATGTTATCAGTGCACTGCTTCCCGGCCGAAGGAACACCTGTCTACTTTCAAGCTGAGCTACAATGAATCCACACACGCACAAACACTGGCGTAATGACATGCAGAGAGCCAGTGACTCCATTGATCTGTTCCTGTCTGAGGAGACTAAAGATGTAAAGACAGAGCCGGTGGGATGGGTGGCTCTTTTAGACACACAGGCCCCTTAGCCCGTCTCTGTATTAAGTCAGTCCACCAAATCGTTAAGGAACTTTAACGGTAACACCAAGGACAATAACTATAACAATAAATATACAGTTCTAAAAATCATTCTAAATATAAAAGAAAAGCAAAATCCACATCACAACAGTTTGGATTGGCGGTATGGTTCAAAGTTTTCTCTCTACTCATGTCTATCATGTTCTAAATTTTGGTGTATAAGGAACATGTGAGTGAAGTCCTCGCGAAAAACCCACCTTCTTTAGAGTAGTAGAGGATCTCCACTTTGCGCTCTTCTGACCCGAGCAGGGCCTGTGCCAGCTGTGCCAGGGCGCTCTTCATAGTGCCCGGCCCCACCAGGAACTGACACGTGCAGGACTGCTGCATGATCTCTGCCCGTGAGAAACCAAACATCTGACAGAAGCCCTCATTGCAGTAGATAATCCCACAGTTCTTCACCTGGGCGTTAGCAATCAGGAATTTGCGGTCTGGTCGGGTAAGGGTTTAAGAAAAGTAAATTAATTAAAATGAACTTTTTCATTGTTATCAGAGGAAAAAAAGACATTTAAAAAAAGTGCATTTAACACACAATGAACTTTTGTGGTTGTCATATTAAAGGACTATTGGGTAAGCTGTCACAATGGACAACTTATTTTTATTACTATGATTAAACTATTGTTTTATTATTATTAATTTACAACATTTAAAACAAATTGTCACAACCTGACATGAAAAATTCATGACCTCACAAATATTTTATTTTCTGTTATTAAGAAACAAGTATTTAATCTAGTTCAAGAGGTTTGTGAACGATGCATAATTGTTCAAAACCAACATACAAAACAACTGCTAGAGAAAGAAGAACTAGTAACTTTTGTGTAACCAGACTCTCTTAATGAGAGTTACTTTTCTTTACATTTACATTTAGTCATTTAGCAGACGCTTTTATCCAAAGCGACTTACAAGTGAGGGAAACAAACAAGCGATTCTTCATGAATTGGCAAATAGGCACAGGAAGTGCTCACAATCCAAGTTTAATACATTGCTCAGTACCATAAGCTAGAGTAGGAAGGGAAAAGGGAAGGATAGGGGGGGTTTTTTTCGTCCCTGTAGCTCTTCTCCTCAATACAGGATGTAAATAGTTGGAATTAATTTAAAAGTGTGAGACAATTGTTGAAAATGCTTCTAAATTTTTAGAATCATTAGACCTAGGAATAGTTTTAACTAATAACTTTTTTAACTTTTCATTTTGTATGCACTTCTGGTTTAGTCTATAAAAAAAAAATCTTATCAGAAAAAAAGGAACACATATCCACACACTTGATGATTGAAGGGATGCTTTTGATTTGATTCTTGTTTTTGTCTGTTTATGTCTCTCTTTTTCTTTCTGCTTCCTCTTCCTGTATTATACTACTGATGATTATCTGTATTTCCGATGGCTGCTTTCATATGAACAGGAAATCTGCTGACAGCAGTGCTATTTTTGCAGCAACAGCTGAATAACACGCCAGCTTCAACAAGTGGAGCGCAACACAGTTCATCTTAAGACGGTTAATATGGAATGGAAGGGAATTATTTCTTTGCTCCTTAAAGCAAACAAAAATATATATATATATTCAAGGATGTTTCACCTTTGCTTCTGAGGACACACACTGCCTTTTCTCGCTGAATCTTGTTTCTCCATCTCTGAATGGTAATTGTGTTTGGTGACAGGAACTTTAATGCCCCTCAGCATCAAACTCATTATCGCCTTTTAACTTCAGGAATAGAACACAACGCACTGAGATGGTTGCCTAGCAGCCGCAAAATGACACTTAGCCTTAACTGATAGTGAAAGGAGGAGCTTATATGCAGCGGCACATATATACTTGTACATTGAAAAGATGAGGTATTAGCAATACACACATATTCTAACTAATGCATCCAGTAAAGGGAGAAGAAATTATAACATGAACGATTTGCTCAGAAATAATAGCTATCATAAAGCAAAAGCAGGCCAAAGTTATTAAAATAAAGAATTTAAAACAGCCTCTTTTACATGTTTTTGAGGGTTGAAAAGTATGTGCAACTCCACAGCTACTGTAAATCATGAAGAGTGTACACAAACCAAAGATGATTAAAAGGTATATATTGGAATAATAGGTAACACTTTACAAAAAGGTTCATTAGTTAACGTGAACTGATAATGAACTCCACTTATACAGCATTTATTAATCTTTGTTAATTTCAACATTTACTAATACATTATTAAAATCTTGTTAACATTAGTTAATGCACTGTGATCTAACATGAACAAACAATCAACAACTGTATTTTTATGAACTAACATCAACGAATATGAGTAAATACGGTAACAAATGTATTGCTCATGGTTAATACATTAACTAATGCTTAACTAATGAACCTTACTGTAAAGTGTTAACAAATAATAACTAACATAGCCTGTAATTGATCCCTTTTTATGCTAGAATCTTTAAAGAAATATCTGATAAATTATTAAATGTAAAAGTGTGACTTGTTAGCATCTGTTTGCCTGACTACGGACTCTGGCTACCTCATAACATTTATGCTTGAAAACCCAGCAGAAACTTACATTTTCACCTGTATAAAAAAATAAAAACTTTTACTCGGTACTGTAGCGTTTTTTTTTTTTTTTATTTTGACTTCTGGGAAAGAACCCTCATTAAGGGCCTTACAGACGAGGCATAGGTCAAGCATTGGGTTTATAATGGGGTAAGACTATATATTTAAGGTAATTAGGGCTAATCATAAAGATAAAATAAAGATAAAACTTGGAAACCTGTTAAAAATGCTGCTTCCTCCTTTTAGACTTTGAAACAGAGAGTGGAGGGATCAAACATTGCAGGTGAAATGGGACATTGGAAATTGTTAAATAACTAGTGGTGTATTATGCAAATTTCATTTGTAGTTATGTGTAAAGACACATTTGTCCAAAATCAGGAAACATGTTTGAATGAATAAAGCAGGTGCACGACATAAATAAACACACGCAAATGTACAGAATGGAAAAACAAAGGGGCAGCTGGTTTTCAGCAATTTTCCATATTAGTCATAGATTAGTTTTTCCACTGCATTTACAAAATGTAGATTACAAAAAAGTCTGTTGATTTGGTCTCACCTGATGATCAACTGCTATGCAAATCACATCTCAAACTGATACCCATGACTGACCTCCACACGTCCAATGGCCGCTCGCTCTCTCACAGTTTCTCACGGAGTGCGCACACGACCCCCAATTGATCAATAAACAATAACATTGCTCCATTTCTGAGCTATAAAATACCTCCTAACCCAAAGAAAGGGAATAAAAAGTTTTTAAACTCACTTTGCCCGTCGAATTTCTTGATGATGGTGTCCAGATAGGTGTTCTGAAGAGCGACGTGTCCCCGGCGCACAGGCATTTTCACGCGCGGACAGATTCAAGAGCCTCTTATTCTGCTTCTCTCTCTCTTTCAAGGACGACCGAGCAAGACAAAAGAAGATAATCTAGAACTCGAACACATTGTACAGGAAACAAGTGTTTGTAGCCCCAGCATTAAACAAAAAGGACACGTGAATGCCAATGGGATCCTCGCGAAAGTGGAAAGTCGCCGAGTCTGAATGCAAAATAAAAGAAAGCCGGTTTGAATGAAAGCAAGTGTCTTGCAGTTTTGGGAACTCTCGCGCCGTTAGATGAAATGTCGCTCCGTGCAGTGGTAACGCGTGGATATCCTCCCAGAAACCAGACGAAACATATTCTGAAACAAAAATAGAGGATCAACGCGAGACAGCAGAACTGACGCCCGACACCTCAGAGGCAGCGCGCGGCTTGGCTGATGAAGCTCGCTGTGGAATAATGGCACGTTGCGTTCACAGGGGAGGCAGTGGACACAGCTGTCACTTTTGACAGAAGGCAGATGCGCGCTCATGCTCCTCTCTCTCTTTCTCCCTCTCTCGGAGAGCGTTTATCTATGTCCTAGTGGGATGCGGTCCACCAACGAGCACAACATTTCCACCATACCAACACCATAGCAGCGCACCACCTTTCACTATTGACGTATTCTAACATTTACATTTAAGGCATTTAGCAGACGCTCATTTAAATGTTTGTGATATATATAGGCCTATATACATTTTTATGAATTCCTGAATCTTTCATGTCAGGGTGGGCCAAGTTGTCACTTGTTTTAAATATTGTAAATGTAACTACAACAACAATAATAATAATGGCATATTTCTTGATGTTTTAGGCTACTATATAAACAAACAAGTAAAATATCAAGTAATTTGCGTTTTAGACCAAATATGTCCAGTTAGTTCGTAGGTCTATTTTCTGACATCCAAAATAGTTCCAAACAGACTTAAAGAGGTATTCACTGCCGGCCGAAAGGCAAAATAAATTATTTTGAAATCGGTGCTACCTGACTAGAGAAGACAAAGAAAAATGCTGTTGTGGCCCCTTTTTTTCAAGGTAGAAACTGCAACATCCATAATGCACTGGGCCTGTTGCCGTCTAAGGCCACTTCCACATCAGGCTGCTCTCACCAGAGACAAATAGCTCTTGCTTTAGTAGGAAATACTACTTAGCAAACTTCATAATGGTGTGTCTTGTATTGTTCCCGGGTGCAAGAAATCAAAGAGTAAATATTTCACGGGAGTGAGTTACTTTCGCTTTGAAGGATCCAGCGAGTTGTAGGTCGTAAATCGTAAACAGAAAATCTGAAAAACCTCTGCGTAGTCAACATTTCAAACTGGATGTTTCATGCCGAATGGAGGGGGGAAAACTGAAAGAAACTGCCGTCCTGTCAGTTCCGCTCAACAACTAAGGCGGGTAGACAAAGTATGATACAATTTCAGTGATGCACTGCTATTACTTATGAATAGGAGAAACTGCAACGTGCAATATGGCGAAATAGAGAAAAAGCGAAACAGCCAGGTTTTGCCAGGTTTTTACAAGAAATCCCACCTAATTGCTACTCAAAAGTAACCCAAAACTAGGTGTCTTAAATGGAATCCCCTGGTAAAAATTACGTTCTGGGGGGTAAAATCTGCTTTTTGGTGAGGTTCCCCTGGTAAAATTGGCATCCCAGGGGCTAAATATCATGTTATTTGGGGTTGCTTCAACCCGCGGACATGAAAAACAACCCGCATTGACGGTTTTAATGCGCCCAATTCCGCTGAAAAACCACAGACTTGGCAACACTGGATACAGCTACGGCCAGAAGTGATGCAAAATCTGGTCATCAAAAAACAATAAATTAAATTTGCTACTTATCAGATTGTGTTTTATTAACGTCTACACCAACCCCAACCCTACAATAATGCAAAAACAGTTAATAATTGTTCAGTGTGACAAATGATGCATTGTTAATCTGCGCATGCCCTGTTAGACAGTTCATGTCAGATTTTGTTGCTGACTCGAAATATGTTATTTAATTATGAGTTTGGCAAACACTTTTTGAGATTTCAGAATTACCCCATTCAAATAGATAGGACTTGGGGCTGATTGCATAAACTGCTAAGACTAGTCTTACAAGTACTAAAAAGTAAGGCTGATTAGAAGTACTTAAAAAATTAAGACTGATACTAAAAAGCAAGACTGATAACCCCTTGACTAACCGCTAGTTGGTCATACTAGTACTAGAATAATCGTAACATAATGGCTATGTTTATGCAACTGGCCCTTGGTCTTAGATGCCCAAAATAGATGGCCGGAGGTGTTGCAAATATGGCCACAGAGTGAACAGACTTTCCTTGAAAGGGACTCCGACTGTCCGTAGGCTGGGGTATAGACTGAACATGTAATATGCATGTGCATGATGTCATCTTTTTCTCAAATTCACATTTTTGTAGTTTACAAGGAGACAATAAGGTGTCGTTTTCAAAAACTTGCAATTTTAAACCCGTTTTCAAAAATGTGCCTTTTCAGTCACAAAAATGCTGTTGTTGTTGTAAATGAGAGGCCAAAAGCATTAGTTTTTAAGTTGAAAGTGGTGTTGTGTAAATGGCCCCTAAGTTAAATTGCTCTGCATTGCTATATGAAGAATGAAAGAAATGTAGCAATAGTCTCTTCATCAGCCTAAATAACAACGTGATCTTTCTCTCTGTCACCTCTCTAGTGGTTTCAGTAATATCCCAGAATGGAAAATCCCACATCGGTGTCTAGCCAAATGAGAACACCACTACTGAAGTGTTTTATCTGTCCCACATACTTCCAGTATCCCAGAACTGATTGCTTCCTAACCATATACAAACACACGGAGAGGACAAACACTGAGAAAAACATCTGATCTCCCATTCCGTTTTGTCCTATGAAAGGTCAAAATCTGTTTGGTCATAATGACAGCTATGTCTTATATCACATGAAAATTGTTCCATGTATACGTCCAGTAATATCCTGTCCCTCTCACCTTCCACAGTAAGCTCACTTAAGTGATTCTTATTTTTGACAGGAGATAAATGTTTCATGCTGGAAGCAGTCTTAACCTGTGTGTGAATGAACTGTCAGAAATGCGATGGTCGTGTAGAGATCTGACACAGTGTGACAGGCTTAGCTGATTGTGACGTACTTTGCGCAGATTCTCCGGGTGCCTGAGTAAAGAGGTGGCGGCGCTGGGGGGTCAGACAAAGGTTAAATAGGAGGAGATGTTTGATTACAGCCTGAACAACCTCTCTGATATCCACCCATTGCTTTCAGAGGTGGTGTTGGTGTCTGGGCACAGAAGAGATGTGTCTTCCAACACATCTTAAATCACATCTCTTCATTATTTGTGAGAAATTTGTATTTACCTTGCTCTCTCACAGGCCTACAGAGCCCTTAAAGCAGCGCTGCACAACTCAAGTTCAACTTTCCTGTTTAGCTCCAACCCTGATCAAGCTCACCTGCCTGTAGCTTTCTAGTAATCCTGAAGAGCTTGATTGGCTTGTTCAGAGAGAGGCTGCTCACTGTAGAGCCAATGGGTGGAGCTTGAGGGTCCAGCCACACACACCATAACCCTACCCAAAATCTTATACCTAAACCTAAATTAGGTTAAGCTTCTCCCATTAGTTCAACAGAGGTGGAGCTGGACGTCATTTGGTTCTTCAGTGAGCACCTCTTGTATTCAGGTGTGTTTCATTAAGGTCGATAAAATCTGTAGGAAAGTGGACGTTGAGGGCCAGAGCTGCCCATCCCTGCACTAAAAAGGACATGATGATGATGAAAAAAATGGGATAGTTGGAAAACAATTATATTTCAATGATTTCGCTCTTGTCACGCCGCCCACATCACCAACACGCACGACTCCACCTACTCGTCCACTATCACCAGAATACTAACCATCCGCACCTGCCCGCAATCACAGTTCACCCTATTTAACACACACACACACACCACCAGTTGTCTGATCTCGTCTCTCAAAGACTACAGACTCACCTGCGTTACTTACCTGATCTTCGCATGTTACCTGTCTCTGGTTCCTTCATCTTCTGTGTCATCAGGCGTGTCCGCGGACCACTGGCCAGCTCACAATCTCCTGCAAACCACAAGAAAGACATTTCGTTCAGCAAGCTAAGTCACCCAGCTCAATTACGAACTTTGTTCACTTACCATACCCGACCGTTCACCTGTGTTGTTGAATCCGTTCTCAATAAAACTCTGTCTAAACCTTCTCCATTGTGTCTGGGTCTTACAGATCACTCTCACAAAAGTATTGCGTTCCCCTGAGAAACTTTGTTTGAATGCATGGATGGAAATAATATGAGAATATTTGAGTGCTTTTGTGAGTGAAAGCAAAAGTTTCTTGGGGAACACAATAGTTCTGTGAGAGAACGCAAATATTTTGCGAGCAAAAGTAAAGTTTCTCAGAGGAATTTTGAAAGAGAAGGCAAAAGCATTGAAATACAATTTTCCCTTACATATCATATTTTTTGCATCACCAAATCCTGTTGGCTGCTTTTTACTGACAAGATTCAAGCTGGCATCTTGTAAAATTGTTGTGAACAGATGTTTTGACGATTATTCTAAATCACAAGGATTTTGATGTTATTGGAATATTAATATTGTTCCTACTGCAGGGACTTTCTTCTGTGTTTCTCATGGCCATGCATTACCCTCAGATCCAGAAATGAGCTGCCTATAGTGATTTTTCTTAGTGCATTGTTTAACTTGGAACCAGTATCCAATCCAGAAGCTATCAGACTATGCATCATTCATTGTTCTAAGTATCCCCTTTAGGATAGAAAGATGTTAGATGTTGCTAGCCTTTAACATTTCTTTAAAGTACATCAGCAAGGACAGCATGTAATTATGACTCTCAGTTGCCCTTGTTCCAGAGTAGCCACACTCCAAATGACTCATCTAAGATGGCCCAATTTCTTCACATAGGACTCTACTCAAGCCAAATTCTGTCAACTCAATGCCCCCCTCTGTGAATGTCTAGCAATGCTGTGAAATTGCGGTGACCTCAAAGCTGGCTGATCTGAAATTACATTTTGTTTCGTGAGTTTTGATTTTGACATTTGCTGGCTCAGTGTTTTTTGAGGAAATCTACCCAGCTGGCAAAAATGTTCCCAGATTGGGCCAGGAGATTATTTTTTTCACATTATTTTGAATCAGTCTGAATCCATCAGAGCAGCTACTGGATCAACACACCAATGACTCACTTTTTAAACTTTAAGTTTCATGTCAATTCATCTTCACCTCAATATAACCATTGGGTTGTTTTTACTTACTGTGTCACTAAGAAAGCGAAAATATATTCTCTATTTATGTGTGTAGCTCACAGTCTTTATTCATGACATGTTTATCCTCATTTTTGTAGATTACTGTTAGATAATGCACTGAAATTCCTTAACTTAGGCAACCCAATGCAATTTTATTACAAAGAAAATACAAAATGTTAATGGATTAAAAGACCATTTTTGTTCAGAATGCTGACACCTTTAATTTGACCTTAAATTATTCACTGATATCGCAAATAATGAATTGAGTGCTGTTTATAATATAATTCTTAATTCTGCCAGTGAATACTGAATATTATTGACATCATACTTTCCTTTCTAGACCCAGAATGAATATGTCACTTCGTTTGGTCTCCAAATAAGATGCTGTTACATACTTGTAGGTGAGATATTTCACTTTGTAAACCTGTGAAAAGATTTCAGGTTGAGAATGTTCATTACACCTCCTCTTCCTGGGAAATATTCATTACCTTGATATCCAGGGCATCAAAACCTTAAATAAGAGCTAAGCTAGTTCAACAGTAACTTAACTGAGGCGTGTCGACATACCCTGACAAAGACTTGTAATCCCCTCTAACCAAGCGTGGGATCCATACTCTGTCAGTGACCCTGTCAAACACACCTGCCACTCAAACCTTCTGCCCCCTTGACATGTTCACATTTCACAGATCACTGTCACTTCCTATTTCATTCACTTTTAAGTCATTATTAAACTATCAGAATGCATCAGCTGCAATGATGACACTGTTTTTCTTCTATAAACTTATAAACAGAACAGACACCACCAAATATTTATATCTATTTTTTTATTACTATTAATGTTAGCCACCACAATACAGTGACGTACATTTTAGTATGCAAGAGTATTGTGAAAGTTAGTCCTTCTCGGTTGAAAACATAGCTCAGAGTTACTTCGCAGTATTATCTCACAGTAAAGGTGCAAATAGATTGCGGCAAAATTTTGCATGCAAAAAAAGGTCCATTGTCAATAAATGTTACATAGAAGTCACTTTCAAGCCACGCGACTTTTTGTTGGTCAGAGCAGCAAAACTCCCGATCACGTGTTTCAAATTTCACCAAGTAAATGGTAGTAAATATAAGACAATATAAGGCATCAGTACTAAAATTCCACATCTTTATATGATGGGTAACACTATGTCAGATATTTATAATGAGTTCAGTTAGATTATGTTTTTTTGCTGATTAAAATGTACAATTGTGTTTTCTATAGTCAAGAAATTTAAAGCATTTTAACCTGGGTCCAAAGAGATGAGTTAGCTACTGTGCAAAAGCATTGTGCATACACAGTGAGGGAGGAAAAATGTTCATAGCACCGCTGACACAATCCATCATCCATTTAAAAGTCTCACAAAGATCTTGCTGTTATAGTTCCCTTCTGTCTTACTTTAACGTTGACCAAAAACTACCGGTTCCAAACCTGCTCTTCTTCATCTAGTAGATAATCCTTAAAGACTACAATACATTTCAGAATTAAATCCCTACAGTTTGTGCTTGACAAAAAACTACAATCCCCATGTACCCGCTCTGACCACTAGAAACATTTTGTTCTACTTTCTACTTTCATCTTTCCATCCATGACTTTTTATGGCACAATCGGTAATAAACTAGTCTACTGTCATGCTAATACTCTTTGCCACAAAAAAAACAGATACTGTAAAGGGAGAAGCCCAGGAAGAGACAGAGAACGTATTTAGGTATCGCTTATTGTTGCTAATGTAATTGAATATAGTTCCCAGGAACTATATACACTAGGAGAAAATAAGTGGGGAAAGTTGGCAAGAAATCACATTTGATCGCAGCATTAGTGAAGGAGCTCTGCAGTTGCAGCCGATCCAGTGTCTGAGACCAATTATGGCAGATCCTTCCTCTCCGTAGTGGACTCTTTAATGATCTGTGAAAGAGAGATTGCACAGGTTAGTTTTAGTTGGGAAATGAAATATTTTCATTTCTAATTTATCTCTTTGTTGTGTTTTTTTTTTTTTTTTTTTTTTTTGCATTTAAGTATAGGGAATATTAATGAATTCGTTTTTATTTTTAAATAAACAATAAGATTCCATTTGTTAACATTAGTTAACTGTGTTAGATAACATGAACTAATGATTAAAATAGTTCTAAAGCATTTATTAATTTGACATAATGTTAATTTCAACTGTTTCATGTTATATCTGTTAATATTATTTAATGGACTTTACTGTCCATTGGAGCTAACATTAGCAAAGATTAATGAGTACGGTAGCAAATATATTGTTCATTAATTAACAGGGAGCTTATTGTAAAGTGTTACCAAAAATATATAAGCTTAATCATCATAAACGTACTCCATAAGGCTCCGGGTGGTTAATAAAGACCTTCTGAAGCAAAGCGATGCGTTTGTGTAAGAAAAATATCCATATTTAACACAACTTACAAACAAAGCGCTTTTTTCATAAGTTGAATACGGAAGTTGTAGGATGTAGAGTAAGTGTTTTGAACTGCGAGAGGCTTTACACATATTTCGTAAGTTGTAAACAGAAGGCGGTCGGGTAGAAGCTAGATATTTTACTTTATAACTTATTAAATATATTTTTTCTACATAAACGCATGGCTTCACTTCAGAAGGCCTTTATTAACCCCTTGGAGCCGTAAGGAGTATGTTTATGATGGAAGGATACACTTTTTTGAGCTTCAAGCAGTGGTTTCCGCTGCCATTTTAAAGCTTTGGAGCATCAGGGTGATAGTTAATATAACTCTGATTGTATTCATCTAAAAGAAGATAGTCATATACAGCTAGGATGGCTTGAGGTCATTTTCATTTGAAAGTGAACTAATCCTTTAGAAAACTGGGGAAATTATTTTACTCTGTTGTGAGAGTTAGAAAAGAAAATGTTGCCATCTGCTGATGATTACATAGAAGTGCATTCATGGATATCCAAAAACTTAAATGGGTATTTTTGTAAAGGTTGATGACCATTGTTTACCTCCCCGTCACGAGTCTCAACAGTTCGCACAACTATACTCCTCTTCACATGTGCTTCAGGAGTCAGCCTAGTATCCATGCTGGTGTCTTGCAAAACACACACACACAAATACAAATGATTAAATAGAGACATTTAAATCAAGCTGTAATCAACAACTGGATGATGAATTACCTCTAAACTGTAAGTTGGTGAAGTTCTGCACTGGAACAGTGATTCTATCAGAGATTATAGAGTATTAATTGAATCATATCTGAATTAATTTAGTCAATGTGGTTCATGCCGTTTCCTCACCTGCTTTCTTCTCCTTCGAGTAGCTTCCTGTAGGTGGCGATTTCAATGTCCAGGGCCAGTTTTACGTTCAGCAGGTCCTGGTACTCCTGCAAGTGTCTGGCCATCTCTTCCTTCAGCATCTGGATCTCATCCTCCAGACGAGCCACAGTGTCCTGGTAACCGGCCGTCTCTATGGCGAAGCGTTCCTCCATCTCTCGCAGCTGACGCTCCAGGGACTCGTTCTTAAAGGCAGAGTGAGATTTGAGAGCATTTTATCCATGGTTTCTCTGCAGTCAAGTACTGTGGTGTACAGTGAAATTACTGTTGTTCTTAAGTTTGGGGACAGGTGAAATGAAATACTCACAGACCCACGAAGAGATTCGAGGTCACAGGTCATGCCCTGAATCTGCCGACGATACTCATTGGCCTCCTGCTTAGCTTGCCTCAGAGCCTCTCCGTTCCGATTGGCTGCATCGGTCAGATCAGCAAACTAATAAAATACATAATACACTTTTTAAGTATTTATTTATTTATAGTGATAAATACACTAAAATATGGAGCCCCGCATATGACATGCGAACATATATATACATATATATATATATATATATATATATATAATATTTATATCATGACACCTCTCGAAGATTCCAATAATCTTTGTTTTATTCAAAAATAAAATATAATTTTTTTTACAGTTAATAATAATATAATTTGTATTGTTTACATTTCTAATTATTATATTATACTATATTTTAATATTATAAATAAAGTTTACTTCTAATAGAGAAAATCCATGTGTTTGTTCATGTAACCTTTGAGCGATACCACTCCTCAGTCTCCTGCATATTGGAGGTGGCCATGGCCTCAAACTGAGCTCTGATCTCCTTCAGGGCAGTGGTTAAGTCTGGCTTAGACACATCCAGATCCACATGAACTTGTTGGGCCATCAGCTGCTCGTGCAGCTCCCTCATCTCCTACACAGAGGAATATAAAGAGTTTCCAGGTGAATAGAATGGTTTGATAACACAATGTTAGATCAAATCTGATCTTTACTGTTCACACTGTGATTTTGCAAACGAGGAAATCATGAAACCGTTCAGTCAAAGTCATCAAAATCCAGTATAGATTAAATCAGCAGATTTGAGACAAATATGCCAGTTGAAATAAAATCTGAGAGACAAGGATGAACAGATGGAGGTGATGAGGAGATATTGGGAGAGATAACACACCTCCTCATGGACCTTCTTCAGGAAATTGATCTCATCCTGCAGAGCATCAATCTTCCTCTCCAGCTGTACACGGTTCAGAGCCGCTTCATCCACTTCCTGGAATCAAAAGTGAAATCCATGACAGCAATATGCTCTTTCATTATTTGTATGGATGAGATGGAAATGGAGTGTCCCTTACTTGTCTGAAGGTGTTGAGGTTATTTTCTGCCTCTTGCCGTTGGGCAGTTTCATCTTGAAGTCTGGAAGACAAATAAAAAACAGTAACTATCAGGGCTACTAAAGTAAACTTTCTCACAACCTAAAAAGGATTCTACCCAAAGTTCAGCAAATATTCAAGATTTGTGACCAAAATAACCAAAATAACCATTGATACTGATGGAGTATTTTCTTATTTCTTATTTCTTATTATAGGGTAGTCATGGCCTAATGGTGAGGGAGTTGGGCTTGTAACGTGAAGGTTGCCGGTTTGATTCTCATGCCGGCAGGAATTGAAGGTGGGGATTGTGAATAATCAGCACTCTCTCCACCTTCGAGACCATGACTAAGGTGCCCTTGAGCAAGACACCTAACCCCTAATTGCTCCCCGGGCGCTGTTGCAATAGCTGCCCACTGCTCCGGGTGTGTGTTCACTGTGTGTGTATGTGTGTGTTCACTACTCACTGCTGTGTGTGTGCACTTGGATGGGATAAATGCAGAGCACAAATTTCAAGTATGGGTCACCATACCTGACAATACGTCACAACTTTCAATTTCACATTCACATTATTTTCCCTCTTTTCCCCTTTTTTTCTTCCTTTTTATATATATATATATATATATATATATATATATATATATATATATTTAGAAAGGTTGGGTTCTAGTTATAAAAATCATGTTGTTTATTATATTTTGAAGCGTTCACTTAAGAAGCATTCTCAGCAAGCCATAGGAGGCTGAAATTTGGATATATTTATCTCACCTCACAGTGCCAATGACTTATAAAGACAGTGACTTGTCACCATCTACTAACATAATGATAATCTGCAGAAAGATTGAATATTCCCACGTGAAAACTGACAGTCTGTTTGGAATCGTGAAATCTGTGTGTGGAATCCACTGCTGCTTCAATATATATATATATAAACAAAAGTCAGTATTTAGTGTGTCCTCTCAAAGAGGAAACTTTATAAGTATACTCCTGTTTAAAAGCTACAGCAAAGCAAAAACATTTACATTGTTACAGAAAATGTAACAACTAAATATATCCTCTGTTATCTGTGGTGCATGAATAAAATTTCCCCATCCCTCAAACTATATCCTAAATAGTGATTTATGATAAATCAGTCATGACAGCAGTAATAAAAGGCTCCCAGTGGAGGTGACCTATCATAGTGCGGTGAGACCTGCAGGAGGGAGCAGGACAGAGTTCAATGGATCACTCATGCATCATTAACCGCTCACACACACACACTGCAACAGCCGCTCTTTCCCACGGGGTGGAGTACATGCACACCCTTTCATATACTTCTAAACTGAGCTGCTACACCTGACACAAGCAGTCCAATATATATCAATGCAAACTATTACAAATAACTAGTGTCTAGTCTGACCATACAAATAACTATATACATCAAAAATAATCTATTTGATAAGATTCTTATAAATGCTTTATCTTTTTAAAGATTCATATCTTGAAACTAATTTGTTCTCTTGATTATCTGGTATGGGAACATACCAGTCACAATTGGTTCCAATGAGTTGAGGGTTTGGAATTTGGTTTAAAAAATGTGGTTCTTCTCTCTCATACCTATCAACAGGACATCTCCACTGGGTGTGTTCAGCCTTTGTGGAAGCTGTTCTGAGGTATTGTGCCCCTCCCTTCCCCCATAGTACTCAGTGTATCAGGCTTTACTTTGAAAAGAGGCAGTGTGGGATTGAATAGGAGCAAGAAATGGAGAGCCTCTCATTGAAAACAGATTTGGATGCTATAAATTCACTGGTAACATTGTAATTTTGGCAGTGTAGTGATGTGGAACTTGAATGCTTAAGGTGCTGCTGTTGTTTAATCTTAAGAGATTCTCCACCCATGAGACAGCTGTTCTTAAGGGCAGGTTAATAGATGGCGTTTCTTTGACATGGCTATTAAACTTTTTTGTGACATTGTTCTCCTGTTGCTCTTAGAGTTCTTCTTGGTACGTCCTGGAATGTGTGATACCTCCACCCCAGCCGTACACATCCACTCGTACACCCTTTTTTAGGTGCATTTTACTTTAACAAGTTGGTTAGAGAGATTTTAACTCTGTGGTGTGAATTGATAAAAAATCTTCCTGTTTTATACCTTTTTTTTTTTTTTTTTGCAGGGGGATTTAAAAAAAAAGAATTTGTTTATACCAAATTCTATGCGTTTTTTTAACTATATATACATTTCTAAAATATATAAAAGAAATTTAACCTTTAAAATTGTGAAATAAAAGCTCTATCTATCTATCCTTATTATATATTCACAACATTTATTAAAATATATATTAAATATCTAATCTTTAATTTTACAATTTTCATATTTGGTGTATATATTTCAATACTATATATTTCTCTCACACACACACACACATAAATATATATATATATATATATATATATATATATATATATATATTCTAAAAGTTGCTGGGTTAAGATCAATACAATTTGGGTTAAACATGGACAAATGTTAAATGTTTGACCCAACATGCTGGGCAGTTTTATTTAGCTATTAACTATTGTTTAAAATTAGTATATTGCTAGCCTAAATTGAACCTTAAAGAGGTTGGAAATGAACTACTGCTTTACTAATGAATAATGATTAATATTGCTTCTAGTAATGATGTGTCTGATTTCCATCCTATTTTTAGTTAATATTAAGTCAGCAATATAGTCATTTTTAATCAGTAGTTAAACAAAACTACCCAGCAGGTTGGGTCAAACCAGCTGGTTTTTTGAATATTTTACCCATCATATATGTATGTGATTGTGTGTCTATGTATGTATGTGCATGTGTGTTTAATTCTTACTTTTAAAATTATTATTATTAGGAAAGTAGCACTCAAAATGCACTTTGCTTAAAAGTCTGGGAGAGTGAATGGGCATAACACATCTGTCCTTACCTCTGTTTAAGAGTGGCCAGGTCTGAGGCCAGGTTGTCTCTTTCTATCTCCATTCTGGCCTTCCCAGCATTGAGGCCGTCCACCTGTCTGCGGAGCTCCCTCAGCTCCTCCTGGTAGATGTCCCCCAGACGGCTGGGCTCCTTCCCCCTCAGCTGGTTCAGTTCTGCCACTAGCATCTTGTTCTGCTGCTCCAGGAAGCGCACTTTCTCGATGTAGCTGGCGAAGCGGTCATTCAGTCCCATCATCTCCACCTTCTCATTGGTACGCGTCTCCCGGTACTGAGCCTTCAGCAGGGAGTCCGCTGAGAAGTCCAGCCGCTCCCCGCCCAGGGACAAGCGTGAGGTGGACAGGGTGGCTGGGCTGGAGGTGAGGTGGCGCGGGCTGCTGTGGAGGGACAGGCGGCCCGTGCTGTGGCGGCTGGTGATCCCCACGGACGGGGAGCCGCCCGGTGTCCCGAAACGCTTTCGGTAAGATGAGAAAGCTCGCTGGGGTTCCATGGCAGAGGAAAATGAGATCGGGTGTGGGTGAACTTTGGGTTTTTATAGAGAAGGCGGGGGAGAGAGAGGGGGTCCAATGGGGAGGGCAAAGGCCAGGGGGTGTGTATGTGAGCCCGGAATTGTTTGTGCTTGTCCACCCAGTCTCCTGACTGCCTCTTTTCACTCTATTCTGTCTGTGTCTCTGGTGTGGGGTGCACCGTGTGTGGGGAGGGGACACAGCCAGTCAGAGAAAATCCTATTCATGCCACTACTGGAACATATGCACACAGAGACAGACTCCAGTGGCACTGATATTTGACTATTACTTCAATCCTCTCTCAGTCCATTATAAAACACTGCTTTGTACCTCTTCTGAGTTAATTTGGAGTTCTCTCTTTCTTGGTCACAGTTTTTCTGCCGTTCCAAGAGGGATTTTAATGATGTCACGGAACACTGGGGGATTACGTAATTCCTCATTATAAAAAGAGTCTAACACTTTCTTTTGTGCTGATCTGGGAACATCACACACATACTTCTCAGCACCACTGATTCATATGTGTTTACCAGAAAAATCAAGTATTCAGAAGATTTGACTTATTTAGCTTTATAACTCACTTTAAAGGACTTTTTACTCAGCAATGAACATTCTGTCTCCATTTTTTCACCCTCATGTCGTTCCAAACCTGTATGAGCACCTTCTTCTGTGGAACACGAAAGAAAATATTGTGAAAAATGCATGAGCCGCTCTAGGCCATATATCGAAAGTAAATGGAAACTCGGGGCAGTCAAGCTCCAAAAAAAGCTGTGTCAAAAACACTGTTGTTATTGTTAACTAAAACTAAAACTATTAATAAAAGTGGTAACACTTTACAATAAGGTTCATGAGTTAATATTGGTCAACATGAACTGATAATGAACTGATACAACATTTACTAATCTTTGTTAATGTTAATTTCAATATTTACTAATACATTATTAAAATCTCTGAACTAACATGAGTGAACAATGAACAACTGTAATTTCATTAACTAACATTAACGAAGATTAGTAAATACAGTAACAAATATATTATATAAATATATATAAATACATAAAAAAATTTGCGTAAAGCCTTCATTTGGACAACTTTAAAGGCGCTTATCTCAATATTTAGATTTTTGCACCATCAGATTCCAAATGTCGGCCAAATATTGTCATAACAAACCATACATCAATGGAAAGCTTATTTATTCCGTTTTTAGATGATGAATAAATCTCAATTTTTCAATTTTAAAAAATTGAACCTTATGACTCTTATGGTCCAGGGTCACAAATGGTTTGGCTTATGGCCTCGTCAGCAGTCTACAAAACAGTATTGGAGAGTATCAGTGGCAAGAGAGACACTGGGGTATTAGACTCACAGCCAGACATAAAACAACACATCAATCAAAACAGATTTCTGGGGGATGAGCTCATCAGCAGCCAACACTGATGACCTGCAGACTGCAGGATTGTTATGGGTGGACGGTCGAGTCCAGTGAGTGTTGGGTATGTGTAGGTGTTGTTTGCTTGGTTGATTAGGAAGGTGATGTTAGGAGTCTATTTCTGGAGTCTAAAATCACATAAAGAAAAGTGGAGTAAAATGTGTCAGTGGGAAAAATGTGTGTCCCCTTAATCTAAAGAACTGTGCAGAATTTTTGTCATGAGACCATATATGTAGAAATCATCAATCTATCTATCTAACAGTCTATGTGAGACAAATTATGCTGTTATTTGTACATATTTTAAAATATTTTTGAAAGAGGTCTTTTCTGGCCACCAAGGCTGAATTTATTTGACCAAAAATACAGTAAAAACATTCATATTGTGAAATATGATTAAACTTTAAAATAACTGTTTTTTACTTTAATATGTTTGAAAATGTAGTTTATTTCTGAGATCAAAGCTGAATTTTCACCAGCATTCCTCCAGTCTTCAGTGTCACATGATCCTTCAGAAATCATTCTGATTTGATGATTTGCTGCTGAAGAAACATTTATTATTATCAGTGTTGAAAACAGTTGAGCTGATAATTGTTGTTGTTGTTGTTATTATTATTATTTTGTAAACAGAATTCCTGTGGAAAATGGATTTTGGATGAATAGAAAAATAATGTCAAATATTATTTTCTTCCAAAAAGAAAACAAAATAAAAAAATGGTATTGTATGTCCTATTTAATATACGTATCTTTAAAATATATAAAATATTTTAGATATTAAATATTTAAAATTGAAAGGGGAAACTGAAAGAACACAGTAACATATTTCGTAATTAATATTTCATAATAAATAATCGTAATTTAGGAATGTCATTACAGGATTATAGTTTTTTTTATACCTTATTTTTAGCCTTGAGTCCTCGAGCAAGCCAAACCTGTTTACCTGAAATAAGTCTATGAACACGTCAACATGAAAGCTTACATTTTCTTACAGATTTATTTTCTTTCTCAATACTTTAAGAACGTAATTATATTACTGAATGTTAAATAATTTACATGCATAATTTACAAGTTTTTATAGGTTAAAATTCAAGTTCAATCTGATTTTATTTGAGATATTTCAATTGAAGTGTCTTTTGTTAATAGCAGAGACATCACAGTGGATTGGAATCGTTTCTTCTTCAAGCTGCAGATGAAAATCTAAAAACAATTTATTTTAAACAATTTTGTAATGGTTTAAATGTCACGTATTTCTGCAGGGTTTAATAAATATCTTTGTACATATCTTTGAAAATATGTGCAGTATGTGGCACAAAGTCATCTGATCTGACAGTATTGTGGCTCAAATCCAACTCAATGACAGGTCCCTTTATCAAAACTGAAAGTTATGAAGTCTATTGTATTTTTTCATAACTAAAAACACACCATGACCTTTCCTTGTGTCTCTCAATTGCTGTGGAAGTAAAAAAACAAAAAAAAAAAAAAACAGCATATGGCAAGTCTTTAATCATGTTAGGTGACTGTTTTCAAGAGTGTTTCTCATCATTTATTAATTTTTCAGATATCGATTAAAAAACTTCAAACTGTGGAAATGTTGAGTTTAGGCAACAGAAGTTTAGTGGAATTTCAAGCCAATATTTTAGCTACAAGGTGCCGAATAATCCTGTACTGCAGCATACCTATCATGACATACTCTCAGCAAAACCGGTTTCAATTTAGCAAGCAGACTATATAATCGAACACACACTTGCGGTTTACCAGACACTCTGACACCAACTGTATTGTTGCTTCAAAAGGAGTTTACTAAAGCTGAAACCATGAAGGCTCTTGTTTGTGCTCTTGTTCTGATGCTCGTGTGCAGCACTACTGGTGAGTTCATCGTCTATAACTGCTGAATAACAGACACTGAATAGGCTGATCTGAGATTTATCATTGTGATTGGATTGGAATTCAGTACTATGATTTAAAGGCTTGTCTGAAATGATTGTACTGAAACATCGACATTGACCATATAAATCATGCTGCTTTGCTGCTTCTGGTCTTCACATAATTCCGAACTAGCTCATGATCTGTTTGTGGCCGTGTCTCTTTCATTCTCTGTGCAGTGCACTCCCTGCAGTGCTTCACCTGTGTGGGTGACGACTGCAAGGTCAGAACTGAATGCCCCCCATCTGCCAACTTCTGCAGGACCGAGGCCACCGGTACGTGCCGAGACATGTCTTTCTCAGCCTGACCCCTTTTCACTTCTATGCAAAACTACAGCTCCGTACCTCTGTAAAATCAGTGAGGGTAGTTAAAGGGACAGTTCGCCCAAAAATGAAAATGCTGTCATCATTTACTCTCCCTCAAGTTGTTCCGACCCTGTTTAAATTTCTTAGTTATGCTGAACACAAAGCAAGATATCTGGAAGAACAGATATTTCCTGCCAATGCAGGCGAGATTTGCTTGGTTATAAACATTCTTCTGAATATCTTCCTTTGTGTGCAGCAGAACTAAGAAATTTAAACAGGGTCGGAACAACTTGAGGGAGAAAAAATGATTTTCATTTTCACTTTTGGGTGAACTGTCCCTTTAAGATGAAGATGCAGAGATTGATTGTATTAAAAAAAGGGGGCAAAGATCACATATAAACTGTCAATTATGTCAATAATCTAAATAATGTGTTTAAAGTATGAAATGTAATACTACTTAAATGCAGAACTATTTATTACTATACAGTACTAAATTTTATATTAAATAGTATTTAATATGGTACAGCCACCCTGGCTACATTAGATGGCATTTATAAATGGCTGCTTATAACAACTGTACATGATATAATTTAAATAGTTTATGTAAAATATGACTGTCTTTTTTTCAGCTACTCTTTTGTCCCGTACATGTGAGGAGTCCTGCACCCCTGGGGAAAATGTCCACTGCTGCGACGCGGACTTGTGCGGATGAACGTCCAGTTTACAAGATGACGCATCATTTTTCAATTACTAATCAATCGATTTAAAATGTAAACCACTCACCATCATAACCATAATGTCATGAGCATGAGCAGTGTAAAAATTCAGTAAAGCCTCTTTGAATATGTGCATGTATAAATGATTTCCGCTTGACTTGTTGCTTATTGTGTGTAGGCTATTGCTGCAGGTGTGTGAAATAAAAATACGTAATAGAAATATTCAGTCTGAATACAGAGTTCTTATGTTAACTAGGAACACACTAGCAATCAAATAAAACTCAGTTGAATTCTCACTTGAATTGTCGACAAAGTTTGCTAGTTGCGCCTAGAATACGAACGACCCTTTTATCGTGTTTCCACTACAAGGCTAGCTGTAATTTATGCGGTTTAGTGTCAGGACTAACATGGAGGGGCCAGCATTACGATCCCTTAATAAATATCTGCAGGGGTGACTGTGGTTGCCTCAGCCCCGGTAACTGAGGGAATGTCTGTCTGAGACGAAACATTCATGAGGGGTGAAAAGTTTAAGGAGGAAAGTCAGTTACTGTACGAGAAGCATTTCCATAGAAATGTCCAGTTGTTCCCTCTTCAATTCCGTCTCTTTTTTTTTTTTTTTTTGTTAGTCAATCTTTTCTTTTAATCGCTGCGGCTTGGTTTCGGTCTCTCGGGTTTGTGAGCGTCAAACAGCTGATTCATTTCTCCGGTGTAATGAGGCAGGAGCGAACAGCAGAATCCTAATGATGCTTTCACCGACTGATCTGCAGCCAAGACAAAGTCTCAACGAGACTCTGAGACTGCCCTCATCTGCCAGACTCTGTTTGTGTGCATTAATGTTTGTTTATGTGTGTGCGTGTTGATTGTGAAACGTACTGTGTGTAGAAGAATCTGAGGAATACAAATTGAAATTATGTGGCAATCATACATAACACAACAAATGCAAGTCCAGGGCACAGTGAAAATTGTGCCAAAATATCCAGCCAGGTGCTCCGCTTAGATGAAGTCAAAAGACATTTGTTGTGCTTTAAACGCTGCAGTGTTTTTAACAGCCGAATTTAGCTTAAATGGAAACTAAATTACAACATTTTCAATTTACTTACAAAAATAACAAACTAAAACACAATATATGCATAACTATTTATTTAATTTTTTAGATATTTTATGACTATTAAATACTTTAGAACTAATATATATCCTGCCTTCATCATGCATGAAAATGCCAGTAGATATGAAAAATGTTCATGTTAAACATATTTTAGTATCATTACGCATCAACTTTGGCAGCCCTAAAATACTGAAACTACATACATTGGAAAACTAAACTGAAACCATGTTACTGAAAGGACAAATTAAGTGTAAACAATAAAACGATGTACAAATTAAGTACTTGTATTTTCAAATTCAATTAAAAATAATAAAGATTACATAAAATATTTACTGTCAACCACAAGAAGGGTAAAGAAATATGATGAATAACCTGTTACTCCATTTCACACACAGGTGCCATCGTCTGCAGAACGATAAATTCGAAAGAAATGTCACAGCTGGTCTAAAAACATGTACAAGATAAACACCTGTGCTTTTCTGACTGTCAAAAGACCAGAGAAAAACCAAGACTGACACATAAAGGCTTAAGAAATGCAGTGAACGCAGAACAAAAAAAATGCAGTGAAGAAATGGACTTTGCATAAGTTGGCCCTCATTCCTGAGTGAACATAATGTTTCTCTTCACGCTATATTTCACAGAGAGAAGAGGGGGAGGAAGCGCTATAAATTCAGTCACTCCTTTCCTTGATGCCACAATGGCGTGTATTCACAGAGAAAAGCAGTTAGTACTGTGACTGGCTTAGACTGACTCCAAACAGACAAAGACAGATGCTGAGAAACACACTGTTAGCGAGAATCATGGACAAACAGACATAATAGGTATTTGAGAACACTGAAAATGATACTATAAATAATCAAGATTAAAACAAGCACATTTGAATGTTTGATTTGTGCATATTATTTTATTGGAAAATATTTGATACACTGGACTTTGCACTGCAAGTCTCACATCAAGATACATAACCATAATCATATACTGTGTATCTAACCTATTGGTTTGTATTCTTTTGCTTATCCCAGGGTTCTCAACTAGACTTACTATGACATTCGGTTCAATAGCCGATTCTTTGGTACAATACTGATTCTTAGCTGCCTAAACAAGAAATAGCAGCTATTCAAGAACATATTTGAGCCATTCAACTCTTTTGAGGAGGCAAAAATACTTTCAAAACAACATAAAAGGAGGACAATTGGTCCTGTGGTCAGTGTTGGTGTGCCCATGTGATGGACACCTGTCACTCAAACCCTGAGCTAAACAAAGTCGTCAAGCTGAGTGGAATTTTGCCCCTGGAATCGACATACTTTTTTATTTAAGCAACACCCCGTAATACATTTCCAAAGAAAGCTTTGTGCCTTTATATACACTTTTCTCAGTTCGTCACAAACATGCCAGGTCCCATGTGCTCACTTTCGAAGTACAATAACACTTTCCTGCATTCCAAACAATTCTGAAATACACTACTAGTCTGTGATATTTTATTTAAGAAGTCTCTTATGCTCACCAAGGCTGCATTAAAAAAAACAATGAAAAATTAAAAAATTAGTTTTCTATTTTAATATGTTTTAAAATTTCATTTATTCCTGTGATGCAAAGCTGAATTTTCAGAAATCATTCTAATATGATGATTCGTTCCTCATGAAACATTTCTTGTTATTATCAATGTTGAAAACAGCTGCTTAATATTTTTTGTGTAAAAAATGTTTTTTTCTGCATTTATTTCAAACGGAAACCATTTGTAACATTATCAGTGTCACTTTTGATCAATGTAATGCATCCTTGCTGAATAAAAGTATTAACTTCTTTTACAAATATCTTACTGACTCCAAACTTTGAACGCTAGTGTACATCAACCTTTAGACCATTCTTCTTTTTCTTAAATTTTTAAGTTTTCTTAAAAACCTTTCTTTTACATCTTTAACACGGCAACTCTGAATACATAAAGGTAAATACATATCTGTGCAAGTCATTCCTAAGTGGCAGCAAATATGAATATCTGTGTGTATGTGTATTTCTGAGAATGATTCAAGGCACTGGCCACTTCCTGTAACAACCTGCATTAAAATCCTGTCTGCATGAGATTCTCTCCAATATCCTTAGTGAAAAAAGCAGACAGATAAACAGAAAGTCACACGTACACAATAAACACTTAAAAAACGTGAGTACAGAGGACTTGTAACTTGCACAGATCAGGTGCGGCATAAATTGCCAGAGCTCAATTTCCAGCCAGAAATAAACACATGTAAAATCATGTTGTAGTCTCCGCAAAACCAGCTGCTTTTACAATTCTTGTTTCTAACTCATCTTCTGTTCCTAAAAGCATAACTCAGTTCAGAGTCACTATATAAAAATAGATTTATACATGTACATATATATACTCGTATATAAAAATGGCTGAACAATGGGATATAAATAAAAGTGAAAAAGGCTTCACATTCTGTGTAACAAATGAACAATTTGGTAAATTCAACATTCATTTAATAAAAGTGCATCTGATCCAAATGAGTCCGATATACTGCCATACGACGCTTAAGGCAAAACACTTCTTTCTTGATACGTTTTCTTTGGCTGGGGTGGAGAGAAAATTAATATACATCTTAACGCGCTCTCAACATCTCACCACACCCAAAATAACTGATAAAACACCTTACGAGATTCCCAATGTAACATCTCATCGCTATTGGAAGACTATTGGTGAGATTAGCTGCATCTTAACAGGACACCATAAGGCACTACGGCAGTACAAAACTACGTATTATATTTTGTCCGAATCGCATCTTACAACCCTCATGCCCCTCATGACAAAAAAAAAAAAAGTAACAGCTTTCAGTAACAGACTAAAGCGCTTCTTTTAAACGACAAATCAAGGAAGTGCAATTCTATGAAGATTAATCAAAACATAAGTTCGAGACTGACGTGCGCAAGACCCTCGTTCATCTGAGGCAGGAACAAACTGAGACACAATTATTATACTTTCTTTAAAACTAAGTGCCTGTAATCAGAGACAATAGGCGCACGTGGAGATCCCGGGACAATGGCTTGTAAAACATTGACTTCACAACTCTGCTGTGGACTTTATGAAACATTCATTACTAGGGGACATTCTTGATGCCTGGAAACCTCATTCAAGGAGATTCAGAACCTGTTGGCTTCAGAAGGCACATTTGGCAGTTGTTGAAAAAAAAGAACAGTTTGAAGCAGCTCAAACAACATCATGTTTGTTGCATCTGATCATCCTGTGACACCTTTAATCGGTTTATTCCTGAAGTAAAGACTGTGAAAAAAATGAAAGTCCTGTAGCGCCCCCTGCTGTCACAAAGACATCGCATTTTAAACTGATAGAGAATGAACCAGTTTTATGGCCTAATGATTGGGTGCTGGCAGGTCACATGCTCTGGAAACTTAGATTGCCTTTGAAACTGAGCTTATCACACTCTAAAATGTTTTTGAACAGGGAACCTGGTTCCTTTGGGGGGTTTTAACAAGTTGAAGCAGCTCGATGGACAGTGGGCCTCCTCAGCACAAGATCTGGGAGAAAGGATGTCTGAGCAGCTCCTCTGCACTCGGCCGGTATTTGGCCTCCACAAAGATGCAGCGGAGGAAGTCCCGCGTGTGCTCGGAGATGTGGGAGGGCAGCTGGGGGTTGGTGGGCTGAGTAGCGATCTTAAATATGGCCGCCATGGCTTCGTATTCAGCCCAAGGGGGCTTTTCTGTCAACATCTCCACCACAGTGCAGCCAAGACTCCTGTTCACACAACATTCAGTTTAAGATTAATGACCCCCGTAAGGTCACATGATATTGTTTATTTAACATGCCAATTTTTCAGTCAACTTATAGAGGTGCAGGTCATATAATATATGTTAATACATGTATAATAAAGGTTGATTTATTTCACTAATTCCATTCAAAAAGTGAAACTTGTATATTATATTCATTCATTACACACAGACTGATATATTTCAAATGTTTATGTATTTTAATTTTGATGATCATAACTGACAACTAAGGAAAATCCCAAATTCAGTATCTCAGAAAATTAGAACATTGTGAAAAGGTTCCATATTGAAGACACCTGGTGCCACACTCTAATCAGCTGATTAACTCAAAACACCTGCAAAGGCCTTTAAATGGTCTCTCAGTCTCGTTCTGTAGGCTACACAATCATGGGGAAGACTGCTGACTTGACAGTTGTCCAAAAGACGACCATTGACACCTTGCACAAGGAGGACAAGACACAAAAGGTCTTTGCAAAAGAGGCTGGCTGTTCACAGAGCTCTGTGTCCAAGCACATTAATAGAGAGGCGAAGGGAAGGAAAAGATGTGGTAGAAGTTTTGGGATTTTCCTTAGTTGTCAGTTATAATCAAAATGAAAAGAAATAAACATTTGAAATATATCAGTGTGTGTGTAATGAATGAATATAATATACAAGTTTCACTTTTTGAATGGAATTAGTGAAATAAATCAACTTTTGATGATATTCTAATTATATGACCAGCACCTGTACATTCCAGGTGTTTTTAGAATATATATTTTGAATTTATCTCATACATTTTGATTTATTGCTATTTCAAAAATAACTCTTTAGTTATAATTTAGTAATAACATATACTTAATACATAATAATAATACACTTTAGTAATAATTTAGCTTCAGGTAAATTTATTGAACCTAATAAGTTTTACAGATATTTAAAGACATAAGAAATAAGATAAAAACACTTATCAAGAATGTTTTTTTTTTTTCTTTTACAGTGTTATATGCAAGAGTGGACTATCCGGACACAACCCAGACAACCACAAACTTTCTGAGCTGACTTTCAGCCAATCATGATGCTCTCCTGACCTGATGGGAGACTGTCCAATCAGTTTATGTCGGGGATTCCCTGAGCAGCAACTACGCCACTCCCACTGAATATGTGCAGTTCTTAAGGATGTAAAAATAGGCCTGTTCTTTTCTCTCCCATGTTAAAGTTTTTCTTTGGCATGTTAAAAACGGTTCTTAATATTTACAGAATGTTGCTTTTTTTTTTTTTAACTCTCCGCAACACAGATCACAATCATGTCTGCTTAATAAACAATTTACAGTACAAAGCGACTTGAACTAAATGAGCTCATTCAAATGGTGCAAATTTGTTGCCGTTTATACAACTGCAAGCATCACACTAACATTCTCTTCCATAAATCCCAGCTGCTTTTCTCACTCCAGTAAGATGAGATTTTGAAAATATGCAGCTTTTAAGATCCCATGATTGAAGATGGAAAATTCTGTTCCAAAGCATGCGCATTTTTCTCTAAAGGAAAAAGCCAGAATCTTATATTCTCTGGCCTGGTTTCATAGACAGATTAGATTAAGCAAGGATTAGAACTTAGTTCAATTAGGTCAAGAATCTTTTATAAACATACATTAGGGAAAAACTGACATTTTAAGATATGCAAGTTGATTTCAGTTAAAGCAACTTAAATATATATTTTAGTCAAGGACTATAGGCTTAAGCCTTGTCCAGGGGTCTATATCTTAAAATTTCACCTCCTAAAGAGTTATTCATTTATAAACAAACAAACCCAAAAAGAAAAAGAAAAAATGCTCTCACCAAACATCTGCCTTCCGGCCGTACCCCTCTCCACTGATGACCTCTGGGCTCATCCAGTACGGTGTTCCGGTAACAGAACGGACTCCAGTGCTGGACATGCAGATGGTCTGAAGCCTCTTACTGGCGCCAAAATCTCCCAGCTTCACATTGCCGGCTGAATCTCGCAGGATGTTGGCACCTGAATGCACCGGAGGAAGTGACCAGGGAGAGCAGTTAACATGCAATGGACCTAAAGATTTTTGATCTGGTTTTGTTCTTGCTATATGGCTATTTTAGAGATTGACTATATATTCCCATTCAAATATGACACATTTTGTGCGGAATAAATTTCCCAATGGTCAGCAGTGTGAATTTACCAACAAGTTGAACTTTGACATGATACACTTGTTTCAATTAGCTGATTGTTACAATAAATAAATAAATAATTAGTTTTTGACAACGTGAGGTCTAATGCCAGGCTGTACCTTTGATGTCCCTGTGGACGATCATGTTGCTGTGCAGGTAGGACATGCCCTCCAGAATCTGTCTTGTATACTTGCGCGTCACATTCTCTGTCAAAGCTCCATAGGCCTTTAGCTGGTCTTTGACTGAACCCTGAGGGGTCAAAAACAACAGCACCAGTGATTCACGCTGAACTCCATTGCAGTCAAACAGGTGTGTGATGACACATTACAACCCTTAAAATAAAAAAGAGCATTAGAATGATAATGAAAATTGTGTCATCGATTACTCACCCTCATGTCAGTCCAACTACACTGTTCATTTTTAATTTTTTCACTGGAACACTAAAGTAGATGTTTCCATAATTTTCTCATGTCATATTTGATTTGAGAGTTTCAGCAGAGGTGCATAAGCCTCAGTAAATAAGACAGATCAATGAATAATACTTTGTGTGTGTGTGTGTGTGTGTGTGTGTGTGTATAAATGCATATATAAAAAGTGTAAACATAAATATACACAACCAATTAAGTTTGGGATGAGTAAGATTTTTTTTTTTTTTTTAAAGAAATTAATGCTTTATTCAGCATTACATTTTAAAATATTCAAATAGAAAATAGTTCTTTTCAATTGAAATAATATTTCACAATAGTACTGTTTTTACTGTATATTTGATTAAATAAATGGGTGAGACTACACTCAAAATATTAAAAAATCTTACCACCCAAACCTTTGAATAGCAGTATATTGTGCATGAGTCATGTGGACTCTTTTTGGAGCATGATAGCCTGTGGTCACTATGAACTGTCATTTTATGAAAAAGATTCTTTTTATGGGTTCCATGGAAAAAATAATACAGGCATATAGATTTGGAACAACATGAGGTAAATGAAATTACAGAATGTTCCCATTAAAAAGTCTAATCCTTGTTTTTTTCCCAACATTTGTTGTCCCAATACTCTTTCAAACTCACCCCGGGCATATACTCCATGAAAATGGTGAGGGTCTTCTCATTGTGGTCTCGAAGGCAACCGTAGTACTGGACGATTCGTTCATGGTGCAGGTTCTTCAACAGCTGTATCTCACACTCTAAAGCGCTCACCTCCTGCAGAAAGGGGGCAAGAGTCATGACATGACCACCGCTGAGCCGAGCGGCTGTGACCAGAGGGTGTATGCGTGAAATGACTGAGCATGTAGGCAAAAGATCAACAATAGATCAAAATAAAAAAACCACAACACACTCAAGCTGAACAGTGGTTAAGAAAGCACAAATACACTGGAGAGAAATACACACTTAGTTTACGATTGTGTGAACGATTTTGTGTTTGTGTCAAGGGCATGATCAACAAAAAATGCGTTGTTAGACTACCCCATTTCCCCTCGCCTCAAATCCCCCCTCCGGCCAACACACACAATCACACACAGATACAGGAAGCGACGGTGCATGTTTTTGTAATGGCAGACAGGAAAGGATTTAAAGAGTGGGGGGAAAGTTTGAGAAAGAAAGATAGAGACATAAATCAAGAGAAAAGAAAAAAACATGCTGATAACCTCAAAGGGAAAAAGAAGAAAAAAAAAAGTAAGAAATAAAAACCGTGTGTAGTGTACCTTACTGGTCTCTGGACTGGCAGGGTCAAAATGAACCTGTTTTGCTGCAAGTTCTCTGCCTGTGTCCACATCATAGCACAGATAAACCCTTCCAAATGCACCCTGACCCAGCAATTTCCCCCTACGCCACGTCACAGGAGCTGTGGGGGCTGCATACATGCACATGACACATATGAAGATACAATAATGATTGGCTTTTTCACAAATTCATACGTTTTACAGGGGTCCTATTATGCTTTTTCACTTTTTCAACTTTAGTTAGCCTGTAATGATGCTGTTTGAGCATAAAAAAGGTTCACAACACACTGGGCCAACTAACCAATCAGAGAACATTTCAGAAGGAGGGCCCTCACTGAAGCAGGAACTAAACGGCATGTTCGAGCCAGACAGGGAAGAGATGCTGTAATAATGTAAAACATATGTGAAAAATAATGCATGGTATGCCCTAAAAACGGCATAATAGGACCCCTATAAATACAAAAAGCAGTTTTAAAATGCTTATAAACACTACCATTCACATCACAAACAATATCGTACTTACACTTATGAGGGACTGGGCGGTCCTGTGGGCGGAGTCTGGCCTGAGTGTCCACCAGCTGCCAGCTCCCCAAACTCTCCTCACTGCCATTCAGCGATCGCCGTGATGGCACCAACGTGAACAAGTTTCCCTGGGGACGACGGATCCGTGGAAATGTCCGTCGACCTGGGGAGTAGCATTATTTGTTTAAAATATGACATGGGAGAAGCTGGAGTGTGTGAGTATCCTTAGGCCCTTCATAAATTTGAGTGTATCGTACCTTCACTGTGGTCTTTATGATGGAGGGACACATGATACCTGCGAGGATACGTCCCTCCCTTACCCACAATCTTATCATATACATGGTTTTCCCGGTCTAAAAGAGGAGAACGGACAATTGGGTCAATGGAATGGCAGATTTGTAGAACTTTATCACTGATCGCAGCAACATCTTTACTGACACACACCTGCACAGTCTTGTCGGTTGTCAGAGTAACTCTTAACCCTGTGTGTACGAGGCTTCCTGAGTGAGGGACTATGAAACAAGAGACGCCAATAAAAGCAAAATAACAGTGACAGGCGCTTAGAATTACAGTATCATTCAAATGCATTTCTGATTGTATCCTTCTCTTTACCTGTCAGAGTTGCTGTCCAGTGACTGACAGCTGCCGGACACTGAGTTTTCTGCACTGCTCCAAGGATCCAGCACCTTTAAATACAGGTGAATTATAAGTTAAATGGACTTAGATGGTACACTAGATGATTAAGTGTCTATGTAATTTTCACAGTGGTAAATAATGTAGTATATATATATATATATTAGGGCTGGGAAAGTTAACGCGTTTTTATCGCGTTAACGCATTAATTAATTAACGCCGACAATTAATTTATCGCGCGTTAACACACTTTTTATTTTGAAAGTCCGTTGCTCACTGCGTTTGAATACAGACTGTAATAATACAACCGAATACAACACAAAGCACGGGTCGCAGGAGGGGTGGGGTGTTTATCAGTAGCTACTGGCTGCTTGCGATGAGCGTCATCACGCGTCTCAACCAATGAAAGAATTTGTTGTTTGCCTAAGAGAGCTACAGCGCGAAACAGAAAATATCTGATGCGGACAGAAAAATGGAAAAGGGTACCGAAATCTTAAATAGACATTTTTATTTTAAACCTCTTCCACACGGCGGAGTTGATAGAACTAAAGCTATTTGTAACCACTGCAAAGCTGAATTGTCCTATCATCGGAGTACTTCGAGTCTGAAATATCACTTAAATGCAATGCATACCGTTGATGCCAGGAAACAGTACTTGGCCAGTTATAATGTTATTATCGAGGTTCATATATATATATATATATATAATATATATATTTACAATCTAAAAACGTTAATGTTTTATTTAATAAAACTTTAATGTTTTATTTATACGTTAGTGTTATATTTAATTTGATTACATTAATGTTTAAGTTAAGATTTTCAAGAAATGTTAACTGCTACTAACTTTTAACTGCTGTAAAAAAAGCACTTTATTTGTTTAAAATTTTGACAAACCAAATTTTATTGCACTTTTGTTCATACAGCAGTACTTTGAAAGAATAAAATTACACAATACACTACTTTTGATTTCATTATTGAATTTTGTGCATGCTGCGATTAATCGCGATTAATCGCAGAAAATCATGCGATTAATCGCGATTAAAATATTTAATCGTTGCCCAGCACTAATATATATATATATATACACTTGAGTTCCCTCACAGAACGCCTATGGCAATTGCAGAATGGCATTTCAATGGGAACATTTCACCGTTTCAAGTTAACCCTGACACCTTTTCTATTCAGTACTTGAAATCTATGCTGCACATGTGGCTCCTTTTCAACACATGCTGACTGCAAGAATATGCAAGATACCAATGTATATATGACTTTAGTGCAGTAACTGCACAAGTTAGCATGTTAACAAATTCCAAATTTCCATGATTTGATTGTTCATTTTCACTTTAGATTGGAATATCCAGCACTTATAGGAACTGACACGACATATGGTGGGTATAATATATATAGAATATATATTTTTATTTACAATTACACCGTTCGGTGTCATTAATTTTTTCATTTCATTTTTGCTTATAATAATACTTTTATAGAGCAAGGACACATTAAACTGAATAATAGTGACAGTAAAGGCATTTATAATGTTACAAAAACATTTTTCAAATAAATGCTGTTCTTTTGAACTTTCTAGTAATCAAAGAATCCGGAAAAAAATTATTTTCAAATGTGATATTAACACAAAATTTGTCTTGAGCAGCAAGTCATCATATCAGTGACACTGAACACTGGAGTAATGATGCTGACCGTCACAGGAGTAAATTACATTTTAACACATTAAAATAGAAAGAAAGTCATTTTAAATTATGTTAATATTTTTCAACATTAATATCCAAATGACTTCAAACTTCTGAATGGTAGTGTATACAAAAATGTATTTATATATTAAAATAATTCTGGCTTTACAGCACAATGAATCCTCACAAAGCACTAAACCTGTTATAATTTTAAAGCACCCTATGACATATTTGTGCACGTCTCTTTGAACTTACACACTGGTCGCTGGTTTCAGGTATGAATTCCCCCTCACTATTGATGCTGGTGTAAGATCCCTGACGTGCGATTCGCTGTTGCCGCTCAGGAACATAACCAGGGGGTGGAGAACTTCGCCCAGTGTTCTGAGAGCCTATGTAATGACAAGACAAAAGACAAAAAACGTTTAAACTACTTATTGACAACAACAACTGCAAGAAGATATTTATCTGGTCTTACTGTTAAAAGGGGCAAACGTATACCTCAGTTGGACTGTCAATGCTGTGGTGTGAGATTGAGAGTGTACGCATGCTCTATTTGTATTCACATCATGTTTAATTCACTGTTGTATATTAGTTGCCTTTCAGTCTGTACAGTGATTTAGTAAGAGAGAAAAAAACACCATAATTACTCTGAAAATTGACACCTTACAATTTAGACACATAAATATTTATATTACTTTCATTTATATTTGCAAACTGTGATTAATGCAATTGTCAAATAGAGCATCCGAATAACTATTTCAGCTATGGCCTTCCTGTTAGACACAGGTTACATGATGAAATGAGACGGTGAATTTTGTTGACTCAACAGAAAATACAAAATAAAAAGTCCCATGCTTCATGATACACTGTGACAAGGGCATGGTGTAAAAGCAGAGCAGCTGAATCATGAGACTGAAGGAAAATATAAACAAACGCCTTTTTCCTCCAGTCACATAGCCTAAAAGAGCTCACGCTTTTCTCCAGACACCCTTACAAGCTGTAACAACCTCCCCACCCCCCTAAAATATACACTCTCTCTACAACAGGCCATTGGCCCACCATGCTAATAGTGTCTCGCAATCTGATTGGCTGGATGCCCGCAAGCCATTGTGGAGCAGCCAGTGATGGTGGACAGGAAAAGGAAGAGGACCCACTGCTCACGGAGGAAGTCAACAGAGAGAGAGAGGGAGAATGAAAGTGTATGAGAGAGAGGGCAAGAAGATTGATAAGAAAGGGAAAGTGGTTTTTCATTATGCGTAGAAGTGCGTGTGCATGTGTCAGTGTGAACTCACTGGTGGAGTGGTGGCGTCCTCTGGGTTCTGAGGACTGGTAGGCAGTGCTGACATCACCGGTGGACTGAGAAGTTTTGATGCGAACCTGCTTACTGACCGTGTGATGAGATGGAGAGGAGGCCTGCACACAGATATACATAATAAGCATCTGTCTTCGTTCCAAATTGAACTGGCTCATTTTAAGTCTCACATTGCTCTGTTCCTGTGTCAGTAGCATGATCTTGATGCTTTTCATGTTTGAGCTCCGGTCCAGTAGATCAATGGCTTTATCCAAGTCATCCTGTTCACGCAGGGGGATGGACAGCTGTGTGCGCATGTGCAAACATAATTAATATATACATTTAGTAGAGCTGCTTGATTGCTAAAAGGGGTGAAAAAAAGTTTAAAACGTATTAACTGACGTTATCATCTGTTTCCTGTCCAAATGACTCTTAGGCCATATACACACTGCAGCGATTCAGTAGTCAGTTCAGCTTTTAGTGCGTAATCCTGTTATATACACCAAGAGTAATTTATAGGAGTGACAACCGCATTCTACAACAGAGTTAACTCCTGAAAAATGCAGGTACTGACAACCGCATTTGCAGAAATATTATTCTGTGTGTAAACTGAACATCTAGTTGTTAATGATGTACGACAAGAGATATGAGAGGGTATTTAAACGCGGACCAGGGATGTATCTCTCGTCTGTGTGTGTGTGGTTGCAAGAAATCACAGGGAAAGCGGTACGAGCCTGACACATGTTGCCAGATCTGCAAGCAAATCGGCGAACAAGAACAAGCCAACAAAAAAATGAAAAAAAAAATGTAATTAATGCTGACAATAGAAATATCGTGACAAACATCTGCTCACTTTAATGTCACCATAAACTTGATCACTGTTCGAGCCAAGCTTAAACAATGACCCCCAAAATGCTTATAATAAGTGGACATGGCAACACTGCTCTGTGAATCAGCCTTGAAGCATAAACAAACAACGGCTTAGTCAATTGTGGTTTAGTTAAAAAGCACAGCGAGTCTTTAGTCACTGTAATATTACTTTAGTGCGAATAGCGGACACCAAACAAGTGCAATGACAGAATTTTGCTATGGTGTTGCATGGTGTCAATCATCGTTTCGGGAGCGAGTACACACAAGGAACAACAATTTAGGGGACTGACCCCCACATTTTCACTCCTGAAACTTTACAGTGTGTACGTGGCCCTAGTTGCTGATGCTTTAAATTAATTGTTGTACATTTTGGAGTCGCAGGGAATCCGCTTTATATAAAATGATTCACAAAATTCAATCTTCCCATGAAATAGGACTAAAACAGGGGATAGTAAAGTATTTTTGGTGAACAGACATAAGTGAGTGTCACTGAGTGCATTTGAATGTGAATCAATACCTCATTATTCATATAATGCAGGTCTAACTGTTGACCGAAGAATGTTTTGACTTTCTGCTGGACTTCCTCAAACTGCACAGGCCGCCCAAACATCAGAATCCTACACAAACAAATGTAAACATACACACACGCCACGCACACAGAGGGGGGACATTAAACAGGAAGCTGAGATTTCTTCAGATGTGCAATCCGAGCCAGCAAGTCAAGTCAAACACACAGTTGGATCTGCAGAGTGCACACATTCCTGCGAGCACACCTAGCATAGCTGTGGTCTGTCCTGGCAGCCACAGACAAACCGCAGTCCTTTCCCTTTCCACTGCGTTACCAGTCTGAGAGCTGAGCGAGGGCTTGCCAGTGTGTATCTGAGTGTAATCTCTCAAAATCAAAATGCCAGTGTACATGTTGTTTTATGCGTGTTTGCATTGCTATTTGATCATTACTTTTATTTTAAACACACACACACACACTCCAGTAGAAAAGAAACTTAAATTTACCTTCTTTCACCACAGAACTCAAACTTAATCCTGACATCCTCCTGAAGAGAGAGAAAAAAGAGGTGAGGTCAAGTCAGGGTCATATAGGAGTAACAAGGTCACGGTGTCTCCTGTATGTATTTGCATTACCATTCTTTTGGAAGAGCTGGCAGTGTTGACAGGTTTCGGTTTTGCCGTGTCGTAAGTTGACGCCGGCTGGCGCCTGGTCATCTGCAGGGCCACCAGGTCCTTCATAATTGAATGGAGAGCCTGTCTCTCATCTGGGGAGAAAGACAGATATGCAGATTACCTGATATTTATTTTTATGTTATTGCAAGGACTTTAGATATACAAAGACAGCACACTCATATTGTTATGAATGGGAGAAAATGCAACGTGCAATATGGCGGAATAAGACCCGCCTTCTAAATAAAAGACCCAATCGCTGATTGGTAAAGTCACTGCATCATCAGCAGCTGCTGTTAGGAGCTCAGGATGCTTTAGAAACTGAGACGTGCGTGGTGGATTTAGCCACAAAAAAATAAGCTTTTTAATGCTATTTAAGGATAAGAAACAACATTTATGAAACCGATCATGTCAGATTTTGAAATTTTTGAGATTTCAGGATTTCCCAGTGCAAGTCGATAGGATATGGTCTTGGACTCCCAAAATAGCTGCCTGGAGGCGTTGCAAATGTAGCCACAGAGTGAATAGATTTTTCGTTGGAAGGGACTGTGTCAAGTGTGCGAACCTCACGCCTCCCCAGGGCCTCGTACAAAAGTAAAGTGACAGCTGACTTGAGGTAAAGCCAATAGTTAAACTTCATGTTTTTGTTCTTCAAAATATTATAATACTATAACAGTTAAAAGACATAGCTAAAAGTGAGACTGTGTATATCATGACTATTATTATGTTAATTAAAAATGCATTATATTGCATTGTAATATATTGCTCTGAGCGATTCCGCGATTCACGCGCATACATGTAAGTCAACACTGTATCGCACATCAAGTTCACAGAGAGATTTATTCAGTCCATTTTAAATTCTGATTTTGGCTGCCTCTGGAATGGGTAAAACCATAGTATTACCTGAGAAGTTCAAATAAATATGCTAGAAATCCACGCTCTTTCAACCATGTTCATTTTATTGCATGGACAGAGAAACCATGGACGCCTGCAGGATTTCATCTGACGCTATGCACAAAGGGTTTTTTTTTTAACACCAAAAAGTTAAATAAGCATATAGCCTAAATATTACGCACCTTTTGGACCGTCAGTGAGAGCAACGGTACCGCAAAAGTATCCGTCAAACAAACTAAAATTGAAAGTGAAATCAAATTGCGGATGACCCTTAACCGCGGTCAACAATTGTAATGAATGTCCTTGAGTGGCTTATTGCTTTGTTCGAAACTAAACAGAGATTATGTTGCAGAAACTATAAACTTGCTATACAGTTACAGCACAGGTGCAGAAGAACTGAGAGGATGTTCTGCTCTCCTTTCTGAATAAACACACACAGTCAAACGACTAGACCTGCGTCAGTGCAGTGAAGCCTTAGAGAGGAAGATGACTGTGTTTTCGAGATCTCTGTTCTCATGTTTGATGTAAGAATGAGCCGTGTCTTGGCTAAGCTCACTCTAGAAGGGAAAATATTTGCTGTGTGTTGTTTGGATGGACTTCACACACCTCCTGAGAGGGAGAGAAACAGAGAAGCCTCGTCTACCCACTAATACTGGGAAACCTGGGTTAGAACATGGCAGATCAGTCCAAGCAACAGACTCAACCACTAAACTGGTGAATGTCTGTGAATATCTATAAGTTTCATGTTACCAGTGACAACATAAGTAGCACTGTCTGTCTCCATGTTTCCCTCTTTAAACATCTTCCAACAGCCTTTTAATTCCAGACATCCCAGTTATTTCCAGCTCAACAGCAGCTTGTCTGTCATAAATGAAGGCTCTGATATACTCTTTCATTCTTCGCTTAGAGGTAAAAAAAAAACCTTTTCAGAGGTATATAGTGTAGTCGTGGCCTAGTGGTGAGGGAGTCGGGCTTGTAATCTTAAGGTTGCTGGTTCGATTCCCACACCGGCAGGAACTGAAAGTGGGGATTGTGAATAAACAGTATAATAAATAATATAAACTGTGAATAAACACTCTCTCCACCTTCTATACCACGACTAAAGTGCCCTTGAGCAAGGCACCTAACCCCTAATTGCTCCCCTTGTAAGTCGCTTTGGATAAAAGCGTCTGCTAAATGATGAAAAAAAAAAAAAAAATGTATACTGTTAGTGAACATTGCAAACGGCATCCAATTAGATGAATATGTAAACATGGAGTTTTTCAAGCATCAAAGTGGTAGTCAATGGAAGGAAATCTGACATCATTGTCATATCAAAAATATCTTAATTTGTGTTCTGAAGATGAACGAAAGTCTTACGAGTTTGGAACGACATGAGGGAGAATACTTGAAGACGGAATCATATTTATTTATATCACTCTCTGTATATTTGAATTCTTAAAAAGCAAGCAGCTTTACAGTATTAAAAATGAAAAAAACTGTCAGTGTCACCTTCAATCCAAAGTACAACTTGAACAACTTGTCATACTTGTTTAAAAGTTTGAGGTCAGTAAGATTTTTTCAAAGAAATTAATACTTTTACTTACAAAAACTTTCTATTCATTAAATAGTCCCAAAAACAAAAGCAGAACAGTTTCCACACAAAAAATAAGCAGCACAAATGTTTTCAAGATTGATAATAAGAGTTGGAGCAGTTCTTAAGAATTATGATGCTTAAAATTAAGCTTTGCCACCACAAAAACATCAACTGTATTTCTGATCAAATAAATGCAGCCTTAATAAAAATAATGACTTCTTTTTGTTCAAAAACATTACAAAATCTTATAGATCAAAATCTCCAAACTTTTGAGCATTTGTATACTGTATACATATTTTAATGACTAAGAGGCAGACTAAGCTTTAGCTTTTTAACTTAATCTTGGATTGAAATGATCCTACTATTGTATATATTTTAATTTGATCTATTTTGTTCTTTAAAAATTGTTCAAGTTAAAGCAATAATTGAAGACATGTTGGTGATTCCTGATATACGATAAAAAAAAGAAAATAAAAAGAAAACATGAGGACTTACTCATTTTGCCGGTATGAATGTGTGTGCTACTGATTGAAGTTCAGGTTTGAAGGTCCTCACACACCCCTTCCTCTAGCGTCACCCATCAATGGCCTAGAAATGAAACAATATTCAGATAACACAGAAACTCATCAGTCATCAGCTGAGCCAACAAACAATGCTATCAGTCAACACCACCACAACAACAACAATTACGCATTACATCAGCATACTTCAGGGGCTTTTCATTTACAGGAACATTTTAACATCATACCGTTTACCTCCTCTGTGTTTATTTAACACATTAAAATTTACTGATGCCAGATGCACAAACATCTAAAATGCAGGAAAATGTGGAATATTTTACGTGTAACAGGATGGTGAGAGTATGTGCTGTGCATGCATGTTAGTGCACGTGAGACCTGAAGGATTGTAACCTGATCCCTGCTGGCACTGAAGAATCTGGCACAAACCTTCCAGCCGAGTGAAAATAAGCAGAGGGAAATATTTACCATTTAAAAATGGCCAGATTTCAACTCCACAGGCTTGACTCCAGCAATGAAAGTCCCTCTCAACAATGCCATGCTCTCTATAAACACTATCACTGTAATATTTTCAAATTTCATTTGCCAATAAATACAGGTGGCACACATTAAGAAAAACAATGTGAATCAAAATGTACATCGGATGTTCTGTATTTGACCCAAGGTTCCGTCTTATTTTCCAAGGCTTAACAATGTGACAGATCAATTGGTCCGTAACGATATCACTGATGTTACCTGTTATTCCTAGAAGAAAAAACTGCTTTACCACAAAGGTGTTCAAATAGTTTCACATAATATGTTACTAATTTCTCTGAAGAAATCCATTTAACCATAGGTAATCACTCTGTGGTATGCAGGGAATCTATAACAATGTGATTTTCATCTGAATTTTTTCTAGAAAAAACTGTTTGAGCATATTTCAATATCCATCTCTAGTATTTTCTACAAATGCATTTGATGGACAATATCAGTGTCAATTCTACTGTAACTGAGGTTTGGCAAAAATACTTAATTTTCTGATTAATCACGCTCGTCATTTAAACGATTCTTAAAATTATAGGATTAATAATTTACTCCATTTTCAGTGGCAGCATGAAAACTTTAGTTCTGAGCTGACTATCCGGCAGGTGTCACTCCATTCTGCTGAACTTCCTCACCTGAATCTTCAGTGCCACGACAAAATAAATTAGATTTTACCCAAGCTGTGAACACGAGTTCACAATCTGTACTGACTATGATGCAATAAAAAGGTCTTGTACTGCTACTGCTGTCAAGAAATTACTTTTTAGTGAGTTCTCCTTGCAGGCTGCATGCAAAAACAAACATATTGTGACCCGTGTAATCAGTAGGGTTGGGGAGTAATGGAATACATGTAATAGTGCTTTGTAATCAGAATACAGAAATCTGGTGACTGTAATTCTTCACAGTTATGTCAAAAAAAAATTAATCAGATTACGGTTACTTTTTGTAAAAAAAAAAAAAAAAAAAAGGTACAATGGTTTCACTTAAATCTAAAGAAATTAGTATTTTGACCATAACATTATATTGATAGTAGTGAAAAGAATGCTTTCCAACATAATGATGGAAATATTAACATTTAATGCTGATTTTTTCATCAGGCATTAATTTGCAGACTTTCGAAAAGGATAATTAAAAACAAAAAAAAGGAAGAAAGAAAAATGCCATGTGGGAGTGTTTTACTGAACCACGATGAATCAAGAATCAAGTGATGGGTCGCCTATGTGATATGTTTGTTTATGATGTAACGCCATGCAAGCTGCCTTGGATATATTCATTGAGAGAACAAGACTTTCATCTTTTTTTCTCCTCCTCTCTCCCTTCTTTAAAGGGGAAAAAAATTAAATTAGGTTTTTAAATTCAATTTTAGATAAAATAAAAAAATCTAAAACTAAATCAGGCCTTACTTTTAAAATCTTTTCAGAAAAGTCAAGAGAAGAATACAGAGTTCCAGACGAACACAATACATCAAAATATGCTTCACTGATAATGGATTCTGGCACAAGTGAGGAGGATCTTCACCCATTAACAGAAACAAATGGGTTAGTATGGGATGCCCCATTCAATAGCTATAATGTGGTCCCAGCGATTTTCAAAGTGGACACAACGTTTTACACCAATCACAGGATTGATTTTGTAAAGTTCCTAGGTGATATGCAACAGATGTGAAGCACTGTATGTAGCCTGTACGACAAACTTATAAAGCCTGGTGATGAACATATTTAATTTCTTGTGCGTGTTCAGTAAGTTGCAGTGACCGAAACAGTGACAATTTAAGTTTGAAGAGAGTAAAGCCTGTGTTTAGGCTATTAAGGAAATGCAATTTTGCAAAAGAAGAACTTTGACTTTTTATAGCTAAATGTTAATTTAAAAGCGGTCTGGGTCAGCCTAATATGTTACCATATCTTCAAGCTTAACACTGAGAATATTTAAATCAGAGAAAATCATAGGTTCGAGTGGGTGGCAGGTGGATTTAAATTAACAGCGAATTCGGGTGACGTTAGAACTGATCTGCGCATCTCTAATTGACAGTTGCTTCTGTTGCGAGTCATGATGCGCAATGATTCTCCTACGTTGCTTTTTAGTTAACTTTATTCACATTTGTGACCTTGAAGGAGTCCAAAAGTAATCAGATTACATTTTCATTTATACAATATTTCAAGTAGTAATTTGCAAAAGTCTCGGAATATATTTTTAAAGTAACCCCCCCAACTGTCGGATTCGTGAACAAATGACTTATAACAGTTCTTTTTATAATGAATGAAAGTGCAACCATTGTAGCCCAATTACTCAAAAAACATTATGAGTTCGTTCTTTTAATAAATATTTCAAAAAGACAAATTGAATCAGTTGAAAACACTGCATTAGCCTAGACAAAATTTGTTTCATATGCAAGTAAAATTATAACTGAAATATGTACAAATGAATCCGAATCAAAATCAAATAACTGAATCCGAATACACTCTGTATCAACACTCACACCTTAGTTAATTCAGTTACTTTTATTTAAATACAACACTAAAACATGCAAAAATGCCTTCTCTAATCTATACAATGTAAAATATAATGAAAATCAGTTTCACATCCTGAAGAACTCAGACCAGGTGAGCTGTGGAGGCGCAAGCCGGACAATGGTTGCACTAAAAAGTCCTCAAAGTCTGTTTAGAAAGCTTCTGTCAGCATATCCTGCCCTTTAAAAGTGAAACTCTGGAGAGGACTGCATCATTACCTGCTTGTGCTTCACTGCCAGACTTCATGAAACCTGCAAAACTCTTTTGATCCAATTACAGCGGACTGGAGGAGAGAGGACTAACTGGACATTGCTAAAAATTGCACATCATTCCATATTTATGGTCAACACTGAAATGATTAACCAAATGGATGAGGTAAGGAGCATATGTGCGCATGTGTGTGTTTGTTTCAGCGCCTCCAGTCATGCAGCTTCAACTGAACCGAGAGAAATTACAGAGGTCAGACATCATTCATTTGCACTCATTCAGTCAAATATCCTGAGTGGCACCATGGTGGCCTGACCAACTGCACCTACGAACACACTCGACGAGTAGCAAGTGCATACGGTTTATATATATATATATATATAAAAATCCAAGTCCAAGTTAAACAGACCTTCAGCAGAATGTTCCACAGAGGGTTTGATAAGAGTGTGCACGCTTTTTCTTTCATTAAAGGTCTGAAGATTTATATTATATTATATAATATATATTATGCACATGCTGGGTTGATGCCACATCACTGGAAATCTTACTCACCAACTCAATTGCCTACCTGACTTTAGATCTCCCTTCTGTCTTTTGTTCCTTTCCAATCAAACCAAATTCCCTTTCTTTTCCATTTAAATTCTTAAGCCTAACATGCTTTTCATTAATTAGCATTTACTTCATTCATATTTATATATATAAATGTGTATATAAATTAATGTTAGTGTACACTGCCCAGCCAAAAAAAAAGACGCTGTTTGGGCAAAACCTTAAGAGTCTATGAGTGTAGCATTATTACAGTGATTATTATGTTTCTAGCATGTTTTATGTTTGGAAATGGTTCTTTCAACCCTAAAACATGAGTGTGTGGCTTTTCCTGTCTTAAACAACCATGTGGGAAGACAAATTATGGCCACATTCCTGAATGACCATACCAATTTTCATCAGGGTTAAAATTGTGAAAAAAAGCTTCAGAGAGCATGAAGAAACATTTTGACACATTAATTGGCACCTCTGAGTCCAGACCTTAACCTCAGTGTACGTCTTTGGGATGTGCTGGAGTAGACTTTACAGAGTGCTCACTTCTTGCATTATCAATACAAGATCTTGACCTACATGGTTGTTTAAGACATGAAAAGCTACACACTCATGTTTTAGGGTTAAAAGAACTGTTTCCAAATATAAAACATGCTAGAAACATAAGTTTTTGCCTATTAAAATTCAAACAGCAACGTTTTTTGGGGCAGGCAGTGTGTAATATTATATATTCATATATGTGCATGTGGTATATTTTCAAAATATTCAAGCATAAGATTAAGCATTTATTGTAGTAGATTAGATATGTGCTTTTCTTGTGCTTAAGAGTTAAGACACTAAGCAAAACAGACTAAAATAGACGCAAAAGTAAACACTGTAATCAGGAACTGTCACAAAGGCTAAATCTACTTTATTTTTAAGCAAACTGAGATGGAAAATACAGAATGCTGTATAAGAACACATATACAAATGACATCCCTAAAATGGACAAAAAAGTATAGATTCTGTAAGATTTGTAAATGATGGAAATGCATTAACCAAATAAAAGAATCAGTGGTTTTCCCAGTGGATACAACTTCCATTTCCATACCTATTTTTCACTTTTTCACTAATTATGACAATTTTGTAGTTTTTAATTTTTTTTTTTCCCCCATATTCCCATTTTTCGCAACATGGATGTGTATTACTGACCGAGCGACCTAAAACTGTCTAGTGTCTGCTGTTGAAACCTTAAATGAGTCATAGAGCAAAAAAAAAAAAAGAACCCATGAATTAAGGTTTTGAAAACTTTTTCCTTTTTCTCTAATCTACTTTGTCTCATTTTCCCTCCTGCTCTTAATTACCTTGTGGCAAGTATGTGAGGAATCTGGGAAGGGGAGAAGGCCGTCCATTGGCCCTGTCAGCTGGGCCTGCATTGTTTTGCTTGTATCCCCTTTACAGTAATCGCCAGAATCTTAACCAATTTCTCTTACCATTCCCGTCCTCCAACTACCTCTCGTCTGATTTGCTGTTTAGTCTGTGGCTGGTTTTCCCAGCTGTGGCGCTGAGGCTGTTGGCTTTTGCTCATGGAGGGGCTTACATTACAAGAGACTCAGAGGCTTACAGCACAAATCCTAGGGTCCCAACACACCGGAGTGGCTAGACTAAAACTGTTCCTGTCAGCTATGGGCTAAAGATGACAATTTTTGGTTATACTTTATTTTAAGGAGTCAGTATTACAGTGTAAGTACTGACATTTCAGTATTACATTTAAGTACTGAGGAATATTAATTAACTACATGTACTTACTATCAGGTTAGGGTTAGAATGAGGGTTTGGTTTAGGGTTTATTGCATGTAATTATGCATAATGTATAGTTATTACAACAGTAATTACATGTAACATATGTAACAATGACACTGTAAAATTAAGTGTAACCCAATTTTTTCTAGATGGTGGGAAAGAACATAAACTGGCTAAAACCCATCATTCATAAACAGATCTCACACCATCTGTGTAAGTTGAAGTCCATTCAGTCAAAGTTGTGATACAAAGGCACATTGACACTGAAGACATGTCAAGGAATTCATCAACACAAGCAAAGCACAAAAAGAGCATTCACAAAGTTACCAAATAGATCTAAACAGAAATAATTGCTGCTGACTTCTTGTATCAACTCTAAACAAAGATTCTGATTCAAGCTCCTTTGGTATCTGAGCCCATTCTTTATTAGGCAGTTTCTTAACTACTAAAATGTCAAGACCATAGTACTTGTAGAAATGCTAACTGATCTATGTATCTATACGATCTTATGGTTTATTCATTTCTAACAGTGATTCCTGACTTGGTACTTGGCATTGGAAATATTTCAATTTTGCATAGTTAAACCTGTAAAACAGATTTAATCACCAGCTGTCAACTGATACAGGTTTTTCAATGGACAAAAAAAATATATCAAAAAAATATATATTTCAATGATATCTAGAATCAAGCTGGCTACTTTACAGAAAACGTTTACACACAATTTGTATGCATGGTTAGTTCAAATGCACTAAAGCTATCAGTCACATCTGGAATGCACAAACTGGGAAGGTAAACACATATTAGTGTTTAAAAGATGGATATTTTTCTTACGAAAAAAACCCCATCGCTTCGCTTCAGAAGGCCTTTATTAACCCCCTGGCCTGGAGCCATGTGGATTACTTTTATGATGGATGGACTTTTTAAAGCTTCAAATAGGATGACAACAGTATTCTATAACCAAACTCACACTTTTCAGGACTCACAACCGGATTCTTGGAAATCCCCCGCAGTGTGAACGGAACCGGACTGGACAACTAGTTGTCCGTCACATCATACAGTGCGAGACAGCCACTCTGAGTCGCCCAAACGAGTGTCTACTGTGTGCTGGATTCAGTAACATATTCAGCCCCTTCGCGTGTGGTTTCAGTAACTATTTAAGCTGTATGTCACATGAAGGTTTCAGATAATCACTGTTCTTCACCAGAGCTGTCAGATTTGTGTTCTACGCGTGACTCAAATGCTTCACTCTTCACCCAGATATAAAAGCTGCCATCGGTTAATTATATTTGAGAGATAAAATTATTACTGGTTACTGAAAAGGGACTTGACTGCAACTGCAGGTTCATACAGACAAAATTTGAGCTGCTACTGTTAGTTGCTTATAAAGTGTTTTCCACCTCCATTATTGGTTACTTTTCAGTAACAAGTGCAATGACACACAGCATCATTGAAGGCAAAATGAACAATTTCTGGTGGCATTGATGACCCCTTCATTACTGATGGGGCTGCAGCGTCCATAAGAAAGATTGGGAAACACTGACCTTTAGCACTCACTCCCTATTATAAAACACCAACATTTTTAACATTCATTCGTTTGCATGAGTAATTGCATGTCATGCATCTGATACCAAAACATGTAGGCAGGTTAAAAGAGAAAACGTTTGGGAACCGATTTATGACTCAAACCTCAAAACACCATTTATAATTCCATTTTAATGCGATATATTTTCCCACAATAGTGTTGAGATTTCAAATCAAACCCATGAACATGAAGGGATCTGTATAAGTCCATGGGAAATAATTAGAAATGCACTGATATTTCGCCAATAATCGGTATTGGAAATTAAAAGCAAATTTTCACACTATAGGCTGATCGAGCCGATATATCCAGTCAATCAGATGAGGGCAGGAAAATGAGTAAATAAAATGCAAAGAAACCAGTTTGATTATTAATATTAAGAATAAATATGAATTAATAACATTCAGAAAGTAAAGAAATATTAATTTAATCTTCAGAATTTAGTTAATGTGTGTTAATATTAATGAGTAATGTGTTTGTTTATAACTGACAGAAGTTGATGAACCAGAGAGAATAAAGTTTTTAATCAGCATTTTTTTTTTCAAAAATAAAATAATTTAAAATATAATGGATTAAATAAGGTTATCGGTAGAGAAATTTAGTATTGGTGAATCTCTACAAATAATAATTGTTGAATTAGTTTACACCTGACACCAGTTATTAGCATTCATATTGCACATTTTAAGAATGACAAGAGGGAGAAAGAATATGGGCATGACAGTTTCATTAGTCAAGACTGTCATCCACCCAAAACCTATTGCAAAGCTCAACACACCTTGAAACTTCGCAAGCACTCTAGCATGTTTGTGCTGCGCATACTGCATTAATCTGAAGTAAAAAAAACAAAAAAAAACGCTCACCTGGGCTTGGGGTGAACTGCACGCAGTTGGAGAGGGACTCTTCACTCAGTCACTTTCTGCCCTGTCTTCGGAAATTCGATGTAAATCGTGAAGACAAACGTAAAAGCAACAGTGAATGTAACAAGACTGTCCACAAATATCCAGGCCGCTGCCATTGCTAACGCGCTTCCAGGCGCGCGGACCCCTGAGGGTCTCCCATATCATCCATAAAACTTCTTCCTCAGACCAGTCAAGAGACGAAATCTCTTAAAAACACGCAATCTCCCGTTTATGTTGAAAGTTAGCAGTTTAGTAACTACGGATAAAATATGGAGGTTTCATGAAGCGACATGTCTTCATAGCGTTGTGAAGACAGCATAACTACTGCATGGAGAGTTCAAAACAAATCTAAATAATACGCTTCACGTCCAAAAGCTACAGCTAGAATGTCTCATAACAACAATAATGGTGCAGATATAAGCGAGTTGCTAATGTAAAATCCATTTGTTTCAGCAGACTGGAGGAAAGGAAAGGATTTCCGTAATTCTGATGGCTTCTTTTCCTGCTAGGTTTGCATATTTTTCCCTTCGTCGATGTGTCTGGCCAGCTCACTGAACGAACCTACAGTTTTCACTTGTCTAGTGAAAGGCGAATCGGCAACAGTCCGTATGTGTTCATTAATCCCGTGCGTAACAACTTTGTAAAGCCAAATAACGCAGAAAATCAGCCATCAGCTCGATGATTGGACAATCTGCGCATTATTATGAGACAAATGATTATGAATGAAGGCATGTGACTGTGAAAGCAGCATTCATGTGTCCACTTCACCGAAGTAACAGCGAAAAACGTACGAGGATAACTGCACAGGAAAAGCCCTGTCGAAGATCTGGACAAAAGAGCGTGCGCGATACAGCCAGCGGCTACTTGAACTTCGAGAACAAATTCCCCTTTCCGTTGATCACGGTTAAAACTCAGCGAAAGTTAAAACTCGGCGAAAGTGCGAGAAATATGCTCCCCGGGGGACATTCAGTCGCTTTTGGTGATATTAAGCGTGAGATGAGACCTTTAGGCGACATTAGTCCAAGCATTCTTGTGATGTTGAGGATGATAAACAGCAGATGCTAGAATGAATCTTTATCGCGGCGAGTTTCCTGACAGCGAAAATGCAGTTCGTCACCGGAACCCATACGCTCGCTTCCTTTAAAACCAGCCGAAAGTTCGTCATGTTAATGCCCGTGCACGGATAAAATTGCTTTTAAGGTTGTTTTTTTTTTTTTCTAACTCGTCATCGGTGAAAAACGCATTGCATAAAGTTTGCAATTTCCGTAGCACGTCCAAGATGACAACTGTGTTAAGCACTCGGACTTGGTGTACGCTCGGGGGCGCGCTTCTCCTCTCTTTAGTTCATGTTTAGTGACGTGAGGCGCACAACATCACTGCCGCGCGCACACATTTATGACGTAGGGGTCAGAACTTTCAAAAGTGAGACCTTGGATGGCAGTGCCCCGTTTAGGTGAATAACGTGATGCATTAAACATATGCTACACTGTTTCACACTATTGTCAATCCGAGCATAGTTTTCAGCAAAAGCTCCGTTTTTGAATTCGTATCTGAGAGCAGTATTTATTTACAATATTGAAAGATACTTTTAGATAGAAACTGCAAATGAAAACACCGATTACCCTTACAAAAAAGAACTGCAGTAAAACTGCAGTACCAAGTAGTTTAACTGCAGTTTAATTAAGCACAACCATAGATTTGCAGTATAATGAAGTATAGTCACAGTTCAACAGCAGTAAAACTGTAGTATAAGTACAGCTGCAGTAAAATGAAGTACAACTGAAAGTTGCATGAAGTATAAAAACAGTATAACTGCAGTTGTATTTTACTAGTACTTTAGATGTATTGCAGTATATATTGCAGTATTGTACTCCAGTAAAACATTTTAGGTTATACTGCAGTTTTTTCGTGTCCAAAAAACTGCATTTTTCTATATGTAACAAAAACTGTAGTATTACTTCTAAAAAAACTGCAGTAATCTTTTGTAAGGGTATTGTGAATAAAGGTCACAGACATCTCATCGTTATTTCCCTCTGCTGTTATACATGTTATTTGTATGTTAAAAGTTATTTTGCCGTCTTCATATTTTAATATTTTTCCATTCATCCTTTCGTTTTAATATTTTTTTTTTCTATTAAATTACCATAAACTATAACATTGTTGAAAATAAGACACAGGGTTATGGACTTTAATGCGAGCTTTACTATAATAAAACATACATACTAATGGTTGATCAACACCGGCATAGCATTTATTTATTTTCTCCAAAAGAGTGTACAAAAATGAGAAATAAAGATGGGGAGAAAAGAACAAAACAAGTCTGTGGGAAATGAAAGAAAGAACCACATTTTATTATGAATTGTAGCAGTTGCTGATAAAAGGAGGGCTGATTAAAAAGTACCAAGACAAAAAGAAACAAGTAAAGAGCCAAGACCTCCTTCTGCTTTAAGGCCACCTTATTCCACTGATCAAGTTTTAGATCTAGAGTAATACACTTTGCGTACATTTATCTCTCCTCTCACTCAACGCATGCAGACAGAGTCAACAGCATTTAAAAATAATCTTTTGCAACCTTAAATATCCATACACTTACAAAGGCACACTCACACATTTCAAGAACTACAAATCCATCAGAAAACAGCAAAAGAGTACCTTTTTCCGGGTTTGTTCTGTAGTTTATAAAAGACAGTGAGCGTTTGCATGATATTGTGTCATTTGTACCTTGGCGCACTGCGTGCAAACAACTAACAATTGGCGTAAACACAGTGATGTGTGTCTGGAAAGTTTGTTCCAAAAATAAAAGCACATTTGGACAGAAAAGAAAAATCAAAAATGTTAACCTTTGAAAATGTTACAAAAACATTGTAAAGAAATTTGTTAGAGAGAGAACGTTGATTATGCATTTAAAATGATTTTGAAAAGGAAAGGAAGCTGAAAAGAAATTGTGTTCTTAGCACGAAGGATTTGAAACAAAAGCGCAACTAAAATTATAAGGCTCAATATGGAAATAGTATTCGCGGTCGTGCCAAGAGCTTTCAATAATTCCTCTAAACCTCGCAACGCATTTCAAATTTCACAGTAATCTTAAATATATACATACACAGGGACTTTTGTGGCATTCAAGTTGTTGAAAATATTTGGATGATTTTCAATGGCTTAGCAAGTCTAAATGGAGAATCTCCTCAAACGTACAGACAAAAGGCCATTGCACTGGTAGACAGACAAGACACTTGCAAACACAAGCCACTATCAAGGACTAAAACTAAAGACAAATCTACAGACCACTTCCTTACGGCATTTAACATATACAGACATATAAGAATAGCTTTACCGTTTGTTACACTATAAAACCAAAAAGCAATAGCATTAAAACTCAGAGGCAATTCATTCATTAAAGAAACTACATGATGGCATCAATGATGTCTGTACACAAATACATGAACCACTGGAGGGGGTCACAGCTTATGGCCACAGTGACAATTCACATGATGCAAAGTCACAGTTTCACGCCGACATGTGCATATAAAACCTGGCATGGAAGTGTTCATTTAGATGTACATCACCCCCCTTCCTGCTTAAACTTGAACTGCGTAATAATTCTGACTGTAAAAATGATTTATTTAGTGAACAACAGCTTTTAACACTAGGGGTGACGCTGTTGGATCATTGTGACCCATCTTTATTCCTGAGCAATACTTAGGAGCCACACAGTTACGTATGAACTCAAAGTCCTACTAAACCCAGTCACAGAGAAGCCTACAGGAAAAAGTTAAAACTATGTGATGACAGGAAGTGGTGGAAGGGGGGATAGGCAATGGTGCGAAGCATCATAAATGTCATTTCCTCTGAGACCTAATTCCCTGTGAATATATCTTAATTCGTTGTACAAGCTTGGTCCCATGCAGCAAGGCATAAGTACAGTACAGTGCATGACAGTACATTCACTCTGCTTAGTGGTACTTATGTACAAATGCCTCTGCAAGAAATCACTGAGCAACAATTAAAAAAAAAAAAAATGAGTTCATTTAAAAAAAAAAAAAAAAAAGTGCAGTCTGCAGAAAAAAAAAAAAAAAAAAAACACTAAAATATGACCAAAATAAGAAATAAAAGGCATATCTATGGTTGATATGAGCACATAGATATCACTAGATGGCATTAAGTTTCTAATAGAACTAGGTCAAAAAAGAAAAAGCATCCTAAACACTAGAGGGCGCCAGAAAAGAGATGCAATACAGGACTGTCCAAGTCTAGATCTCAATTTATAATAAAATGAACTGACAGTGATCGATATTCAGCAAAGGAAATGTCATGTTTATAATTATATTTGATAAAAGTTACCCATGCTTAAGAATAACAATGTTATTATTTGATGGGTTCACAGAGGCCCGTCTTACAGGATCTGTAAAGTACAACTAATTCTTAACGTTGAAAGAAAATTTGGAAAAGGCAGGAAAGATGAAAGATATGAGGGATTGTAAACTCAAGGGAGTTCTTTATAGTACAGTGTACCCTGTAGATTCACATAAAATATCCTGCACCAACCAAACTAAATAAGAGTTTACCATTGTAAGGAACATTATTAGGCCATATAGTCTGAAAAAAGTATGGATTGCTGCAACTAGAGTGACAAATATCAATCATTAAAAAAAACAAAAAAAAAAAAACACTTAAGTCGACCTTGTACATAAAAGATTGCGGAATAATTTTGATGCAACACACCAGAATCATTACCTGAGTGAATAATCGAAACCACTCTTACGACAGAAAACCAACCACAATAGTACTGCCAAACAGGATCGTAATGATGCTATAATAAGTGAATCATCCCAACTATAGGGATACAAACATTTTGGTCACAATCAACTAACTGTTAACGCCACAACACTAGACAAAAGACAGAAAAAAAAAAAAAAAAAAAAAAAAAAAAGAGGAAAAACTAATTTGCTAAGGCTAAAAAAAAAAAAAAAAAAAATCAGAAATTAAAATTGGGTGACAAAGATAACCAACACATGGTGGTATATCGGTGATTGTGTTGATACATCATGAAGAGCCTGGTTCAAGAGTGTCTAAGTGTGGATGCATGTGTGTACTGTGTATCAAGGATGTGGGCAGAGTATATAAAGGGTCATTATCATTGGCCAGTGGAGGAGAAAGGTAGGTTGAGAGGATTTATGGCGTCTTGGTGATGCTCTCTGCATCCTTGGAGGCCCAGAGCTCCTTATGCTGCTTGCGTCCGAAGCCCTCGTCATAGTTTCCTTTACTCTTGAAGAGCTGCTGGAAGTGTGGTTTGCAGTAAAACTCCCCCTGCAGCGCTGCATAGGTCCCCAGACTACAGAGCAGAGAAGCCAAGAGATCACATACATTTAAATGCACACATACTTACAAATATGGGAAATGTTAGGTTTTTTTTTTTTTAAATTAAGAAATTAACACTCATTTAGCAAGGATGTTAGCACTGTTAAATTCACTTTAAAATGAAATGTTAGTTACATTTTATTTCGGGAGTTGAATATGGGAGCTAGATATTTTACTTTAACGTACTAAATATGGATATTCTTACACAAATGCGTTTTTATCATTTTTTGAGATTCAAACAGATGATTTCCGTGCACTGCCATTATAAAGTTTAGGAGCATCAAGGAGATTATTAATATAACTCTGATCGTATTCGTCTGAAAGAAGTCATATACACCTAGGATGACGGTTGAGTGCGCAAGCATTTCAATGTATACTCATTTGGCAGACTGCTGATCGAGTGGACTGCAGTTTTTAAGTTAAGTTAAGTCACTTACACATGTGCTGTTGAATGCAGACGGTTCGCGGACCCTCCTGATAACGAAAATTACGTCTTACGGATGGTGTGAGGACATGGAAAGCCGAAGTATACTTTGGGCTTTAGTATTATCAAAGTAAATTAAAGGGGCTGTCGTCGGCCTAGATCTGCATGCATCTGCATTGATAACTTAAGTAATGGCTGCTTTGATATTTTAAAATGTGATTTATTGCTGTGATGGCAGTTGCAAAAATATTTCACAAAAAAATGTTTACTGCATTTTTGATCAAATAAATGCAGCTTGGTGATAAAGACTTCTTTCAAAAGAAGACAGCACATGTTTAACTCCTGCTGTTTGCTGTGTTTTTTAGGTTGTGCTGGTGAGGAAGTGTCTAACCTGAGTTTGGTGTTGCAGTGCTTGCAACAGAAACATGTGGTGTGAAAGATGAGGTTGTTGGCCACCAGTCTCTCCATCGGATAAACGGTCTTCTCACATGATGCACAGGTTTCCTTCTGTGTCTTGAAACTGAAAGACTGATAGGAAACAAAAGGCACTGCCATTTCTTTTCAGTCATTTAAAACAATAGTTGACTCAATGAATTTGCAAGGAACCGATCAAAATTAAGAATATAGACTTGAGATCTAGTGCATGCCTCAGATAGAGATTCACTGCACAATATGAAATCCAGAAACAGATGGCAAAAAGACAGGGATGTGAACATACCTTAGAACGCTGAACGGGCTTGTCATCAGATGTGTTCCTGTTGTCCTGGAAAAAGAAAAAGAAAAAAAAATTAAGCCAGTAGTCTTAAGTCAGGTTACCCATGGCAACAATATTTCAGGCACTGCCACAGCATAATCCTGCACATCATTTATCCACCATTACTGTTGCCCTCCTAACCTGACATAACTCAAAATTTTCCCTCGCAACCACTTGATCCAGTCCCTCCTATAGCCCTCCATCTGGTTGCATGCTTTTACAAGCACCTTTTGTCTGTGTACCCACACACACACACACTGAGAGGGATCAACGAAGACTAAGCCTGGTGAGTGTTTCTAACTCAATCACCCCTTGAAATAAAGACGCTGTGCACACATGCTTTCAGGTTTCAGCCAAGCTAAAGCTATATGACATTACATAACACAGGCCCATGTCCCACGGTCAACTCTGCACCACATATTCTGTACCGCTTAAAATCAGAACAGCTGCCAATCTGTACAGGCCACCAAATCACTCACAAGGGATAATGGGAATTTAAGAAAAGCATTTATGATAGATTTCAGGCAAAATGCTATTGATAGGGTCAGGGTTTGGGACAAACCGGCACAACATTGAACCGGTAACAAAAGACCCACAGAGAGTATATAAAGTTAAATCATTTGGGTATAAGAATGATCTGCTTCATAAAATGCTGAACTGACAGGTTATGTAACTGCTCAGGTCTGTCAGAAAGCCAAGAGCAGTTCTCCACCTCCACTAAAGCATCTATACTTGTCTCTTTCAAATAAATCTAGAGCGTGACACACACACACACACCAAGTATCAGTGATGACCATTAGATCACATCAGACATTCAATAACACCACTTTCACAAATAATAGCCATTATCGAGAGGAACTTTACTCACACACGCAAAGCCCTGAAATGAGATTACAACCACTTAGCCTCCTCAACATAATATTTGCTTAAAAACAGAATCAGACAAGAACGTCACCCATATCAGACACCAACAAGCTCTCTTCAGTAACTTAATTTCCATCGCATTTTTCAACGTGGAAGTAGGTAATTTACTGTGAATGTGTGAGACTTCTGATTCATTAGCCACTCTGCATAAATACCTAGAAAAACTACAAAAAGGAGTAAATGGTCAAATTATTTCACGCTATAATCAGTTTGTTTGCAATAATGAAAATGAATTCAAATACAATTAGGTGACAAATACATGAGTTTCGTAACTCAGACGAGCACAAATGCAATCAATCGATGTCGGACAGTTATTTACAGTGCATCCAGAAAGTTCTCACAGCGCTTCAATTTTTCCACATTTTGTTATGTTACAGCCTTATTCCAAAAGGGATTCCAATAATTCTTTTTTTCCCTCAAATTTCTACAAACAATACCTTGTAATGACAACGTGAAAAGTTTTTTTGAAATCTTTGCAAATGTATAAAAAAAGAAAACGAAAACACATTTACATAAGTATTTCACAGCCTTCGCCACAGGCAAAAACACAGCCAAGCACAAACCAAGACATGAAGTGAAAGGAATTGTCTGTAGACCTCCGAGACAGGATTGTATCGAGGCACAAATCTGGTGAAGGGTACGGAATCATTTCTGCAGTATTGACGTTCCCAATAAGCACAGTGGCCTCCATCATCCTTAAATGGAAGTTTGGAACCACCAGGACTCTTCCTAAAGCAGGCCGCCCAGCCAAACTGAGCAATCAGGGGAGAAGGGCCTTAGTCAGGGAGGTGACAAAGAACCCAGTGGTCACTCAGACAGAGCTCCAGCGTTTCGCTGTGGAGAGAGGAAGAACAACCATCTCTGCAGCTCTCCACCAATCAGGCCTGCATGGTAGAGTGGCCAGACGGAAGCCACTCAGGAAAAGGAACATGAAAGCCTGCCTGGAGGACTCTCAGACCTTGAGAAACAAAATTCTCTGTTCTGATGAAACAAAGATTGAACTCTTTGGCCTGAATAGAAAGCATCATGTCTGGAGGAAACCGGCATTGCTCATCACCAACCCAATTTTTATGGTCTTCAGAATTTAGGCTACCAGTCACAACCACTATAAACCTTGGAGGAAATATCTCTGACTGTGTTTGTCTGAAAGATGGTCATATACACCTAGGATGTCATGGGATAATTTTCATTTGGGTGAACTATCCCTCTAATCTGTCATGACCGATCGCTGCAGCGGCTCAGTTCAAGCAAAGCCAACGAGAACTGATCATTTTCTGCTTCACTACTAATTACAGCACAAAATAAACAAGAAATGAAGGTATTGAAAAGATAGAGTACATTTCAGTGTTTCAATCACGGAAGGACATCAATTAAACAGCTTGTAAACAATGTCACAATATTCTATTTACCTCGGAAAAGCCATTCAATGATCATAAACTCTTTAGTCAGCAAAAAAAGTTATAGTTATTATAATTCTATTTAAAAAAAACAAAAAAAAAAACAAACTCTTGTATAATTTAAGCATTTGTATAAAGTCAGTTAATTTGAAACGTCGATATTATTGTAATGTATGTAGTACCAATTGACTCCCAGTATAGTTTAGAGCATTATAGCCAAGAGATTTTTCTTCCCCAAGAAATCAGGTACAGTACATGGCCAGTTATGCATCCAAATTAATCGATATCGAATCAAATAGTGAAGTTTGTATCAATATATATTGCTTCCAGAAAGCCTCCAAGAAAAGGGCATTCTTTAGGATTGCATTTCCTTAATTTTTGTGTTTACAAAAACAAAACACTTTTGCTAGGAAAAAAAATTATATATAAAAATTTTACAATTTTCAACATGTAATATTGGGTTCTACATTTGTGTTGAGACATTTGCAAAGCATGCTTTGCAAAAGGAAGTCCAATGCATGTCTGCAGTGACTTGTGAAGTGTATAATAGTGCAACCTGTAAAATGTAATCATCCCCGGTCAATAAGGCAAGAACATTTACCATGTATTTGCAAATGTAAAACGAGAAGCTGACATGATTACCCTTTATCTGATAAAGTCACAACACACCCTGAGTGAAAGACAACCCTCAGCCCACTTCCTGTTTCAGAGCGTTTGTGTAACATGTTTGTTTCAAAGCCATTGCCACAGTCATTTACATATTTCAGGCTAAATGCACACAAACATCAAAAAGACCTTTTACATTTTAAAGAATTGATGATGGAAAATAAGTACAGTAGTAGCAGTGAGGGTGTGGAGGCTCCTTAAACACCAAAGACTAAACAAGGACACAAAAAGAACCTAAAACAGTTTTGGGGATTTTCTTCTGTTTAGCAGAAATGCAATAAAATGATGCCACAAACTATTGAACCCAAAACAAAGATGCTCCGGTCAGTCACAGTTTAAATGGTGGCAAAAACAGGATTAGAGATGTGTGAGTGTTAATACTTGCACACAAGAAACACAAAACCCAATGGAGCGGAGCACCATCTCAGCTGGTGCCATCTGTCCCTTTTTGCCTTATTTGTACATAAGACAGAAAAAAAAAAAAAAAAAAAAAAAAAAAAAAAACGCTCTCTCTCCACACACATACAGATAGCACTGCCTCCCAACCGTCTGCACTGTGACAGGAAGGAGTGATGACACATCTTCTTCCTGTGCTCTGCTCGGATGCACTTTACGATGATGGGGTCCAATCCGCCCTCCCTAGAGACCCTCAAAAATCAGCCATCAGCTGACCTGCCCACAAACTCAAGCCTTAGTGCTGCATGCATGCCATATGAAGTAATAAGAGCCTGGAGATCACTACATTACGGTTCACTTTACAAGCTCCTCTGGGTTTCACAATCACACACAAAAACACTATGTTCTCTCTAAAGTAGAGCCTTGTTTCAAAAATACTACCTTGTGTAAATGTCATTTACTAGAACAAATACAATCAGGCCATTAGATACAGTGATGATTATCGCGTGAAATATAGCAATCTCAGGATTTTAAATAATTTTTCAGGCCCGGTTTAGACTCGACTCCAAAAGGGATTTTCAAGCCATCCACTAATTTGAAAATGAACCTCAAATAAAAAGTAGTGCATGCTGCATAGTACTGTACATTAGAGTTTATAGCCACAAAGTGTTATGACATGAAACAATTATGAAGAGATACGAACTTCAGAGTAGTTTTTTTTTTTAAACTGCTGCTACTACTGGCTATCATAACAGTTAAAATAAATAGATAATAGAGAAGGATGACATCAAAACTCTTCTGATCATTGACAGAGACAATAACAGAAAATCTTGTGTTAGTTTCAGTTTTGAATGTTCCGAGCAAAACAAAGTGGAGAGAGTGTGCGCAAGACAGAACAAGCTAAATACCAACCCAAACTTAAAATGATAGCCAAACAGATGGGCTGCAGGCCATACTATGACCCAGGGCAGTGCGTGTACATATTTGAACCCTTGCTCTCCCCTCAAACACTGACAGACCAGTTTGATTTGTGATGCCCTGCCATTACCAAAGGTCAGTATTTTACTCTCTCCCACAGCCACACATTGTGTACACACAGCATTCACTCTCTATTACTCTTCTTCTCTGGTACTAGACTGCAGACACTTTTAATCTCATTAGCTGGACAAAATCCCATCAGCTGCTCCCCATGGGTCCAGACAGCCTGGGGAATAAGCAGGAGTTCAGTGGACTGAGGAGGCAACAACCAACTTGTGGTCACCATCAGCCAAGCCCTGTTCACCTTGTGTCGAATGCATCTTGTGATCATTCAAACAGCTTTCAGATGTGACCTGGAATGCACAGGACATATTTAATTTGTACTATTCCCACAGAATGTTTTCAGTATGCCTGATCAACATGCAGTGACGTGCATGTTAGGCTGCAGTTAATACTAGGTACACACAGGGCCACAGACATGGAGAGAATGGTTTGGCTCATGTCCCATTTGCCACATTCTGCCAAGCTAATAATTCTTAAACAACAAGAGCAATGAGTCAGATTTAGAAGACAAAACTCTATTGTCAAAAAATTCCTGGCAACACAGATATGAGGTTCATTCAGCCGCTCTGAGGGAGTCTGGCTGGGCTCCATGAATGAGATGCAATGAACTGAAAGATGCTAGAGGGCCCTTTTTCTGCAAAAGTCAAGTTATGTTTGATCTCCCTGTAACTAGAAAAACAAAATGAGCCTTTAGGCATCAATACAGATAGATTAATTTACCAAATGACACAGTAGGGTTAGTCTTTTTCCACTGGCTCCTGTCAGAAAGTGATTTTCTGAAAGTTTCAGTCATTTCTCCACTGCAGTGCATTGCAGAGTTGGAGCCTATGCAAACAACTCAAATGAGATCTAGAACAGAAAAGACAGAAATACTGATTTTGGTTGCCAATTACTCTTGTGCCTGGTTTGTTTAAAATGAAACCTTGAGTTTGGCGTATTCAAATTTCTACCTCGAGTTTTGTTTAGACCCATTTCCTGGGTTTTAACTGCTTCTTGAACCATTATAGTGCTCATTTTCATAAACCAGAACTGACTGAATTCTTGCTGAGAGAAAAAGCTCTGGGTCAGAATGAGGGGAGCGTGATTACATGAAAACAGTAGTACATGAGAAAATACTGAGGCTCAAACACTTCTAAAGAAGAACGTTAAAGTCTTTGTCAATGTGTTGAGCCACAGACAGAAGCCAACGCTTGAGTCTACACAAGGATGTGAAACTTTAAATGTGTTGAGACAGAAAAAAAAAAATGCCTGTAATGTACATTTTAAAGAGAACGCATGTGGGCAGGGCTGAAGAGGAACGGTCTAAAGTTTCATTTGACTCCATGCACTTTAACTGGTCAAAGGTGTACTCTGGTGTAAGATTTCACCTGTTAAAGCTGAAATGGCACCACTAGAACACAACTGCAAAAATAATGCAAATAATTAATTTCCAAAGAACCTCCCCATTTTCCGTAGGCTCAGGTATATTTGAAACTTCACAAAATGCTTTGTTTTTACGCAACAAAAATGGAAGAAAACTAGTGGATCTTAAACGGTACTGCCAGGACACATCCCTTTTTTGAAGCTTTAAGCATGTTCAGACAGTACGAAACTTGATCTAGGCCCTTTGTGGTGCTCCACAAAATACAGCAGTCAGCATCTACCACACCATGATCTTATCACAAGAAAGGGAACGCATTTTGCAATCAGAAATACCAGCAGAATTGCCAAGAGACATCACTCCTTTCAATGGAATTTCACAAACATGGTAGAAATGTCAAACTCTTTTGCCTTTTCGCTGGACATGTCACACACTCATTTTCGCACAGGAAAGCAATTTTTAAAAAAATTGCTACAATAGAGCCCCAATACGAAGACTATGTCTAAATGTTGTGTCAAACTCAATGCAAGCAAAACACACTTGACTCTCGTTAACACCTCCATTAATATGATGAAAAGTACAGTATACCATAAATACATGCATGTACCAGTATTGAGCTTATTAAAATGCTCAAGTCAAAGACATACCACTTGGACGCTACAGATAACAACTGCATCAACTGCAGTGCTACAGCTAGACGCTCAGTGGAAAGTTCTGTTTAGGCCTATGGAGCGAGCCTAATTTCTTTTCTTTCTCCATATAAGGACATTTTTTGCAAAGAAAAAAAGGGTTCCATTATCACTCTGCAGAGGCTGTCCCAGAGTCCTTGTTGGCATAATTTCATTAGTATGGAGCTCTAAGAATAGTCAACAGACTAAGAGTAGACCGTGGACTAGAACCTCAGTGAGTGACATTCAGCTCGAGCAGGAACATTGCAGATGCACAGTGTTTTCGATACAAGACAAAACACTGCATTTCAGAGCAGACTTGAATGGACTTGAATGAACAAACACACCGAGATGCTCATGATTCCATCTTTATCTGAGATTCCTATATTCCTTCAACTATCAGCGTTTTCTCGGGACATCACAAAAAACCTTTTCAACTTCCTACAAGTTACAACATTCCGTTGGAACACCTGGAAAGACATGCCTCCACGTTCGTTTCTGACAACTGGACAGTTGATGCCGCAGGCTGTCATTTCCACATGAATAATTTGTGAACACAATCTTCGGGCTTAGTTTCTGCCATCTGCTCTTAACGTACAAAAGAGATAGACACCTCTAACGAAACAAGACATTATTAAAAAGCAACACATGCTTCTGGAATAAATTGCACTCTGAAAGAGGCTACATATACATGTATATTTGTACCATTCGCTTGGGCATTCAAAATCTCGAGCACGTGGTTTGCTTTTTCCTTGTACATTTTCCTTCCGCTGATGAATACCCAGTGGAGCCAATTTAACTGAGAATGTACATATGTTTGATCAGACAATCCACTGTCAGATGATCCCCAATTGTCAAAACAAAGAGACACCATCAATGGCCACAAAAGAACATTACGAAAGAAGAAAGGAAGCTTTAAGAATAAAAGATACACACATTTAACTTTTATTGGTGCTTTAATAGCTAAAAATAAATCATTATTCAACATTTAGCTAGCCCTGTTCCTCAAATTTGTTTCAGTACTATTTAGTATGAAACTGGGCCATTTCACTCCTTGTACTGTTACTCAGGACCAGAGCAAGCAGAATAGAAGTGGGCCGAGTTTTGCAAAATGGAAGTTGAAGAATGTACATTTCTCAAAAATCAGTGTTTTGCATTTTCTCTCATTAGTGTGTTGGGAATCGCTCATATGCTGTTCAATGCAAAACTTCATGGTACTTTTAGAACTATTTTAATTGGCGGAGAACAAATGTAAAAAAAATTTTTGCCTGCAAAACAGAAACTAGATATTATTTAGGCTACAAGAACTTGCATTCACGTTGTAATACTGAACATCACCATGACTCGGACTACCTGCAATCCTAGGTCTACACCTGAATCAGTCATACAGATAACAAGAACGCAAGTGTGATATTGCTTATACAATCAAAATGATTAACCCTCTAAAACTGGTCAATATATATTTGCTCCCATTGTTATCACATGCATACATGTTTTCAGCCAGCTGATGCTGGGCTGGAGCTAAACAAACATGTTGCTATGACAACATTAGGCTAAGATTCAATGGTGTGCATGTCAAAACATTTACATAAATTTGCACATTAAACCTGTGCTTACTCCTAGTTGCTGTTTGCCATTATACAATAATCAAAAAGAAATGTTGTTGGCCTATGAAATTAGTCAAACAGTTTAGGGTCAGGTTATGGGATGAGTAATTAATGCCAACATTTCAATTGACAGCGTTCAAATGTCACGCACACAGAGACAGACAAAATGTGGATAATGAACTTTGGATAAACGCGTCCACCAAATGAATAAAATGTGGACAGACAGGAGAAAGGATGCGTTAGAAAAAACGGCTGAGCCACGTAATTTTACGTAACCAAGCATCATATAACGGTAAAAACGCACGGTAACTCCGAGATATACTGTGAATTTATGGTTTCAAAAATCAAATAAAATCTGCATGTTTATGATCGCTTTAGTACGGAAGAACCGGTCCACCTTTCCGTGAACTAAACTGGGTCGACGAAAACCAGGTGTCAAAACAGGAAGGCTCTGTATTCGGGGGGCTTTATGCCTTTTCGGTTTTAATCCATCTGGAAAGACATTTTCAGTAAGACACATGACAGTTTCGCACCCTGAAACAAACCCCTACTACACAACAAGGTCTGATTAGTATTCATCTTCTGATTCCAATCTAAAGCCTCGCATAAATACATCTCTACGACAAGCAAAGCATCCGTTTCGACGATCACTGCAACACCAGTAAGTTTCAGCCCAGTATCCCACAGTTAGCTCTTGATAGCTCTCTAGCTAGCGTACTGCACCTCACCACAATAGAAGACGAGGGGGTCGTTGGGTTCACTCACTGGCTGCTGCTGAATCAAAGCGGAGAAACTCACCATCTGGATCTCCTTATCAGCCTGCTGAAGAGAAAGGGGATGATAGATCTGCTGTCCGGTCCACTCACTGCGCGGGAGAAGGTCGAAATCTCATTCGCTTTCTCTGCTGGTCTAAAACGATGTTCTTCTCCGGTTGCGCTAAATGAAATGTACCAGCACAAGCTCTGATCGACCGAGCCGTCTAGCTAGAGAGCTTGACGTGCTCCCCCCTCCCTCTCTTTTTCAACGGACGTTTTTTTTCCTCCTCATCACGCCTTTTTTTATTCAGCAGGATGTCGCACGCGATTGGACGATGAGTCCTCGCGCTCTCCTCCTACCTCAGAATTTAGGTATTTTTCTAAGAACACTCCTGCACGAAATAGCCATGTTACCTAATGGATTCCTAATTTATTTATTTACGGTATTCTTTTTTAAATCGTTAGTGACTAATATATGAGGTATGTAAGAGGTAATTTAACAGGGCTAATTCTTTTTAAGCCATCGTAATCTAGACAAACTGATTTAGCTGTGACTGGCGGTCTCTACAACGTAATAAGGGTTTAGTTTAGGCAAAAAAAAAAGAAAAGAATGAATTTTGTCATAATTTTGCAGGCCTTCCAAACTGAACTGTTCTGACCCTCTTTTTTGTACAATAACAATTAAAGGCAGAGACGGTCAGTCTTGAAATATGACAAGAAGACACCATGAAGCCACGCAACGTAAGTCCTCTTTTAAGTCACACAGTAATATTGAGAAAACATAAACACAATCATGTTTAGTCTTAAGATGTAGTATGACCCTAGCTGTTAGTCAAGTGGCAGTTACTCTTAGTGTTAGGTATCAAATATTAGACCAATCTATATTTTTAGGCAACTGACTCAAAAAAGTTATGAACTGTCTTAAAGAAATACATTTTATGGTTAACTTGTAAGACTAGTCTTAGTGGTCTATGCAACTGGACCCAGATATAAATTTAAGTGATTAACCAGGCTAATGTTCCCTGCAGCAGCAGTTCATCAGATGTGATGCTTTTCAAGTGCAAATTTCAAGTGCGAGTGGGTATGGAGAAATAAAGAAAAATAAAGTTCAAATAATGAAGTTAAAAATACAGAAAATAAAAAATACTGAAATTCATGAGTAAATTAAAATGAATTGTATTTGTTTTATCAAGTTATTTATTCCTCTATTTTCCTCTATTGTTAAAATATATTTAATATAGGTTTTGGCCTTCACAAGATTACAATTATATTCACATTATACCACAAGTTTTTGTTTTTGTTTTTAATCAAGAAAAAACTGACAGGCCTTATAAGACAGGGATAAATGAGCAGAATTAGAGTATAGGAGAATATGAAGAACTGGTGATCATTAATGTTAGTAAGTGGTGACTGTGTCATTGGAAAAATGTTCAAGAATCACCTTTCATAACAAAGAGCAATGGTGATACTTAAAGAGTTAGTTCACCCAAAAATGAAAATTCTATCATTAATGACTCTCCCTCATGCCGTTCCAAACCCTTGAGACTTGTTCATCTTCGGAACACAAACAAAGATCTTTTTTTTTTAAATTGGAGAGCTTTCTGTCCTTCAATAGACAGCTACGCAACTGACAATTTGACGCTTCAAGAAGTACACACAAAGAGACCGTAAAACTAATCCATATGAATTGAACGGTTTTGTCTAAATTTTCTGAAGAGATTTGATCGCTTTATATAATAAACAGATTTAATTTTATTCACATATAAACACCGATTAACAACAAACAGAAGCCGAACCTGCTTGGCACTCGAGAACAAACGTCTTTGCGGAAGCTCAAAAATGCTGCGTAACACACGAGAATGAACCTCATTGGTTCTCGCACACGTCAAGCAACATGCTTAAGCTTCAGCTTATCAGTTGATGGATGTTTAGTTTAAGTTTTATGATTAGTTGAATGTCTTTATGAACTCTTCGTAGGGTCAGTGGAAATTGCGTAGCCGTTTAGAGGGACAGAAAGCTCTGAGTTCATCAAAAGGATCTTCATTTTTGTTCCAAAGATCAACACAAGTCTTACAGGTTTGGAATGACATGAGGGCAAGTAATTAATGACAATTTTCCTTTTAGGGTGAACTAACCCTTTAAAAGTTTTTGTAGCATGCAGGGAAATAATAGGGGAGGGGGTGGGGAAGTAAGCATCCACCACCTTGTGGGAAGATACCAGCATTGCAGCCGGGCGAGTAAGAAACACAAGTTGCATTTTCTAAAGAAAATCTCAGTAGCAGTTAAAGTTTAAGTCTTCAGAAAGCTTATTAGCATTACGTTTATGCTTTGCACAGTTAACAATTTTCCTGTATTTTTACAGTACAGTACTGGCAGCATGGTTGCCAGCAAGTTACTGTATTTTCATTTACAGTAAACGTACTGTAATTTAACTAATTTACTGCTTCTGCTGCAATTAATAAACAGTATTGTATTGTAATATCTATATTGATCCATTACTGCAAAATATTACTAGAATATTCAAAATAATTACTAGTAATGTTATTACAATTATATAAGTAGTTATGACAATATATACATTTATTGGACATAATATTATAATGCTATGTCAGAATACCTGCAAATCAAAAGACAACCCAATCAATGTTCTTGTCAAAAATGTTTTATTCAATCAATTACACTATTAAAACCATTTTATTTACATGTTCAGTGAATCAGCAATTTACAGGTATTAAGGACTGTTAAAGGGATGGTTGACCCCAAAATTAAAATTCCGTCATCATTTACTCACCGTCAAACAGTTCCAAACCTGTATGAATTTCTCCCTTCTGCTGAACACAAGATATTTTGAAGAATGCTGGTAACCAGACGACAGTTGACTGTAGCCATTGACTTACATAGTAGGGAAAAAATATCAACTGTCTGGTTACAAACATTCTTTAAAATATCTTATTTTGTGTTCAGCAGAAGAAAGAAACTTGTACAGGTTTGGAATAACTTGAAGGTGAGTAGATGACAGAATTTGTATTTTTGGGTCAACTATCCCTTTAAGTGTGCACAAATCTGTAAATAACACAAAAAAAAAAAAACAAGAAATGATAACTTGAGGATTGGGTTGGGTAAAAGAATGACAAGTAAGCAACAACAACTAAAAAAACAACAACAACAACAACAACAAGTGTCCCACTAACGGTGGGTGCAGGCTTCAGTTTGAAGTTTTCCATTCAAACTCCATCAAGGACCGAATAAAACTATTGGCATGTGGTTTTGATGGTTCCTCTGCACCACCCTCTTGGTCCTCTTTCTGACTCCCTGTCTGGCAGTACACTTCTTCTGTCTGGCATTTCCATCGTCAGGGTTGACCAGGAACCTGTTAGCAATATCATACCAATCAATTAATATACTTTTCATTTTTGGGTGAACTAACCTTTTAAAACATTGTATTAAAATGGCTAATACTTACAGAAAACTAATTCCCAGGCTGCAAAGATACCGTCTCACACTGTAGAGCTGTAAGAAATCAAAATACTTTTTATTCAGTTGTGTTGCTTGTTGAGGATGTATAAGCTACACGTCACTGTATTTCATACACTCCACCCACACATCTAGATTCTGCTTCTGCTTTGTTAAGTAATAGATAATTATTAACTATGATAACGGTAATTTATACCTTTATTCATATTTTTAATTAATCAATATTTGTCATTACAATCGCACTGGTTACGCCATCTAAGTTAAATCAAACAAAGTAAAATGCGAAACTGGTACCAAAAGCCAATCTCTCTGAGCCCAAATCACCCGTTTACGTTGCAAAGGAAAGTATATTAGCCTTGTTTTCACATTTTTGTGTCTAAACGACTTGTTCAAACGGGTCCAGTTTTGAACGCGACCGCAGCAGCCGTCATCCGGGAAACTGACTGCGAATGTTTTTAGGTGTTTGAGAACAGTCAATGTTCGTCTATTATAATACAGTTTATATCAGTTTTTGCTGACAGGCTCGGATCGAACATTATGGAAAGGATCCCCAGAGAGATAGACATTTTTGTTTTCATATGATCCTTCAAACCTAATGTTACCAGACTCCATTAGCAAAGCAGTAAATTTACGTCGCAGACCATCGTGAAAAAAAAATATATTCAAACGACAGAAACAAAATAAAACACAAACCATCTTGAATGAATCTTTTCATCGTTTTAACACTCACCAGGTCTGGTTTGGTCGAAATAAACGAGTAATTCACCGAGTTTTGATTGAAATTGAAAATGTCGGAACCAGCGGGGAAACGTGAGTGAGCTACTGCAGTTGTGCTCTGACGTCAGAAAGGGGGTGCCATTTACAGCAATGCTGTATTACTACATGGCATATCACAGCAACACTAAAATGTACTGGAAAATGTTCTCGCTCAAACAAAATTACCCAGAATGCAATGCAAATTACAGAATTGTAAAAAATACAGTATTGTACTGTTGGTTTTTACAGTAATGTGCTGCTAAATCTACAGCGACATTTAACAGTGTGGCTCTTGAGATGCCTCAAAGCCACCTTGGTTTACAGTTATGGAATCCACACTTAAAGGGCATAGTTCGTGCAGTGTAAAAGCGGTGGGTTGATAAACGTTAGTATGGCTAGTTCAGTATAGAAAGAAGAACAAAGACTTTGTAATTGCAATTTAATTTTAGGAAAGAGGAGCGCATGTCAAGCTTAACGAACAGTTGATCAGATCTAATCTGGGAAGGAATGTAAGAGATTAGACCTCACTGATGCGTCGTTTGAACACTTCCATCCAGCCAGGTTTCACTGAAGTGTCGTTTAACCAAGTCAAAATCTTCCTGTGCAATGCAGTTGCATCACCTTGTGAAGAAAAGAGCTATTAAAAAAATAATAATAATTTATACACATTTATAATTATATAATATATTATATATATATATAAATATAATTGACTAGTCACACGTTGAAACAGACAAGAGGCCTCATTGTCGGCATAAGTAACATTTGTTTTGACTACCAACTATGAGAGCAACAAATGAAACCGTATAAGTGGGCCCTAAAAAAATTACCCTTTGGGTGATTGGATACAAAGTGACTTCCACTACACGGTGCTTCTCTGAACTCAAACTGTGGGTGGTACTCCTTTCCAGTTTGTGCATCCTAGTTTCATTCCCTTGAATCCTCGCTCATTGCTCCTCTGGAAGCTTCCTTGTGGTGCAATTAGAAAAAAAAAAAATTGAGATTCTTCAAGGTGGCTTTTGATCATTTCAGGTCACAGGCTGGAGAAAGGAGGAGTGAGGAAACAAGAACACATCAATTTGAGTATTAAGAAAAAGTTCCAGTCATCAGCACCGAGATTTAGCCACCAAAACTGAAATTTTAGACAATCCGGCAACAAAACAGTATAACCAAGACGACTTTATTTTGCCATTCTGCAGTTGGTACACTACATTGGACCTAAACCACAGTCCTTGACTGATGGGTCCAACAGATGCCCTGTCCCACCACAGATCTGCAGAAGAAAGAACACTAAAACACATGGCAACATGCATGCAATCACTTTAGTAAGCTTAAAATAAAATAAAAAAACACCTTTAACAAGCTGATCACTTCCACTCCTATCACAGCAGCCACACACCCGATCATCCTCATCAGCAGACAACCACCTGTCAGACAAACCAAATAAGTCCTCACTCTAAAGTTTTGGGGCAATTCAAATCAGTGCAAACATACCTGTTAGCAGACAAAGGGCAAGCTTTCTGCTCAACATTAGTAGCCTTGGATGCTGCTGCCACTTTGAGAACACAAGTGATGGAGACCTACAAAAAGGGCAGTTTGTTTGTATACTTCATGCTAAAAATGCACCCAGACTGCTAAATCGCATACATACAAGTCCACTAATCTCCCACGGGAATCTGAAGGCCTCCAACTGAAACTGCAGCTTGTCACCTTGAGTCCGGGGCATAAAGCGAGAGCGGGAGCCTGTGAGCTTGGCATCAACTAGGCACCTAGAGTAGAAAAGGGAAAAATTCTCAAGCCAGATATACAATGATGCCTCATTGATAAATGGTACTTGAAGGACCTCTTCTCACCCATTATTCTCAATAAATGAGTGTATGGGTATAGCACTGGTATCAGGGATCGAAGTAGCCACACAGCCATCCACAAACACACGAAGAGGAATGTGGTTGTACGACCTCACTGAAGCCTCAATGTTAATGAAGTCACCCAGGAAGTACTGCTTGGAAGAGCTCTCAAATCTCCAGTCATCTGCAAAGAAAGCATTTTAGCCCAAGCTCTCAAGCACTGGCATGTTAATCACATTTACATTATACAAACCAGTCATGAGCTTGAGAGAAAAGACCAAAAGTTCCTCTGCTACTATAGTAGAGGCATGTGGGATCCAAGTAGGCATTAAGGTATTGCTGCTCACATCATGCACTCTGTCAAGGAATTAGAGGCAGTCAACTTTGAGTGTGTATGATTTTAGCACATCCTGCAGTCCTGAATGAATTTTAGTCCTCACCTTGGATAATGACACTCAATACCAACTACAGCTACACTGCTCTGGACAAATGGACCACCATATGAAGCCTCCTGTGACGTGTACATAAGGTTGAACGTATAGACAAGCTCATCCTCAGTCAACTAAACAGAAAGGATTATAGAAGAACATTCATGTGGATGGTTCAGAATACCTGTGATTATTTTGACAACAGAACCTTACCGTTGAGGTACTACCACATCCTTGCAGTTCAGACTCAAAAACGAGCACTTTAGCATAAGGATCCTCTCCAGTCGCAGTACAGCCTCCAAGTGTAAAAGCAGAGGGCAATAGTGTGTGCCCCGTCCCAAAAAAGCCCTCCATCACTTCCACATATACTGAATTCTCTCCACACTGAACTGCTACACTGTTGGGAGGGACAAGATGCGGCAACTCAAAGGGAATGTCTGGCTGCTGTGGTTCCTCTAGTAGACTTTGAAAGCACCACATGAGTTTTGCCACTGGACCCTGCAACAGCTGTTTTGACTGAATACCCATAAGATATTGAGAAGGCTTCCCAAAGTCAGACCTGGCTGGTATCTGGATGGGAAATGAAGCAGGATACCTTTGTGACACAAATACAGGATTGTTTGATTCATGTTTATGAGGAAGCTAATAGCTTTTGCCCAATTGGGTATTGGCCTTCCTTGCCACTGTGCTTCACACAAGCCAAAAGCAAGCACAAAGACCAATCCAAACCCAACTTGCCTCAACCCCATATTTAGAAACTGTCAGATCCTTAATACTGATCTTTGACCTTTCCTCTATTTATAGGAATTTATAGCAGTAGTAAGCTGGGGTCCAACTCTCTAGCATCAAGCGTAATGGTTCCCTGGACTTGTTAACCTGCTTATGCATCATGTCACAGGTGAAAATCATTGAGTCATCATCAGTTTGAGGAAAATGTGAGTGTTTTGTGTTTTTGAATAACATTTATAAATGACTAAGCAATTAAGTCAAAACTGTATACTCATCCAGCCTGAAGAAATGTTGCAAACTGATATTGTGCCATTTCATTTACTTAATGAAAGCCTAATGAAATATAAGCACATCATTAGGAACTATAATAGCATGGATGGAAAGCAGCTGATTCAAAGTCAATACTAAAATGCAAAAAAATGTCATGATTATCCCTAAAAGTTTATCAAAGCCACAAACCAGTGAACAAAAGCAAATTATGGTTTTAGTAAAATTGTGCAGCATACTGCATTTCTAATCATCATTAATATTAGACAGTTGGATCACAGGAGGGAATTCTATGGACAGATAACTTGTAACAGATATTGGACATTCAGCTAGTGTAAACTACTCTGGTTTTGTTTCTTAGGGCTAGATTGCAAATAAGATTCAGCATGGTTCCTGCAAAGTAAAAAAAAAAAAAAAAAAAAAGTGTTCCTCTGAGCAAAGCTACTAATACGTCATGTGAATGCCTGGTAGAATGAGTGCAAAAATAACATGCCTACACATGGTGAGGAGTGAGGGGAAAAACCTTCAGAGTAAAGTTTTTTTTTTTACTTAAGGCTAGAGAGCCAAGAGAAGGTTTATTAATTAGGGGAGGAAAAAGAGTCAACATGACCACACAGACATTTAGTTACACTTGTCCATATTCCTTAACACTGATGGGCCCAACAGAGGCTCTCTCCCACTGTAGATCTGAGGAACAAATAAATTGTGAGAAAGCCATATACAAAAATTATTTGTGAGGGATATTGCCATCATAAGCTCTCAGAGTTAATCGAATTTACAGGTTTCCTAGGTAAAAGTTGCGCATGAATAACCTCCCATTTTGAAACTAATGCAATGAGCTCATCATGATTTCAGAAGCGGGAATTCTCAAATTTCTAATAGACTGTGAAGGCATCATTAGTTCATACCTCCAAGCTGATTGCTTGCACTACTGATTCTACAGGTTGAGTCACAGCAACCGCACACCCGATCAGATTAATCTGCAGACACCCACCTGAAAGACAAACATTAATTCCTTGCACAACCCAACTAACCCTTGCATCTTGATTTTCAGTCAACATACCCATTAGCAGAGAACTCACATGGTTTCTGCTCAGGACTTGTTGGGGAGGATGATGCAGCCACCTCTACAAAGCATGTGACATAGACCTGCAAAAACGGTTGTTTGCACATTGACATTTTACCAGCACATCATACCACTGTCTGCTCACTGGAACCTGAATGCCTCCAGCTGAAATTACAGCTTATTAGCTTGAGTATGGGGCATAAAGCGAGACCTGGAGCCTGTGACCTTGACATCAACCATGCACCTAGTGTAGAATCTAGTCAGAACACTTTGATTTACCCATAAGGACAATACACAAAATGACTTCTTACCCATCGTTCTCAATAAAGGAGTATCTAGGGACAGCACTGATATTAGGGGCTGTTGTAGCCACACAGGCATTCACAAACGGAGGGGAACATGGTTGTATGTCCTCACAGAGGCTTCAAAATTTATGATGTCACCCAATACTGATTAGAAGGCCTCTCAAATCTGCAGTCATCTGTTGGCAAATCATATTGTTAATTTCACACAAAAGGTGGTGCCAGTGACAGTTACACTCTACCAACCAGTCATGAACTTGAGGTAGAAGACCAAAAGTTCCTCTGCAACTTTAGTGGAAACATAAGGTATCCAAGTAGGCAGACAACAGTCAGTGCCCCGTCCCAAAGAAGTCCTCAATCATTTCCACATATACGGAATTCTCTCCACACTGAAACGCTACACTGTTTGGAGTGACTGGATGCGGCAACTCAAAGGGAATGTCTGGCTGCTGTGGTTCCTCTGGTAGACTTTGAAAGCACCACAGGAGTTTTGCCACTGGACCCTGCAATTACTTTTTTGACTGAACACCCATAAGATCTTGAGGATATTGTGGGGGGACTCAGAGACATCCTAAATTCAGGTTACAGTGGACTGTGCTGGCTGTTGAAGCTTAAAAATTACAGGATTTTGCACTGATCTACCTTTCCATTGTGCTTCAGACAAACCAACCATAAATACTAACAATGACCCCAAAACTGCTTGCCTGAACTCCATGGCCACATATATATATACACACACATACTCTTATTTAACCCAGCTGAATTAACTCATCAGTTGATTAGTGGACTACTCCATGACTTGAGCTGGTTGGGTCCATTAAATTCCTTTACAGCTAGGGAGGCTCCAGGAACAGCCGTTCTCATTACCAGCATTTTTACAAAATCCTGCATAATGAGTTTGTCAAATTTCATTAAGTACACAAGGGGCTACAGAGAGAACAAATGAGTTTGCAACATTTAGTTCTAGATTCAACAGCTATCCTTTCACTAGTCAAAGCTGTGTATTAATAAATTCGAGTCCACAAATACACAGCAACAGTTTCTATGCATTGTTTTACAGAAAACACCAAATCAAGTGATGATTTCAGAACTGTTGTTGTCAGTCCAAATAAAATATTGTTGACTTAGTTCACCCAAAAAGAAAATTCTCAAGTCAATGCTCAAGTCTTCTCCCAAATGACTTGCGCAAAATAGGCCAGCAGGAGGCTTTTTCTGGTGGTGCACATCTTAACCGCAGTAAAAGCAAACATGGAAGGTTTGTGTAGTTTGTGCAAGTAAACAAGTCAAACAAGTCCATTTAAATAATTTTTTATTAAGTCACCACAAGTCACATGGCATTTCCAGTTAGTTTCGGCCATAGCCATATTCCTTAACCCTGATGGGACCAACAGACGCCCTTTCCCACTGTTTATCTGAGGAATGAATGATTAGTGAGCACTAAAGCAGTGTATGACAACAACAAATTATCTGTCAATTCATACCTGGAAGCAGCTGATCACTTGCACTTCTGATTTGACAAGTGGAGTCACAGCAGCCACACACCTGGTCAGAATCATCTGTGGACACCCAACTGACAAGACAACCCTTGATTAAGTTTACAACTAAAATTTTAGCTCTACACTCATCTAGTGGGCAACATACCCATTAGAGGAGAATGAACAAGCCTTCTGTTGAGGTCCTGTCGGAGTGGACGCTGCAGCCACCATCAAAGTGCAAGTTATGTAGACCTGCAAAGACATTTGTTTGTACACCATGGTAGCACTTCATTAAAAAATTTGCACAACTAAAACAAATACCAGTCCACTGTCCGATTTCTGGAACCTGAACGCATCCAGCTGAAACTGCAGCTTGTCACCTTGAGTCCGGGGCATAAAGTGAGACCTGGAGCCTGTCAGCTTGGCATCAACTAGGCACCTGGGGACAAAACACAGTTAGACATCCTGCAAAATTTCTGGTGGGATACATGTTAGCACCCCTTACCCATTATTCTCAATAAAGGAGTATCTGGGGACAGAAGTGACCTCAGGGACCGCAGTAGCCAAACAGCTGTCTACAAACACACGGACAGGAACATGGTTGTACGTGCGCACAGATGCTTCAATATTTATGATGTCGCCCAGGAAGAACGGTTGATCAGGCCGCTCAAAAGCCCAGTTTTCTGCAAAGAAAGAGTCTTAGCACAAGTTGACGAGCAGAGGCAGGATACAAACATGTTTGGTTACACCAACCAGTCATGAGCTTGAGGGAAAAGACAAAGACTTCCTCTGCAACCTTAGTTGAGGCATATGGGATCCAAGTGGGCATTAAGGCACCGCTGCTCACATTATACATTCTGTGAAAGTCAAACGAGCGGTCACCTTAAGTCCATTAATGGTGGGATTAGCACATCCGGTGAGTCGGAATTAACTTGGTCCTCACCTTGGATAATGACACTCAATACCAACTACAGCACCACTGCTCCTGACAATAGGAACACCATATGAAGCCTCCTGTGGCGTGTAGATAAGGTTGAACATGTACACAAGCTCATCCTCAGTTACCTTCAAAAAAAAAAAAAAAAAAAACTCATTACTCACAGGGAGGGACAATTCAAAATGCCTATAACAAACATCAGAATAGAGCCCTACCGTTGAAGTGCTGCCACATCCATGCAGTTCAGACTGAAAAACGAGCACTTTAACAGAAGGATCCTGTCCAATCGCATTACAGCCTCCTAAAGTAAAAGCAGTGGACATCAGTTGCTTCCCAGTCCCAAAGAAGTCCTCCATCACTTCCACATATACTGAATTCTCTCCACACTGAGCCGCTACACTGTTGGGAGGGACAAGATGTGGCAACTCAAAGGGAATGTCTGGCTGCTGTAGTTCTTCTGGTAGACTTGGAAAGCTCCACATGAGTTTTGCCACTGGACCCTGCAACAGCTGTTTTGACTGAGTATCCATAAGATCTTGAGAAGGTTTTGCAAAGTCAGCCCTAGCTGGTGTCTGGACAGCAAACCTTTGTGGTTCAAGTACAGGATTATTGGCAACCAAAGGTATCCTGGAATCAGCCTGATGAGAAACTTGAGCTAATGCCCTTGGCCTAAACAGGTTTGGACTCTGATTATGTGCTGCTCTTGCTGTCCATTGTGCTTCAGAAAACCCAAGTGCAAGAACACACACCAATCCAAAGCCAACCTGGCAAAACCCCATTATTGCTAAGCTTGTTTCAACAATACATTGGGATGCTGCCATTCATATTTATACAGATATAAATCAGCATGGCTCCACCTCACTCAACAAGCATGATTAGTCTTTGCACCTGCCAATTCTCAGTCAATCAGTATGTCACAGGTCAAAGGCATTGATTCGTTATTACTCAATTGTAAAAGGAAGTAGCCTACCATATATGGACATGTTGTATTAGTAGCTTAACCAAATGATTGTTTAATTATCAAAATGACAAACAACCTCTAAGTCTCTTTGTGTCCTTTTTTATTGATTCAGAAACATGGCCACATACAGAATTGTACACTACAGTATGCAAGATAATAAAGATTAGTATGTTTATAGTCAGGTTTAGATTGTAACAAACATTCTTTCTTCACATCAACAATTATCTTCAAGGATCCAAAATTGAGCAGTTTAGTTTAGAACCAAGGAAATGCAAGAACAAAAAATTGATTTTATTATAGATTCACTGATATGTTTTCTCCCTATTAGAAGTGTTACGATAAAGTTGATCAGAGTGTGTGTGGATTTGGTCCTTCTTGAACGATACTTCATGCTAGTCAGGACCAAATATGAACAGTCTACTAAAAAAACTGAATTTAAAATATTAACAGGTATGAACAAAAGACAAGCTCAATAATGGACAATAAGAACTTTAAAAAAAAAAAAAAAAAAAAAGATGTTTGAAAACTGACATGGCACACACTAAAACACTGCTGAGTCTTAAAGAAAACATAGTTCACAAATAGTTTGTGAATCAGCACACAGTAAAGCATTCAACTACTCATCCTTTTATAGTCTCTTCAGAAAGAAACAACTGGCCTGCCACTGAACAAGTATCTTTTTTAACAACACTTGGGCTCAAGATGCATTTGGGTACTTATCCTGCCAATTCACAGCTCTAAATGGCTGAAACAGCCAGTTTTGGTTGGATTTATTAATTAAAAAAAAGATGAAGACACTGTCAGGAGACTGGGCCAGCTGTGTGTTCTGATCTAAGAACAGTTGACAGCTTTTATCTTATACACTTTAATTGTCCCATCTGCTTTTCTGACATTTAGGGGGATCAGGAACTGCAAAGCTGTCTTTATGAGACCCCGACCTCTCACCCCCATCTCGTTCTGAACGTCCCTCTCTGTCCCTATGGCTCCCTTCACCGTTTCGGCTATCACCATGATGATCTCTGTCACTATAGCGGTCCCTTTCCCCATAACGATCACGGTCTACCCCACTATGCCTATCACCATGACGATAATGACTATCTCCATGACGACCCCTGTCGTCAGCATTCCTATCGCTACGAGACCCCTCTTTTGAAGAAGAGCTAGAGTAAGAGTCTGAAACCGAGCTCAGGGAGCCCGCGCTACTGAAGCCGCTCATTTTGGTGCCTGAGCTGAGGGCAGGGGGTGGCACCATGGAGGGAAATGAGGGAGTGGACGTTGGAGAGTAAGGCAGGTGGGGTCTGTCAGGCCCCTCAGGCACTCCTGAAGGCAAAGAGCTTAGACTTCCTGCACTGGTCCACCCAGAAGAGCTGTTGGATTTTGTGGTAAATTTTGGAGGAACACCAGATGCCGCCACAAAGTGGTTTTTATACTGAGCCTGAAGGAAAGCAAGAGCCTGTTTAAAAAACTCCACAGATACATCCAACTATATCTATATTGAAAAACTTGAGAGAGGGTGGCAAAGAAGTTTTTTGTTTGTTTGTTTGTTTTACCTGAAATGCTTGCTTTAGAGCAGACATATGGTCTCCCACGGCTCCAGTCGAGGGTTTGTAGGCCTCATAATTACCAAGAGCAGCTCCACCACTACTTCTGCGCTCCTGATGTAAGATGTAATAATAAATGCATTAGCAATGAATTAGCTCTGGTTCTCGTTTGTAATTGCAAATACAGGAATAACTAGGTTCTATGGAATATCAAGAGTCAAAGATATCAACATTAACTGTGATAAACTTTTTTTTTTAAATAAATTGTTTAGAATAAAATTTTAAAAATCATTTAAATAGAAACGTCAAACTAACAGTGGGTTCAGATCCAAGGCCAGGTCTTTTCCTGTAACCCAGGCCTCCACTGCCAATATTTAGCTTCGTCCCTTTCCCTGCCTTAAAGCGGGATTTCCTGAACCAGGGATTCTAACAGGAAAAAAAAAACAACAACAGTGAATGCAAAGTTGGTGGGAAAAAAGCAATGAAACATGCAGGTCTTTCCCTGTAACCCAGGGGTAATGATTGGGGGGTCAACGGAATGGGATCCAATAGCAGGCTTTTATTAACAAACAGAATGGTCATAAGAGGCAGGGTCAAACACCAGCAAACAGGAATGTCAGAGAATAGGCAGAGTCATAAACGTTAAAAAGGCTAGTAGATCGAGGCAGACAGCAAGAAAACGACAGTCCAAAGATCCAAAGCAGTAAATCCTAAAGGGCAGGCAGAGAACAATCAGAAATCGGGCAGACAGGCAGAATACAAGAACATGGAAAAACAAAACACGGGGAATAACGCTCAGAATTGACCACTGAAAGCCAATCAAGACTTTGCGGAGAAGTGGTGTGTGAGCTGTGCTTATGTAGTGAGATGTGATATGGGTCAGGTGGGAGTGCAATCAGTCCAGGTCTGGAGGCTTCTTGGAAATGTAGTGAAGAGTGACTGAAGTGGGAGTGTATGTGTATGTGTATGTGTGTGTGTGTGTGGGTGTGTGTGTGTGTGAGAGAGAAAGTCCATGGTGGAGTGCCCTCTAGTGGTTATCTTGGGCACTCCTGCTGATGACCATTACAATGCCCCTCTCCTGAGGAGTGGCATCCAGACACTCCTAAACACAAATAGCTTAAATCCATGAGGGAGGTGCAGCAGAGGCAGACTAAGAGGCGGGACAGAGGGCCAGGTCCATGTAGAGGCTGACGACCGGATGCTTGTGGCTGAATAGGCGTCTTTGATGGGAAAATTTGCGCAGGGGACCAGGCCGCTCAGGCAGCCAGGGCGGATTTGAGGACCCCAACTGTAGCGTGGATGACTCCCACAACCGGGCAGACAATCTCAAAGACTCCCAGGGCTGATCGGGAACAACTGAAACACAAGAGAGAGAGAGGTTAGTAATGGGAATTTGAGCCGTAATGGGACAAGCACAAAGCTTGCGAACGCTCTTGAGGGTCCCAACTAGAACCTCCTTCTGGGTGATATCGAAGTCATTGGACAGACTGGAAACCACTTCAGTGGTTGTTTCATGGTAGCCAAGGAATTCAGATTTTCAAGACAGAATGAAGATTCACATGTGACAACTGTGGCTTTACCAGAGCAGACAGACATATTAGTGACGATCTCCGTTGTTGCATTAGGGCAGATAGAAGTTCGGGAGCAAACTCCGTGGTCATTCTAGGGCAGACAGAAAGTTCAGGAACGACCTTCGTGGTCATATCAGGGCGGACAGACAATTCATGGATTACAACCGTTGTTGTGTCAGGACGGACAGGGATCTCTGGTGCGACCTCGGTGGTCGGCTCAGGACAGACAGGAAGTTCATAAAAGGTTTCCGTGGCTGGTTCAGGGTTGCTGGACGCCACCACCATGCAAGGAGCTGAAGCAAGCTCCACCGCTCCACGAGGTTCTGCAGCATCAGCTGCCACCTCTGGAGATTCAGCGGTGGTGTACGCGGCCCAGATACACCATAACGTAACCCCCATTATAGCGAGTACTGTTGACAGGGGAAACAATTTAGGAACAGGAGGGCTTGCTGAAATGCCCTCCAGGGCGTCAGGACCTGGCCTAGAGCCTGACTCGGAAGCGCTCTCCTGTGTTGCACTTTTGTGCTTGGTACCTGACTCGGGAGCGCCCTCTTAATGCAGTGATTACCGCTAGGAGCTGCGGAAATATGGACTGCTCTTACAGACATTAGCAGGGTATCTTTTTCAGACTTGAAATCAGTCTCCAGGGGTTAGGGCAAGTCTTAAAATCCTCAAATGCAGCACTCATGACGACTAGCAACATAGATGTGGTGTCCGTTGTGGCTGAAGATGCGGGTCCAAAGTCCCTGGTTGCTGGAGGTTCTGGTGTGGCAACCATGACGAGGAAAGGTTCTAGCATGGTGGCTATTTTGTCTGATGTCCCTGATGTAGCAGCCATCTTGTCTGAAGACACAAGCGTGGTAATCAGGACAGGATGCGATTCTGGGGAATCTGCGGAGGCTTGATGAGGCTCTGACAGTTCTGTTGAGACCTGAAGAGGCACTAGAGGATCTGAAACGAGTGTTGACTCCGGAACGGATCCAGTGAGCTCCTGAGCGAATTCAGGTAGAGCTGGCGCAGATTCATGGGGCGCTGGAGCGGCCTCTGGGAGTATTGGCAGCTCAGATGAGGATTCAGGTCAAGCTGACAAAGTTTCGGGATTCATTAGGCTTTCTCTGTCAGCAACCACAGTGCAGACTGAGACCGCATGGGACTGAGGCTCGGTTACTACGGCCTTCTTCCGACGCGGCTTGCGTTTGCGTCATGCCTGGGGAACTGGACGATCAGCTGTGACTTGATCTTGTCTCTGATGAACTTTAATAACGTGGCTTGACTCATGACGATCAGTTGCGGTGTGCCGAGACTCTGGATGATCAGCTGAGGTGTGCTGTGACTCTGGAATGGTGGCCATTTCGTGTACAGCTTCAGCTCTGGCCGCCAGAGTAAAGTCTCAATCGGGAAGGCAGGTTTTTAGGGGTTCGTTTAGACCCTGACGAAATAGATGTTTAAACAAAGACTCATCATATGTGACATGATCAGATAACTCACAGAACTGGGTAACGTATTTCTCGGTCGATGACTCCTTCTGACGAACATCAGTAGCTGGACCGAGACAGCTGGGAAAAGCCACTGGATCTTTGAGTGGCGAAGTCTTCTGTAATGATTGGCGGGTCAATGGAATGGGATCCATTAGCAGGCTTTTATTAACGAACAGAATGGTCATAACAGGCAGGGTCAACCACAAGCAAACAGGAATGTCAGAGAGTAGGCAGAGTCGCAAACGTTAAACAGGCTAGTAGATCGAGGCAGGCAGCAAGAAAACAGTCCAATAATCCAAAAGGGCAGGCAGAGAACAATCAGAAAGGCAGAATACAAGATCAGGGAAAAACAAAACACGGGGAATAATTCTAAGAATTGACCACTGAAAGCAAATCAAGACTTTGCAGAGAAGTGGTGTGTGAGCTGTGCTTATGTAGTGAGATGTAATCAGTCCAGGTGTGGAGGCTTCAGGGAAATGTAGTGAAGAGTGACTGAAGTGGGAGTGTATGGGTTTTAACTCAACCTTTAAAAAAGATTTATTTGGATTGGGGCAGGGTATATGAAGAGGTTTACTTTGAAAATGACTAAATAGGTCCTCAAAAGGTGCACATTGTATTTAGTACCTTGTAACCATAAATACCCAAGCAGATTTACCAAACTCTTTCTCCCAACCCAGAAAGGGGAAAAAAAAAAAAAAAAAAAAAAAGCTGGCATAGATTTCTTGAATGAGCCTTCTAAAGATATTGTAGATCCAGTGACCATTTTGACTTAACCAGTGGCTTGTAATTAATGGTGACCCATGGCAGGGAGTAAAGAATGGTGAAGACTTAAGTGCTATATTGTGTACAAACAAGGGGGGGGGATTTGTACATGAGTCAGTGCTCAAAAGTCTTCTCAAACGACTTGCATTAAAAAAAAAAAAAAAGTCCCCACCCATAGGCCAGCAGGAGGCTTTTTCTGGTGGTGCACATCTTAACCACAGTAAAAGCAAACATGGAAGGTTTGTGTAGTTCGTGCAAATAAACACAAGTCAAACAAGTCCATTTAAATATTTTTTTTATTAAGTCACATGGCATTTCCAGTTAGTCTCGGCCATAGCCATATTCCTTAACCCTGATGGGACCAACAGACGCCCTTTCCCACTGTAGATCTGAGGAATGAATGATTAGTGAGAACTAAAGCAGTGTATGACAACAACAAATTATCTGTCAATTCATACCTGGAAGCAGCTGATCACTTGCACTTCTGATTTGACAAGTGGAGTCACAGCAGCCACACACCTGGTCAGAATCATCTGTGGACACCCAACTGACAAGACAACCCTTGATTAAGTTTACAACTAAAATTTTAGCTCTACACTCATCTAGTGGGCAACATACCCATTAGAGGAGAATGAACAAGCCTTCTGTTGAGGTCCTGTCGGAGTGGACGCTGCAGCCACCGTCAAAGTGCAAGTTATGTAGACCTGCAAAGACATTTGTTTGTACACCATGGTATCACTTCATACAAAAATTTGCACAACTAAAACAAATACCAGTCCACTGTCCGATTTCTGGAACCTGAACGCATCCAGCTGAAACTGCAGCTTGTCACCTTGAGTCCGGGGCATAAAGTGAGACCTGGAGCCTGTCAGCTTGGCATCAACTAGGCACCTGGGGACAAAACACAGTTAGACATCCTGCAACATTTCTGGTGGGATACATGTTAGCACCCCTTACCCATTATTCTCAATAAAGGAGTATCTGGGGACAGAAGTGACCTCAGGGACCGCAGTAGCCAAACAGCTGTCTACAAACACACGGACAGGAACATGGTTGTATGTGCGCACAGATGCTTCAATATTTATGATGTCGCCCAGGAAGAACGGTTGATCAGGGCGCTCAAAAGCCCAGTTTTCTGCAAAGAAAGAGTCTTAGCACAGGTTCACAAGCAGAGGCAGGATACAAACATGTTTGGTTACACCAACCAGTCATGAGCTTGAGGGAAAAGACAAAGACTTCCTCTGCAACCTTAGTCGAGGCATATGGGATCCAAGTGGGCATTAAGGCACCGCTGCTCACATTATACATTCTGTGAAAGTCAAACAAGCGGTAACCTTAAGTCCATTAATGGTGGGATTAGCACATCCGGGGAGTCGGAATTAACTTGGTCCTCACCTTGGATAATGACACTGGATACCAACTACAGCACCACTGCTCCTGACAATAGGAACACCATATGAAGCCTCCTGTGGCGTGTAGATAAGGTTGAATGTATAGACAAGCTCATCCTCAGTTACCTTCAAAAAAAAAAAAAAAAAACCATTACTCACAGGGAGGGAGAATTCAAAATGCCTATAACAAACATCAGAATAGAGCCCTACCGTTGAAGTGCTGCCACATCCATGCAGTTCAGACTGAAAAACGAGAACTTTAACAGAAGGATCCTCTCCAGTCGCATTACAGCCTCCTAAAGTAAAAGCAGTGGACATCAGTTCCTTCCCAGTCCCAAAGAAGTCCTCCATCACTTCCACATATACTGAGTTCTCCCCACACTGAGCCGCTACACTGTTGGGAGGGACAAGATGTGGCAACTCAAAGGGAATGTCTGGCTGCTGTGGTTCTTCTGGTAGACTTGGAAAGCTCCACATGAGTTTTGCCACTGGACCCTGCAACAGCTGTTTTGACTGAGTATCCATAGGATCTTGAGAAGGCTTTGCAAAGTCAGCCCTAGCTGGTGTCTGGACAGCAAACCTTTGTGGTTCAAGTACAGGATTATTGGCAACCAAAGGCATCCTGGAATCAGCCTGTTGAGAAACTTGAGCTAATGCCCTTGGCCTAAACAGGTTTGGACTCTGATTACGTGCTGCTCTTGCTGTCCATTGTGCTTCAGAAAACCCAAGTGCAAGAACACACACCAATCCAAAGCCAACCTGCCAAAACCCCATTATTGCTAAGCTTGTTTCAACAATACATTTGGATGCTGCCATTCATATTTATACAGATATAAATCAGCATGGTTCCACCTCACTCAACAAGCATGATTAGTCTTTGCACCTGCCAATTCTCATTCAATCAGTATGTCACAGGTGAAAGGCATTGATTCTTTATTACTCAATTGTAAAATGAAGTAGCCTATCATATATGGACAGATTTTAACAAACATTCTTTCCTCACATCAACAATTATCTTCAAGGGTCCAAAATTGAGCAGTTTAGTTTAGAACCAAGGAAATGATATGATAGATTCACTGATATGTTTTCTCCCTATTAGAAATGCTACGATAAAGTTGATCAGAATGTGTGTGGATTTGTTCCTTCTTGAACTATACTTCATGCTAGTCAGGACCAAATCTGAACAGTCTACTAAAAAAACTGAATTTAAAATATTAACAGCTATGAACAAAAGACAAGCTCAATAATGGACATTAAGAACTTTTTTTTAAAAAAAAAAAAGATGTTTGAAAACTGACATAGCACACACTAAAACACACTGCTGAGTCTTAAAGAAAACATAGTTCAGAAATAGTTTGTGAATCAGCACACAGTAAAGCATTCAACTACTCATCCTTTTATAGTCTCTTCAGAAAGAAACAACTGGTCTGCCACTGAACAAGTATCTTTTTTAACAACACTTGGGCTCAAGATGCATTTGGGTACTTATCCTGCCAATTCACAGCTCTAAATGGCTGAAACAGCCAGTTTTGGTTGGATTTATTAATTAAAAAAAAGATGAAGACACTGTCAGGAGACTGGGCCAGCTGTGTGTTCTGATCTCAGAACAGTTGACAGCTTTTATCTTTTATACACTTTAATTGTCCCATCTGCTTTTCTTACGTTTAGGGGGATCAGGAACTGCAAAGCTGTCTTTATGAGACCCTGACCTCTCACCCCCATCTCGTTCTGAACGTCCCTCTCTGTCCCTATGGCTCCCTTCACCGTTTCGGCTATGACCATGACGATCTCTGTCACTATAGCGGTCCCTTTCCCCATAACGATCACGGTCTACCCCACTATGCCTATCACCATGACGATAATGATTAACTCCATGACGACCCCTGTCGTCAGCATTCCTATCGCTACGGCACCCCTCTTTTGAAGAAGAGCTAGAGTAAGAGTCTGAAACCGAGCTCAGGGTGCCCGCGCTACTGAAGCCGCTCATTTTGGTGCCTGAGCTGAGGGCAGGGGGTGGCGCCATGGAGGGAAATGAGGGAGTGGACGTTGGAGAGTAAGGCAGGTGGGGTCTGTCAAGCCCCTCAGGCGCTCCTGAAGGCAAAGAGCTTAGAATTTCCTGCACTGGTCCACGCAGAAGAGCTGCTGGATTTTGTGGTAAGTTTTGGAGGAACACCAGATGCCGCCACAAAGTGGTTTTTATACTGAGCCTGAAGGAAAGCAAGAGCCTGTTTAAAAAACTCCACAGATACATCCAACTATATCTATATTGAAAAACTTGAGAGAGGGTGGCAAAGAAGTTTTTTGTTTGTTTGTTTGTTTTACCTGAAATGCTTGCTTCAGGGCAGACATACGGTCTCCCATGGCTCCAGTCGAGGGTTTGTAGGCCTCATAATTACCAAGAGCAGCTCCACCACTACTACTGCGCTCCTGATGTAAGATGTAATAATAAATGCATTAGCAATGAATTAGCTCTGGTTCTCGTTTGTCATTGCAAATACAGGAATAACTAGGTTTTATGGAAAATAAAGAGTCAAAGATATCAACATTAACTGTGATAAACTTTTTTTTTAAATAAATTGTTTAGAATAAAATTTTAAAAATCATTTAAATAGTAATGTCAAACTAACAGTGGATTCAGATCCAAGGCCAGGGCTTTTCCTGTAACCCAGGCCTCCACTGCCAATATTTAGCTTCTTCCCTTTCCCTGCCTTGAAGCGGGATTTCCTGAACCAGGGATTCTAACAGGAAAAAAAAAAACAACAACAGTGAATACAAAGTTGGTGGAAAAAAAGCAAGGAAACATGCAGGTCTTTCCCTGTAACCCAGGGGTAATGATTTGAGGGTCAACGGAATAGGATCCAATAGCAGGCTTTTATTAATGAACAGAATGGTAATAAGAGGCACGGTCAAACACCAGCAAACAGGAATGTCAGAGAATAGGCAGAGTCGTAAACGTTAAACAGGCTAGTAGATCGAGGCAGACAGCAAAAAAGCTACAGTCCAAAGATCCAAAGCAGTAAATCCAAAAGGGCAGGCAGAGAACAATCAGAAATCAGGCAGACAGGCAGAATACAAGAACAGGGAAAAACAAAACACGGGGAATAACGCTCAAAATTGACCACTGAAAGCCAATCAAGACTTTGGGGAGAAGTGGTGTGTGAGCTGTGCTTATGTAGTGAGATGTGATATGGGTTAGTGCAATCAGTCCAGGTCTGGAGGCTTCTTGGAAATGTAGTGAAGAGTGACTGAAGTGGGAGTGTGTGTGTGTGTGTGTGTGTGTGAGAAAGTCCATGGTGGAGTGCCCTCTAGTGGTTATCTTGGGCACTCCTGCTGATGATCATTACAAAGCCCTTCTCCTAAGGAGTGGCACCCAGACAAATAGCTTAAGTCCATGAGGGAGGTGCAGCAGAGGCAGACTAAGAGGCGGGATAGAGGGCCAGGTCCATGAAGAGGCTGACGACCGGATGCTTGTGGCAGAACAGGCGTCTTTGATAGGACAATTTGCGCAGGGGACCAGGAAGTACAGGCAGCCAGGCCGGATTTGAGTACCCCAACTGTAGCGTGGATGACTCCCACAACAGGGAGAAAATCACAACAGTCAATGCCCACAACAGGGCAGACAATCTCAAAGACTCTCAGGGCTGATCGGGAACAACTGAAACACAAGAGAGAGGTTAGTATTGGAATTTGAGCCGTAATGGGACAAGCACAAAGCTTGCGAACACTCTTGAAGGTTCCAACTGGAACCTCCTTCTGGGTGATATCGAGGCCATTGGACAGACCGGAAACCACTTCAGTGGTTGTTTCATGGTAGCCAAAGAATTCAGGGGTGATGTCTGTAATTTTTTTATGGTAGACAGGGGAATCAGGCGTGAGCTCTGTGATTGTTTCTGGGCAGATCGGACGTTCAGGGGTGACTTCAGTGATTGTTTTGGGGCAGACTGGGTAGACAGGGAATTCCTGGGAGATAACCATGGTGGTATCAGGACTGACAGGAAATTCACAAATGACCTCCATTTCCATATCTGGCCAGTCAGGAGGCTCAAGAGCGACTTCCATGGTCGTGTCAGAACTGACAGAAAATTCAAGTGCGACCCCTGCGGTCGTTGCAGAGCAGAAAGAAAACTCGGGAAGAACTTCTGTGGTTATCTCAGAACAGACCGGTTCATAGTCGACCTCCATGCTCGTATGCGGACAGATAGGAATCTCTTGGGTGACCACCGTGGTAGTATCGAAGTAGACAGGAAGTTCGTGGATGGCCTCCGGGGTTCTGTCAGGACAGACAGGGAACTCTGGTAAGATTTCTGTGATCGTTGTAGGACAGACAAGTTCAGAGATGATCACCGTGATCTTTTCAGGACAGAAAGAAGATTCACATGTGACAACTGTGGCTTTACCAGAGCAGACAGACATATTAGTGACGATCTCCGTTGTTGCATTAGGGGAGATAGAAGTTCGGGAGCAAACTCCGTGGTCATCTTAGGGCAGACAGAAAGTTCAGGAACGACCTTCGTGGTCGTATCAGGGTGGACAGACAATTCATGGATTACAACCGTGGTCGTGTCAGGGCGGACAGGAATCTCTGGTGCGACCTCAGTGGTCGGCTCAGGACAGACAGGAAGTTCATAAAAGGTTTCCATGGCTGGTTCAGGGTTGCTGGACGCCACCACCATGCAAGGAGCTGAAGCAAGCTCCACCGCTCCACGAGGTTCTGCAGCATCAGCTGCCACCTCTGGAGATTCAGCGGTGGTGTACGCGGCCCAGATACACCATAACGTAACCCCCATTAGCTTACTACGAGTTGACAGGGGAAACAATTTAGGAACAGGAGGGCTTGCTGAAATGCCCTCCAGGGCGTCAGGAACTGGCCTAGAGCCTGACTCAGAAGCGCCCTCCTGTGTTGCACTGGTGTGCTTGGTACCTGACTCAGGAGCGCCCTCTTAATGCAGTGATTACCGCTAGGAGCTGCGGAAATATGGACTGCTCTTACAGTCATTGCTGGAGGTTCTGGTGTGGCAACCATGATGAGGAAAGGTTCTAGCATGGTGGCTATTTTGTCCGATGTCCCTGATGTAGCAGCCATCTTGTCTGAAGACACAAGCGTGATAATCAGGACAGGATGTGATTCTGGGGAATCTGCTGAGGCTTGATGAGGCTCTGACAGTTCTGTTGAGACCTGAAGAGGCACTGGAGGATCTGAAACGAGCGTTGACTCCCAAACGAATCCAGTGAGCTCCTGAGCGAATTCAGGTGGAGCTGGCGCAGATTCATGGGGCACTGGAGCGGCCTCTGGGAGTATTGGCAGCTCAGATGAGGATTCAGGGCAAGCTGACAAAGTTTCAGGATTCATTAGGCTTGCTCTGTGAGCCACCACAGTGCAGACTGAGACCGCGTGGGACTGAGGCTCGGTTGCTATGGCCTTCTTCCGACGCGGATTGCGTTTGCGTCGTGGCTGGGGAACTGGACGATCAGCTGTGACTTGATCTTGTCTCTGATGAACTTTGATAACGTGGCTTGACTCATGATGATCAGTTGCGGTGTGCCGAGACTCTGGATGATCAGCTGAGGCGTGCTGTGACTCTGGAAAGGTGGCCATTTTGTGTACAGCTTCAGCTCTGTCCGCCAACGCTGTTGTGACTGGACTCAGGTCGGGAAATCACAGGGCTAAATATTACCAAAGCTGGTTCGACTGGTGAGTGTATGTAGAGTCATGTTCTAGCTTTTCCACAGTAATTGAAGACCCACACAATAGGAGCGTATATTCTATAAAGTCTCTGAGACTAAAGTCTCCATCGGGAAGGCAGGTTTTTAGGGGTTCGTTTAGACCCCGACGAAATAGATGTTTAAACAAAGACTCATCATATGTGACACGATCAGATAACTCACAAAACTGGGTAAAGTATTTCTCGGTCTCCTTCTGACGAACATCAGTAGCTGGACCGAGACAGCTGGGAAAAGCCGCCTGATCTTTGGGTGGCGAAGTCTTCTGTAATGATTGTCAGGTCAATGGAATGGGATCCATTAGCAGGCTTTTATTAACGAACAGAATGGTCATAACAGGAATGTCAGAGAGTAGGCAGAGTCGCAAACGTTAAACAGGCTAGTAGATCGAGGCAGGCAGCAAGAAAACAGTCCAGTAATCCAAAAGGGCAGGCAGAGAACAATCAGAAATCAGACAGGCAGAATACAAAAACAGGGAAAAACAAAACAAAGGGAATAATTCTCAGAATTGACCACTGAAAGCAAATCAAGACTTTGCAGAGAAGTGGCGTGTGAGCTGTAATCAGTCCAGGTGTGGAGGCTTCTGGGAAATGTAGTGAAGAGCGACCGAAGTGGGAGTGTATGCGTTTGAACTCAACCTTTCAAACAGATTTATATGGGTTGGGGCAGGGTATATGAAGAGGTTTACTTGGAAAATGACTAAATAGGTCCTCAAAAGGTGCACCTTGTATTTAGTACAATGTAACCATAAATACCCAAGCAGATTGACCAAACCCTTTCTCCCAACTCAGGAAGGGAAAAGAAAATTTGGCATAGATTTCTTGAATGAGCCTTCTAAAAGGTATTGTAGGTTCAGTGACCATTTTGACTTAACCAGTGGCTTGTAATTAATGGTGACCCATGGCAGGGAGTAAAGAATGGTGAAGACTTTCTAAGTGCTATATTGTGTATAAACAAGGGGGGAGGGGAGCTTTTGAACATGAGTCAGTGCTCAAAAGTCTTCTCAAATGACTTGCATTAAAAATAAATAAATAAATAAATAAAGTCCCCACCCATAGGCCAGCAGGTGGCTTTTTCTGGCGGTGCACATCTTAACCGCAGTAAAAGCAAACATGGAAGGTTTGTGTAGTTCGTGCAAATAAACACAAGTCAAACAAGTCCATTTAAATATTTTTTTTTTAAGTCACATGGCATTTCCAGTTAGTCTCGGCCATAGCCATATTCCTTAACCCTGATGGGACCAACAGACGCCCTTTCCCACTGTAGATCTGAGGAATGAATGATTAGTGAGAACTAAAGCAGTGTATGACAACAACAAATTATCTGTCAATTCATACCTGGAAGCAGCTGATCACTTGCACTTCTGATTTGACAAGTGGAGTCACAGCAGCCACACACCTGGTCAGAATCATCTGTGGACACCCAACTGACAAGACAACCCTTGATTAAGTTTACAACTAAAATTTTAGCTCTACACTCATCTAGTGGGCAACATACCCATTAGAGGAGAATGAACAAGCCTTCTGTTGAGGTCCTGTCGGAGTGGACGCTGCAGCCACCATCAAAGTGCAAGTTATGTAGACCTGCAAAGACATTTGTTTGTACACCATGGTAGCACTTCATTAAAAAATTTGCACAACTAAAACAAATACCAGCCCACTGTCCGATTTCTGGAACCTGAACGCATCCAGCTGAAACTGCAGCTTGTCACCTTGAGTCCGGGGCATAAAGTGAGACCTGGAGCCTGTCAGCTTGGCATCAACTAGGCACCTGGGGACAAAACACAGTTAGACATCCTGCAAAATTTCTGGTGGGATACATGTTAGCACCCCTTACCCATTATTCTCAATAAAGGAGTATCTGGGGACAGAAGTGACCTCAGGGACCGCAGTAGCCAAACAGCTGTCTACAAACACACGGACAGGAACATGGTTGTACGTGCGCACAGATGCTTCAATATTTATGATGTCGCCCAGGAAGAACGGTTGATCAGGCCGCTCAAAAGCCCAGTTTTCTGCAAAGAAAGAGTCTTAGCACAAGTTGACGAGCAGAGGCAGGATACAAACATGTTTGGTTACACCAACCAGTCATGAGCTTGAGGGAAAAGACAAAGACTTCCTCTGCAACCTTAGTTGAGGCATATGGGATCCAAGTGGGCATTAAGGCACCGCTGCTCACGTTATACATTCTGTGAAAGTCAAACGAGCAGTCACCTTAAGTCCATTAATGGTGGGATTAGCACATCCGGTGAGTCGGAATCAACTTGGTCCTCACCTTGGATAATGACACTCGATACCAACTACAGCACCACTGCTCCTGACAATAGGAACACCATATGAAGCCTCCTGTGGCGTGTAGATAAGGTTGAACGTATAGACAAGCTCATCCTCAGCTACCTTCAAAAAAAAAAAAAAAACAACATTACTCACAGGGAGGGACAATTCAAAATGCCTATAACAAACATCAGAATAGAGCCCTACCGTTGAAGTGCTGCCACATCCATGCAGTTCAGACTGAAAAACGAGCACTTTAGCAGAAGGATCCTGTCCAATCGCATTACAGCCTCCTAAAGTAAAAGCAGTGGACATCAGTTGCTTCCCAGTCCCAAAGAAGTCTTCCATCACTTCCACATATACTGAATTCTCCCCACACTGAGCCGCTACACTGTTGGGAGGGACAAGATGTGGCAACTCAAAGGGAATGTCTGGCTGCTGTGGTTCTTCTGGTAGACTTGGAAAGCTCCACATGAGTTTTGCCACTGGACCCTGCAACAGCTGTTTTGACTGAGTATCCATAGGATCTTGAGAAGGCTTTGCAAAGTCAGCCCTAGCTGGTGTCTGGACAGCAAACCTTTGTGGTTCAAGTACAGGATTATTGGCAACCAAAGGCATCCTGGAATCAGCCTGTTGAGAAACTTGAGCTAATGCCCTTGGCCTAAACAGGTTTGGACTCTGATTACGTGCTGCTCTTGCTGTCCATTGTGCTTCAGAAAACCCAAGTGCAAGAACACACACCAATCCAAAGCCAACCTGGCAAAACCCCATTATTGCTAAGCTTGTTTCAACAATACATTTGGATTCTGCCATTCATATTTATACAGATATAAATCAGCATGGCTCCACCTCACTCAACAAGCATGATTAGTCTTTGCACCTGCCAATTCTTAGTCAATCAGTATGTCACAGGTGAAAGGCATTGATTCTTTATTACTCAATTGTAAAATGAAGTAGCCTATCATATATGGACATGTTGTATTAGTAGCTTAACCAAATGATTGTTTAATTATCAAAATGACAAACAACCTCTAAGTCTCTTTGTGTTCTTTTTTATTGATTCAGAAACATGGCCACATACAGAATTGTACACTACAGTATGCAAGATAATAAAGATTAGTATGTTTATAGTCAGGTTTAGATTGTAACAAACATTCTTTCCTCACATCAACAATTATCTTCAAGGGTCCAAAATTGAGCTGTTTAGTTTAGAACCAAGGAAATGCAAGATCAAAACATTGATTTTATTATAGATTCACTGATATGTTTTCTCCCTATTAGAAGTGTTATGATAAAGTTGATCAGAGTGTGTGTGGATTTGGTCCTTCTTGAACGATACTTCATGCTAGTCAGGACCAAATATGAACAGTCTACTAAAAAAAAACTGAATTTAAAATATTAACAGGTATGAACAAAAGACAAGCTCAATAATGGACATTAAGAACTTTAAAAGAAAAAAAAAAAGATGTTTGAGAATTGACATAGCACACACTAAAACACACTGCTGAGTCTTAAAGAAAACATAGTTCACAAATACTTTGTGAATCAGCACACAGTAAAGCATTCAACTACTTGATATCAGATTATTTTCCTGTTACACAGTCAGAGTCAACAATTTCTCATCCTTTTATAGTCTCTTCAGAAAGAAACAACTGGTCTGCCACTGAACAAGTATCTTTTTTAACAACACTTGGGCTCAAGATGCATTTGGGTACTTATCCTGCCAATTCACAGCTCTAAATGGCTGAAACAGCCAGTTTTGGTTGGATTTATTAATTAAAAAAAAGATGAAGACACTGTCAGGAGACTGGGCCAGCTGTGTGTTCTGATCTAAGAACAGTTGACAGCTTTTATCTTATACACTTTAATTGTCCCATCTGCTTTTCTTACGTTTAGGGGGATCAGGAACTGCAAAGCTGTCTTTATGAGACCCTGACCTCTCACCCCCATCTCGTTCTGAACGTCCCTCTCTGTCCCTATGGCTCCCTTCACCGTTTCGGCTATCACCATGACGATCTCTGTCACTATAGCGGTCCCTTTCCCCATAACGATCACGGTCTACCCCACTATGCCTATCACCATGACGATAATGACTATCTCCATGACGACCCCTGTCGTCAGCATTCCTATCGCTACGGGACCCCTCTTTTGAAGAAGAGCTAGAGTAAGAGTCTGAAACCGAGCTCAGGGAGCCCGCGCTACTGAAGCCGCTCATTTTGGTGCCTGAGCTGAGGGCAGGGGGTGGCGCCATGGAGGGAAATGAGGGAGTGGACGTTGGAGAGTAAGGCAGGTGGGGTCTGTCAGGCCCCTCAGGCGCTCCTGAAGGCAAAGAGCTTAGACTTCCTGCACTGGTCCACCCAGAAGAGCTGTTGGATTTTGTGGTAAGTTTTGGAGGAACACCAGATGCCGCCACAAAGTGGTTTTTATACTGAGCCTGAAGGAAAGCAAGAGCCTGTTTAAAAAACTCCACAGATACATCCAACTATATCTATATTGAAAAACTTGAGAGAGGGTGACAAAGAAGTTTTTTGTTTGTTTGTTTGTTTGTTTTACCTGAAATGCTTGCTTCAGGGCAGACATACGGTCTCCCATGGCTCCAGTCGAGGGTTTGTAGGCCTCATAATTACCAAGAGCAGCTCCACCACTACTACTGCGCTCCTGATGTAAGATGTAATAATAAATGCATTAGCAATGAATTAGCTCTGGTTCTCGTTTGTAATTGCAAATACAGGAATAACTAGGTTCTATGGAAAATAAAGAATCAAAGATATCAACATTAACTGTGATAAACTTTTTTTAAAATAAATTGTTTAGAATAAAATTTTAAAAATCATTTGTAATGTCAAACTAACAGTGGATTCAGATCCAAGGCCAGGTCTTTCCCTGTAACCCAGGCCTCCACCGCCAATATTTAGCTTCTTCCCTTTCCCTGCCTTAAAGCGGGATTTCCTGAACCAGGGATTCTAACAGGAAAAAAAAACAAAACAACAACAGTGAATGCAATGTGGGTGGAAAAAAAGCAATGAAACATGCAATAGGAAAAATGCATATTGTGCACAGGATGTTGTTTTACCTGCATTGCCAGGTCCATCAGATCCTTTGAAACACTCTGATTGGCTCCCTCTAAATTACGAACCAGGTCACCAGCAAATGAAGTGTCTTTAGTGGTGAGCAGAGTGTAAGCTACACCTTTCTCTCCTGCACGACCTGTTCTACCAATTCGATGTGTGTGCGTGTCAATGTCTCGTGCTACGTCGTAGTTCACAACTGTACGAATAGATGGAATATCCAACCCACGAGCTGAGAAATGCAAGAGAAAATGAATTTTAAAGAAAACAGATATTTATAATAAATGGAATAAATACACAAATGGATATAGTTCCTCTATCCTGAACAGATGCAGATAGAAATACAAAATAAGTAACACTAACCAGCAACATCTGTAGCTACCAATACGGGCAGATTCTTCTTCTTGAAGTCAGCAATGACTTTGTTCCTCTCGCTCTGATCCATGTCTCCATGAAGCAGCCCCAGGCTATAACCTTCCTGATTCAAATTTGTAGCCAGCTCCTCGCAGTTAGCCTTTTTAGTGACAAAGACCAGCACTGAGCCAGCGGAGGTGAACTCCACCAGCCTGCGCGTCAGCCAACCCCACTTCTCTTTTCCAGACTGCAGCACCTCCACTATCTGAGTGACATCTTCATTAGCCTGGGAGGATGAGAAAACAAGTTTGATCAGACTTCTTTCAAATACTATGCACAAACTCTTGTAAAAGAAACAAGGGTTACACCTCTCCTATGTCTCCCTGCACAACACGGATGGGGTCGATCAAAATATCTCGTGCCAGCTTTTCGATTTTCTTCCGAAATGTTGCACTGAATAACAAAGCTGTGAGAGATCAGAGGTAATGAAAGGCTTGCGAGTACAATAAATGAACTGGATGGAGTCAAGCTGGAATCTAGTAGAAATGCTTTAAAGCAGCACAATAATGTGAATATGAAAGACACTTACTCTGTCGATCAGGTCTGACATGGCTCGCAATGGATCTCACTTGGTATTCTGTATAAAGCAGATTAAATTTAAGACAAGGGCACCATAATTGTACCTTAAAGGGATAATTCACCCCAAATGCCAAAATTCTATTATCATTTACTCACCCTCATTGTAGCGGCACAATAAAAACCATCCAAGCGCAGGAATAACTTCTGTGACATGCTAATCCTTGATGATTGCATCATGTTTTATTTTGAACAGCTTTGCACCGTCAACAAAATATGCCCTTTTGGTCCAAACAGATTTTTATTTAGGCTTTTACTCACATATAAACATTGATCAACACACATACATAGAGCACATTGAATATGCTAAACAGAAGCTCAGCTGTACTCGTTTCATGAGCGAGAGCAAATGAGCTTAGTTCCAAAAAACACAATTAAGCTTCCATTTACCATATTTGGTGTGGTCTACGTATGTGTTTATCAATGTTCATGTTAATAAAAGCCTAAATTAAATCTGTTCACAATATAAGTGATCATGTCTCTTCAGAAGACTGAATTAAACAGCCTTTATGGACATTTTGAAGCTTGTTCTGGAGGAATAGACTTTCAGTGGAAGGACAGAAATCTCTCATATTTGATTAAAAAAAATTGTCTGTTTGAAAGATAAACGATAGTCTAATAGGTTTGTAACAATATGTTGGTGAGTATATGATGACAAAATGTTCATTTTGGGTGAACATCCCTTTAAATCAATACTTCTGTGACCAAACAGCAATTTTGCAATGTGGTGCGTTTAATAGGAAATGGAAAAAAAAGGTATAAAAATGAATGAGATAAAAACAAAAAGACATTTCACACATACCAAAGCCCATATCAAACATGCGATCAGCTTCATCAAATACCAAGTAGGTCACTCGCTGCAGAGATGTAGCTTTCTTCTTCACATGATCGATCAGACGACCCTATGTTAGAAGAGCATGCATATCAATATATCTTCATACAATATATTCGCTTCAAAAGACAAACCAAGAAACACCTCAAGAAAACAGAAATAAGTTGAATGGGGTTGTTTATCAAAATATTAGATGTTCTTACTGGGGTGCAGACAACAATTTCAGCCCCTTCCTGTAGAGCTTTGGCTTGTTCCCACATGCTGCCACCTCCGTACACTGCCACTGAGCGGAGACCGTATACCTTCCCGAAGCGCTTGCATTCGGCATGGATCTAAACCACAGAGAAAAGCATTGAAAAAAAAACCCCCAAAACACACTATAAAAACCTGATTCATGATCAAGACTCCTTCATAAGAAAAACACATTTCGTTCTTTTGCTCAGTAATTATTTTTCATCTCCATCACATTAAGGAGCATTTTTTGTCACTGACCTGTTGACAGAGCTCTCTGGTGGGGCAGACAATCACAGCAATGGGTCCTTCTCCCGGCTCCAGCTCCTTCTGGTCCATGATGTGCACCAGCATTGGCCAAATAAAAGCCACAGTCTTTCCGCTACCGGTTTTGGCAATGCCAATCATGTCTCTGCCACTCAAAGATATGGGAACACCCTAGTGAAACAACACACGCATTACTACAGAAAAATAATACTATACCTAAAATTACTACATTAATGACAGCATAAACGAACAGTCATTTGTGGGAGGGTTTGACAGCACACCTGGCACTGGATGGGTGTGGGTTGAGTGTACTCGGATTTTCGGATCTGGTGCATAAGCTGCTCATCAAATCCAAAGTGGGCAAAACTAGTAGCTGGTTTAGGAGGGGCTGCACCTGAAACCTGTTAATTTGGAATATGGTTTAATGTTGGTTGAAAATAAAGAATGATCATGTGTATGTACTTGTGTGTGCTGCCATTGACCTTTAGATTGAGTTTGTGTCTCAGTTCCACCACTCCAGCCCCAGTCAGACTGCTGAGTTCCTCATGCTCAATATAAAAGTTCTTCTCAAAGGGAGGATAGTCAATCTACAGACAGAAGAGAGGTAAAAAAGTCATTGTTTACATCTCATACTTAAGGTATTTAAAGTATATACAGGGACTTTTCGATATGAGAGATCTAATAACCTATAATGTACTCATTAATAGAGTACTATAGGAATGAATACACAAACCTGGAAACAAGTCAGCATTTTTTTTTTTACTTCCAGAAACAACAATGGTGTTCCAAAATCAATGAGTTTTTGTTAAATGCCCGAAATGAGATTTTATTCTCTGACATAAAATACATCAATAATAACTCCTTGTGATTTTTAAAGCTTTTACTTGATTCGAAAACGGTGGTTGCTATCAAGTGGCTAAATGGGCTAAAGAGACTATTTCTGCGATAATCCAAAAGCCAATGAAAAAAATTCTTAAATGGCTTTTGGTTAAGGGAACCAGGGTGATACAAATTTCCACGCTAAAAAATTGCATCATTCCAACAGCACTCAATTTAGGGATATTTATGCAACAACTACTGTGGACAGATGCAGTAACAGTACCTCTGAGTGATCTATGGGGGGCAGGGGCATGATAATCTTTTTGGTAGTTGGAGCAATGGGATTCCCATCGCTGTCATAGTCCACTTCTTCCTCCTCTTCCTCTTGGGTCAACCCAGCAGTTGGGTTCTCTGCCATATAACGGAAATATGCTTCCTGCAAAGAACACAAAACCGTGCTTCAGATCAAGAAAGAACCGCAAGACTTTATATCTGAATATCAAAACATCATCCAAATATTAAATAGCAAGTTTTTGCCAACGATTCAAAAGCACATTTCAAAAGAACATATCTGACAGCACTGATGTGGTGTCAATGACATTACAAAACATTTTAATTAGTCACTGATATTTGAACACACACATTTAGCCCTGACTCAAATCTCATGTTTCAGTCACAAAAGAAGCACTCCAGCTGTAAACATTTAAAGACAATAGATAATGACTGAGAAACTCTGACTCTATTTAGAAATCAAATCTGATGAGAGCATTTAAAGCCTTAAAAGCAAACAACAGACTTAATTTCACCTACTCCATTACCAAAAGCACATTTTAATGGCTCAGTCGATAAACTGACGTAGATCTATACATATATATTTATGTAAAAAGTATAAGAAAGAAAGATAGAAAGAGGGGTGGGGCACAGCCATTGCTGTGGCAAAGATACGATGGCGGAAGTAACGTCAAGAGGGTCACTCACTTGGTCATCTTCTTCTTCAATGTCATCCCGAATACCCCTGGAAGAAACAAGCGGAGAAAAAAAAAACTTCCCTGCGACTCGCTCAATCACCCATTGAAACCCATATTCTACCCATAAACCCCCATTTTCTATTCTATTCCCATCCTCTCTGCTATAAATATTATCTGGATGAATGGTCTTAAAATTATTATTTTTATTTCTGTGATAATTTTAGAATCTTACTTGGCCAGATTTTTCTCTTTTTCCTTTTCCTCAAGTTTCTTCATGTCCTTTGCTGCTTGGTCCTGAAAGAAGTCAAAAGAATTACAAGAACAAGAATTAAAGCAAAAGAGTAGCAACATTCACTGCCGCCTCTAATAGAGATCAGTTCAGGAATGCAGCTCTCACCTCCACCTCAGCCATGAAGGCATCAAGGGGGTCATCTTCACTGTCTGAGCCGCCTCCTCCTCCTCCACCACCACCTCCAGATTGGAACTGCTTTCTAGTGGGAGAGTTCTCGGCGGGTATATATGGCAGATCTGCACTGCTAGATTCCTCTTCATCATCCTCAAAATAACTAAAAATACATTTCAAGCATAAAATGTAATAGTGTTAGGTGAGCAAAAGAGGCCAATTCATTTACTCAATCTCAAAAGGAGAAAGTCTCAAAGTGAATGGTGACTAAAAACTCTTTGTGTTCTACATATAAAAGGAAATTATACAATATATGAACAACACGAGGGTGTGTAAATAAAGAGATGTTCTTTTTGGGTTGAACTGGGTTTTTCTATTGTCATTTTGGGGTGCAATGTCTTCATTTCAAAAGTGGCCACACACAAGTACTTACGCATTCTCCTCGTCGAAATTGGCTCGTTTTGTTCCTATTTTGTAAAAAGACGAAAGCTGCTGATTCTTGCCATATCCACCTGATGGTCCTGAACTTCCAAATGCGGAGTGGGCCTTCTGGGAAACAGGAGGTTCCTCTTTCTTCCCACTCGCAAGAGAGAATCCCCCGAATCCAAAGCCTCGCTTGGCACTCGGGCCTCCCTTGTTCCAGTTCATTGCTGCAAAAAAAAAACCCAAAAACAAACAAGCGTCAGAATGGCTGTTAAAAGCCGTTTGTAACGGTCTTCACCCACTCAAAACCCCATCAGGCTACTGAGGCATATCGATTAAACAGTCTGCTTATAAATGTCGCTTGGCTTTACTGGTGTTGCCATAACTCATTCATTTTCAGTATTCTCTCGATGTTTTGTTGTCAAACAGCAAGCAGGCGAGGATGATGGCCGTGGAGAGGCCTTGAGCTGTGTGTGTGCGGATTATGCTTGCTTCCATTACTTTCACTATGCGTGCGTCAAAGAGTAATAGATATATCTCTTGGCTTTCTGTTTATTTACCTGTCACGGATACGATGAAAAGAACGATCTTCTAAAGTGGGTGGACACCTTATTTATCCACAGCGTATTGACCACTTCAGGCTATTTTGCACACTTCTTGGAGATTGTGTTTTACGTCATTTACAACGGACTCGTTTTGTGTTGGGTAAAATTTGCGCGACGCGTTGTGTGTAGAATGTTGCCAGATCCCCATCTTATTTCAGTGTGTGACACTTTTACTCGCACCTTACAATGTATGATGATGAAATTATAATTTGGCATTTATTTATTAACTTATATATATATATATATATATATATATATATATATATATATATTTTTTTATTTTTTTTTTTTTTTTTTTTTTTTTTAATCTTTTTTAGATCTGGTTCTACCGTGTTGAATCTTTCACGCCAGTTTATCGTTGTAAATTGAGTATTTATGCCATTCATTGGTTGTTCTAAAATGAATAAATAAATAAATAAATAAATCTTAGTGTATGAATCGCTGTGAAGTTCCATCACTCTGCAAAGAAAACATACAAAAAACCATTGATTAAACGATCGCACGGTTGCAAAATAACACATTTTCAAAATAATGCAAATATGTGATTTCGCGAAGATAATTAAAATAATTTATACATTCTACAGGCTATCTAGATCAATTAACAACCAAAACTGCAACCATTTATACGCGATAACACGAGCATATGGCAACACAGAACGCAGAAAAATTAATTCGCTCCCGAATTTAGACCAATAGGGAGACACGCATCCCACCTGTGATCCAATAAGAACACGAGGACGCCGAGTCGTCAACGGCACTTGTCCAATTACCAAACGTTCTTCAACACGACCCCGCCCACTCCGAGGGAAGAAATACGTTTCATCCTCCAGTTTTGTTGATAACTGATCAACACATTTGACTCTTTGATGAGTTAGACGAACGCGAGTTATTAACAGAGGGTGAGTTTAACGACTAATACTGTATTACTTACATAAGCACACTGGACCTGCGAGCTCTGTTCATCATAACTGAGATGTATTCTCGTCGCTGCTTGGCTAACTGAAAGAGACTGACCTGTAAACTCGCGCGCTACATTCATTTATGAATTATTAACCCTGCTGTTCATGAAATACACATCTCTCAAAGTCATCTCATTTACAAGCACGTGTATTAGTCTAGCCAATAAATCCCATTTGATTTCAAGCACTGTTATTTAATAAGTTCCTAGCATAACTCTGAGAGATTCAGAGCAGGAGCAAAGAAACCGTTGATGTTATTTTATGAATCTTCCGTGTTCTTGCAGATCTTTACGTGTTTGTGAAAGTATTGCAGCCTGTCATCTCCATCTCCAGGATCCATGTCTTTTTTGGTGAGTGAGCTTGACTTAGTTCAAACACATGTTTGTCAAAGTGGCTGATTTTGTGTGCATGTGCATTCATCTCTCACTTTCTCTCAGCGCTGGGTGTCAGAGAAACTTAGTGTGGAAAGCCTGAGGGATCTAGAGCTGTTTGGAGGTGAGTTCAATAGTCCAGCATCTCATGTGGCTGCGCTTCTCGTACCTCTTTCAGCAAAGCCCACCGCCTGAGCTTATTCCTCTCTAGCCAGGGCGAGTGTGAAGGGGAGCCCGAGAAACCTTTGGCACAAACATTTAGTTCCTATAATACACTCCTATTTCAAGATGCTTCTGTGACATTCAAAGGGTCAACTGACCCATCTTGTACCACACATGTTTGGACACAAATCCCCCTCATAGTCAGCTATCCAGGCATATGACAGAAGAGAAGCTCTACGTATGCAGTTGCAAGACATATGCAAGAGCAACGCTTTTGGTTCGCCGTTTGTTTTGCGTGCGCTTCATTAAAGGTTTTGTGAATGTAACATTGCCAAGCTTTGTTGTTGTAACTGTGTTATATATATATACGGTGTGGCGTGATGCTGCTCTGTAATGAAAGCGCAGCGTTTGTGTCATGGTGACGGATGAAGCGGATTCTGTGTGTCCTTGTGAGGCTTTTTAATCTTCTTTCTGTGGTGATGTGTCTGTATGTATGTAGGCTGACTCTGATGTAGTGTAATTGCGAGGTGTTGATGGATTGCTTCTGTGGTGAAACTGACAGCTGAGTCACTGCTACTGATCTGGAGGGGAGGTCTAAGGCGAAGCCATTTGAAATCTCTTACAGGAAAACGTGTTGGTTGATTGCAAACTAGTCTATAAGTTAAGGCTCACAACGAAATCCAGATATAAGAAATGCTTCATATTTCTTTTTCAATCTTTTTGATGCAGAATTGTGCCTATATCAGAATAATGTTCATGTTCTCTCCCAGTTATTTGCAATAAATAACATAATATGCACAACCGTTTGGGGTTAGTAAAAAAAGATGTTATTATTTTTAAATAAATTATTACTATTTTTCGGCTAGGATGCGTTAAACTGATAAAAAGCGACTATTAAGTAAAGAATCCTGAAAAGAGGTTTCACAGTTTCCACAAAGATATTAAGCAGCACAACGGTTTTTAACATTCATAATAATACATGTTTTGCAGCAGATCACATTAGAATGATTTCTGAAATGTGACTCTGAAGACTGGAGTAATGATGCTGAAAATTTGACATCATTTAGAATGAATTAGATTTAAAAATATGCTCAATAGGAATTTTAATTAAAACAAATGTTTTAAATTGTATAATTATTTTACAAAATTAGTCCAATCAAATTAACAGCCTTGGTGAGTGTAGGAGAATTCTTTCAAGTACATTAAAGACTTTTACTGACCCCAAATATTTGAACAGTAGTTTATATTAGACTATTGAAAATAAGCGGAACAAATATGTTAGACTGTAGTAGTACAAACAATAACTGTCATGTAAAAATGGAAAGTGTGGTGTATAATTCTCCAGTTTGTGTGCTTTTACTGTCATGTTTCTTCTTATATATAATATCAATTATCAAAGTTGCCTGTCTCTAACATGGTGTGTAATTCATGGACAATGAAGAGATTTTTTTTTTTAGATGTTGCTTTTTCTATGTCTGCTTCCATTCATTTTGTTGTTCATAATCCCTGCTTCATGTCTGCTTTAAAGATGCTAAATTTCATTTGCTTTTGGCTGTTTCGTGTTCAATGGCAATGCGCTAATAAAAAGGGATGATCACCAAGATTGTTTAATTAAAAAAAAAAAAAAAAGTTAAAATCAGAACGTAGATATTAAAAAATGTTTTTCTGATGGTTTATACTTTTTGTTGAATTGAATGCTTCAGTAACATAGATTGAATTGCTGCTGGCTTAAATAATTTTCATCATTTAGTATATGCAATGCGATTTTAAATGTGTCATAACATATGTTGAATCAACAGGGCTTGACATTAACACCCACCAACCCACCGAATGCGGGTGGATTTCAGCAGTAGCGTATAACGTAGTCACACTTTCTAGCCACTTTAATGGGTTGAATTTTATATAATATACATTTTTCTATTGTAGTGTTTTGAAAAGCCATCTGAAATAATAAACTAAGTGCAATGTAGTGTTGTCAAAAATATTGATACCTATTGACACTGAAATATCTGAAATGCTTCCAATAGTCATTTTACTAGATACACTATACCAGCTGCGCTTTCTCGCTCTCTCATCTCTCTGACAGCGAGTTTACACACAAACCCGCCTCCCCTCAAATCACTTTTTTCATTTGCTCCAGATGAAAATTGAATATCGGCGTGGGATTGTGCATAATTTTACTTCATAATTTTACTGCGGGGTTTTATTCCCGCAGATTTTGTGCTCACACCCAAAGTATGTGCACATAAAGCCGCTTCTCATTACTAAATCGAGTTCTTTTTCTTTGCTTGTTGCACTTAAACAGTCAAATACACAACATAATGTTAAAATGCCGGTCTTGGCGAGTTTTCATGTAAACTCAGTCAACGTAAACAGTTGAGAAAGAAAACGCAGTATAATGAATCCGTGTCTCAGGTCTTAAAGTGACAGCAGACTAATATATCTGCTTCAAGTTATGAGTTAATATTAAAAATATCTATATGGCAGTTTTCCCCCATGGTGTCCATCAAAATTGTGACCAGTTAACATGCTAAGTGGCTGAAGGTCAAAAAAGTTAATTTCAAGCCCTGTGTATCAATTTTGACTATTAAAAAAAATTGGCAGATACTGTGTTTCTCATGTTAATTTATGTTAGAGTCATAAATATATTTATTTATATTAAATTGTATACAAAATATCTTTTTGAATTGATTCAGTCACATGGAGGATATAGACAGTTAAGCTAAGAGGGGCTCTCTGAAAACTAAAGATGTTCTAGATGTTTCTTAAATTTGTGAGAACCTCTTTAAAGGCAGATTGTTTGTTTGTATGTGTGTCTTTTGCGTCATTTACATGGTTTCTCTACACCAGAGCAAACTCAGGCAAGCCCACTAAGGAAAGTAAGTGTGGAATATCTTCCAGCTTTTCCATTGGCCTGTTGGTGTGGGTGTGCGATAGTTGTGCGTGTATGAGCATGTGAGCTGGAGTGTGTGTGTGTGTGTGTGTGTGTGTGTGTGCTCAGATGAATACATCCCCCTGTGCTCCTGTGTTTGCGTGCATGCACTCATCGTGCTGCTGTGACACTCAAACCTCCACACCCACTCAGACATAGTGTGCATCTCAGTCAGCTCCCTAGTTCATTAGTCAGGGCACTTACCAGGACGTTGGCCACAGTCATTTACACGATACACTGATTCACGACCTAGGAAGCTGGGGAGCTGATTGAGAGAGTCCAGAAGAGGTAAAAGAAAAATTATGGCCCAAGAAACTCACTGGGTAAAGTGTTTTATTATTGTAAGGAGTGCCTACAATTATGCCAAAGGGAAACAAAAGCTTGGGGTTCAGTTACCCAGTAATAAAATACTTGCATTGCAAAAGAGCAGTTCAACACATTTATGTTGAAGATCAGATACATTAGGGAAAGTTCACCCAAAAATTCACCCAAAACGTTTTGACCATCATGTTTCCAAATGATTGTGATATTTTTGTAATTGTTCTTTTACTTGTAAATTGCAAGCATGAGTGTAAGACACCCTAATAATAGTCTTATTAACTTATTTAATATTATATTCAATAGCAAAAATTGACTTGGAGTTGATAGCTTTAAATTTTTAGCTATATTTTGCAATACAGTGTCAAGTGTCAATGAGAGTTTGGTTGAAACGATGGCTCACTCTTTTAAATAATTTTAGAGCAAATACATAAATTGAAAAACAAATACAAAAATAAAAAAACACACCACTGGAGCCGGCTTTTACTTTTTAAAAGAAGAGTATTCGGTTATATTCACCAAAGCTGCTTTTATTCGATCAGAAACACAGTAAAACAGAAACAGTTACAGTTTAAAATCACATTTTTCTATTTTAATTTATTTTAAAATGTAAATTTAATTATTTTGATTGCAATTTTCAGCATCATTATTCCAGTCTTCATGATCCTCCATAAATCATTGTAAAATTATGTAAAATTTGTAAAATTGCAAAACTTGGTGCTCAGAAATTTTTTATCAACATTGAAAACATCTCTTTATAAAAATTGGAAACCATGATGAGTTTTTTTTCTTGCTTTGAAGAATAAGAAGTTCCAAAGAACTGTATTTATTTAAACCATTATAAACATCTTTACTGTCACTTTTGACCAATTTAAAGTATAAAAGTAAGTACTTAAAAACAAAAACAAAAAAACCCCTTAAAATTCAAAGTTTCTAAAGTTATGTGGATGAGTACATACTGTTTGCACTTTTGGGTGAGCTGTCCTTCAGAGGAAGAAGGACATAAACTATGAGTGACTAATTCTGCATTACCCCTCATTAATGCAATTTTTAAGAAAAAGGAAGCCACAAAAAATGAACAAACACCAGGAATAATGATACTGATAATGTTGTCATTGGTCACCTGAGCATGTGAAGAGGGATGATGCTCATTGTGTTAGTGCAACACATGGAGTCATCCTGTCAAAGCTTGGGCTTGCTGCACTGTTCACTGAAATACTCCTGCAAACACATCAAAGGGCATAACCTGATTTGTTTCATGGATTGCCATAGACCTGCATGATCTCCACTGAAAAAATAAATACTCTCAAATATTTGATAGTATTATCTGAGTTCCATGGTAGCACTAATGGAAACAAGTAAAAAAAAAAAAAGAAGTACTTTGTATTATTGGGATCGTGTATATCTATGCAACATAGTGTATTGTACAGTTTATTTGATGCTTATAACATGCTTTTGCAAATATGCAGAGTTTTGTGAAGTTTCAACTTCTTGGTCTTGTACTGAGTTTCAGAACAGTTGGACTGAATCTTTAATTAGCCATAATCTGCCATTTCTCAGTATTTGATCTGTATGATTCTCTGAAGAGCTTTGCAATGGCTGGGATTTATCAGTGTATGCGCAATAAAAACCCTTCCCCTCTTCAAAACCAGGTTGGTTTGTGCTGTTATCTGTGATTGTATATGTGTGTACTTGAAATGTTTCCTAATTCATTGTAACTGACATTGATTGTCATATTATATTTGATTGACATCCCAAAACACTATGATGCTTTTTTAAGGAAAGCTAACATGCACTTAGAATGTTTGCTACCCAAACACTGCTTGCATGGTGACACACATCCTGTCAGAAACACTAAAGGTTGATGCTGGGTCACAATAAAAAGACGAGCCTTTTATGTTTCGTTATCTTGTAAACTCCCTACAACATCTGTGAATGTACAGTGAGTCAAAAAATACTTAATGTCGTTGCATTAGAAACACAATATCAAACAAAGTAGCATCTGCAAACAACCTTTATCTAGAGATCTTTAACCTTTTGCTGTGACTTTTCAACCAACTGTTCATTATCATCATGGATTATATTTTGTAGTGGAAAATATTTTGTAAATTTGTACATTTCTTTAACGTCACCCCAATTCAATGCATCCTTGCTGAACAAAAGTATTAATTTCTTTAAAAAAATATGTAATACTGACCTAACTTTTGAATGCTAGTGTAGTTCATCCACTATAGATCAGCGAGTTCATCACATTTCACTAATGTTTTCCACCGGGAAGTTTTTTTTTCTTAATTTTATACTGTAGATCTATTGTTTTATCTTATGAAACCTAAAAAGCTTGTTTTGTGAAATGTTTTGCTTGGAAAGGAGAACAAGAACATTGCTTTAAGGTAGATGCCATTTGATTTGGTATTTGATCATCTAATGTAATGACATTCATACATTTGTGAATTAAGTGTTGAAATACTTTGAGTCACTGTATGACTGCATACCCACAAACCACTATCACACATGCACCTCCAGTAAAATCACAGGGTTCACAGTCTATTAACTTTGTTTATTTAGCCCCGTCCCTAGAGGCATCACACTTTAGAAGGTTGCAGGTACTTTTGTGGGCCACAGTGTGTTGCCTCATTTGACTAATGACTCTTCATTGACTAGGCCCATGAGGACAGTCAAGAGTCTCTGAGCCCTCCCCCACGCAGGGACACGATGGGAAGCTTTCTTCCAGACAACAATGCGTATGAGCTGAGCACTGTCATAGGTGAGGCCAAGACTGCACAGCTCTAGCACAGACATCTCTGTGAGGTTCTCTGCGATCGTCTGTGATTCCTACAGCTGATGAGGGTGTTTATTTGTGCTTGTGTAGGTCGAGGTTTGGAGGATTTGATGACTGTGAATCTGGCCAGATACAAACCTACAGGGGAGCATGTGGCCATCCGGCGTATTGACCTGGATTCCTGTACTAATGACATGGTCAATTACTTGCAGGTCAGTAGAAGGTGACAGCAGGGCATCTCTCAGAATGCACTAGAAATGGACATTTTGAGTCATTTTATATTTTATAATTGATATTTTGTTGTATTCGCAAACCTCACATCACCGATAATGGTTTCAAAATAAGGTATTTTTTTAGCAACGTCTTTCTTTTGAAAGAAATCTGGCAATATACATTAATAAGAACACACACACATATATATATATACACACACAGTCATTGCAGTTATTTTTGTATTATTCTTGAATCTTTAGTATTATATACTATTATAGTATTTAGTTTTAGTCATTTTAATTAGTTGTGGTTTTTTTAGTTCTGTTTTGCTTTATTTTGTCAGTTATAGTTATTATAACATAAATTATTTCAGTTGTGCAACAATTAGTCGACTAGTTGGTGCAGAACAAATACTTCACTAGTCAATTAGTCATGCATATCGCTAGTATTTATACATGAGCTTTGCAACCACTTTCTGTTTGTTTTTCCAAAGGGAGAACTCCATGTGTCTAAGCTGTTCCACCACCCCTGTATCCTCCCATACAAGAGCGTTTTCATTGCTGAGAATGAACTGTGGGTGATCACACCCTTCATGGCCTACGGTTAGCTGAGACATTCTGCATCAGTTACATCAAGTCTGAACCACTGATATTACCAGTTGAAAATATTTTTGCTTACCATTTTTTTTGTTTCTCTTCTCTTATCAGGATCAGCTCGAGACTTGCTCAGTACACATTTTGCTGATGGTTTGAGTGAGCAGACGATTGCCTACATCCTGCTTGGTGTGCTGAGAGCGCTGGAGTACATACATCAGATGGGCTACGTTCACCGGTGAGGAACACATGTACACTCATGATTAGTTATTGCTGTTATTAGTCAAACAGGTTAATATACATATCCACCACCAAACCAGACTGTCAGTCTCATGTTTTTAATATAGGTGCTGCAAGAATAGTTTTTAATCATCTTAATCTGTGTCTGTAGGAGTGTGAAGGCAAGCCACGTCCTAATTTCAGCAGATGGGCAGGTGTATTTGTCCGGTCTTAGGAGTATCTTCAGCTTGATCCGTCACGGTCAGAGAGCACGTGTTGTACACGATTTTCCCCAGTACAGTGTTAAAGTACTACCTTGGCTCAGTCCAGAGGTTCTGCAACAGGTATGTTGATATACACAACCAATCTAGATTTTGGGGTCAGTAATATAAAGAAATGAATAGTTTTATACAGCAATCTTACATTAAATTGAGTAAAAGGGGCTGTAAAGACATTTACATTGTTAGAAAAGCATATCACAGTCTCCTCAAAAATATTAAGCAGCATAACATGACATTAGAATACACTGAATTACACACTATTCTTTTTATTTTACTGTAATATTGATTAAATGCAGGTGAGCATGAGACATGTCTTTCAAAAAAAAAAAAAAAATGTAATGAAAAGCCCCAAACTTTGTAGTGTATAACATACTTATAATACATCAGAAATTAGCAAATGACATTTGGTTACATCTGTGTTCATCTCTGCATATGACAGAATCTTCAGGGATATGACTTTCGCTCAGACATTTACAGTTTGGGCATCACTGCATGTGAGCTAGCTAATGGACACGTGCCCTTTAAAGACATGCCTGCCACGCAGGTAAGGCAAACGCTTGCTTTTTATCGATCCCTTTTTGCTTTCACTCCTTTTAAACTCACATTTAGCTTCATAAACTGTCTCTTTGCCTGTGTCAGATGTTGTTAGAGAAGTTGAATGGTACAGTCCCCTGCCTGCTGGACACAACCACCATCCCCCCTGAAGAACTGAGCATGAAACCGTCTCGCTCAGGGGCCGACTCTGGGATCTGCGAGGGCCCCGGTGCTGGTGGAGCTCGCCACACTAACGGAGAGCCCTCATCCTCCTCCGCGGGAAACCCGTACAGCCGGACCTTCAGTCCTCACTTTCATGCCTTTGTGGAACTTTGTCTCCAGAGAGATCCTGAGAAAAGGTCAATATAACACTCCTCTCCTTCTGATTTGTATTCTTTAAAAGAATAATTCAAGATTCTAACTAATGTTAAAGGTTACCCAAAAATGAAAAATTATGTCATTAATTACTCATCCTCAAGTCGTTCCACACCCGTAAGACCTTGGTTCATCTTCAGAACACAAATCAAGATATTTTTGATGAAAACCGGAAGGTACATGACATAGACAGCAATTAAACCGACACTTTCAAGGTCCAGAAAGGTACTAAAGGCATCGTTAAGACAGTGGTTCAACCTTAATGTTATGAAGCAACAAGAATATTTTTGTCCGCTAAAACAAAAATAGCGACTTTAGTCAACAATCTCTTCTCTTCCCTGTCATTATCCTTACACAGGTGACGCAGTAAGCACAGTGAAGGCTTTCGTGTTTGCGTTCAAATGCCAGCTCAGTATTGGCCAAAGCTGATCACGTGAGCAGCACAACGTATGAGTGTGATGGTGACGCAGGAGCCGGCCAATAATAAGTTGGCGTTCAGAGGTAGAACCTGGGAGTGCTGGACGTAAACCACATATGAGAAGAGATTGTTGAATAAAGTCGTTAATTTTGTTTTTGCACACAAAAAAAGTATCATAATATTTTGGTTGAACCACTTAATGATGTCTTCAGTACCTTTCTGGACCTTGAAAGTGGTGATTATTTTGCTGTCTATGGACGAGTCATATACCTCTCAGATTTCATCAAAAAATATATTCGTTTGTGTTCCGAAGATGAACGAAGGTTTTTAAGGTTGTGAAACGACATGAAGATCAGTGCTGCTTAATGACAGAATTTTCATTTTTGGGTGAGATAACCTTTTAAGAAATGAAACCTTATTGTGAAATGTTTATTATGTTAATGTAAGTAGGCCAAGTATGGTTCAATGAATAGATTGAATTTCATGTTATGTCTTACCACAGACCTTCTGCCAGCTCTCTAATAGGCCATTCTTTCTTCAAACAAGTGAGTTTTGCCCTCTTCTGAGCAAAAATTACTGATGTATTCGTACAAATTTACACAGAATGTGGTCGCACACCTACTCTCCTCAGTGTTTCACTGTGGTCAATGTAACTTTTCAGATAAAGCGCAGACCATCCGAGGCTCTTCCTGAGCTCTTGCGTCCAGTTTCTCCAATCAGCAGCCTAGACTGCGTGCATCCTCAGGATTCACCCACTGGATTGGCCAGTCTGGAGTCTGATCTCAGCCAGCTGGATGTGGATGACTGGGACTTTTGACATGAAACGGATGAGAGATGGAGGGACGATGGATTAAAGGGAAAGGGCTGAGTTACCATAGGGCACTTAATGAGAAATTGAGAAATGTGGAAGATTTTGTTTTGCGTCTTTTTGCTTTTTAGTTTTATGGGAGAAAAAGGGAAGGCCTGTGCTATATGAATGTGATATAGACATTACAAAGAGTTTCAAAGAAGCTACAAGAGACTCTGGAATGTTTCTTAGTTGTCTTTGTTATTTGTGTATGTCACTAAAACTACAAGGAGAGACTATAAGAAGAGAAATGAAAAGCCAGCAGCCACTTAGCCTTGCTAATGCATTCAGAAGCATGAACTGAAGCCTGAGGCATGCACTGCGCACACTCGCCTACATTTAGTTCCTCCTACAGACTGGCCATGTGACAATGGTGATCACTTCAGGCTACTGAAACGTTCTCTATGTGTTTCAACTGAACTAATGACACTCTATGAATGTCTACCAGCTTACAGCAACACAGGTTCACAATCGGATTACCATGTTTCGTATTTGCGTATTTGGCCAGCGACGCATAAAGAGCTGTCAGTAAAGTCAAACTGGACATAGCACTGTCTACTATGAACTGATTGTGGGAATGGTGCTCAATAGTGACGGCACGAGAAATATGCTAGATGACACGTTTTATTCTTTTTTGCCTGCTATCTGGTGCAGTTATTAGTTTAAAATGATCAGTTCTGTTGTATTTTTGTTACGGTTAATTTCTGTTCTTGGCATGTTACAAAAGGAAATACTTAAATGGACCTTCTGTGTATTTTCAGCATAATTACATCTTGGCCAAATGAAATAAATGTTGCCGTTGATATTGTTTGCTGTTACAGAATTTTTTTTTAATGTTTATAATATGTTTGTTACATTACAACTTAAACTTATTTGGGAAAAACAGCTTCTGCAATAGTAATTAGTTACTCAACATATTATACAGTTTATAATAGGGATGCTCTGTATTAAATAGATATTTTGTAGTAAATGCTATTTTGAACTAATAATCAGAGCAAAAAGCAATCGAAGGATGACGTTCATAATACAAGGAAATACTACCAATAATATAATATAATAGTACTTGGAAAATGTTGGATTTAACCTGAACGTTTAGATAACAAAAGTTACAATCACTTTAGCTTTCAACATTATTAGTGATAGAGGAAAGATTCTCAAAGATTTAAAATCAGGCAAAGTTATTAGATTACATGTTTAAATATGCAGAAAGTAGAATGGAACAACATACTGTATAGAAAAACTTGCTAGCTGTAACAAATAATGCACTGCTGTGAATGAGAGGCCATAAAAGACCAAGACCAAAACTGACCGACAGGAAATCAATTAGGTGGTGATTGAAAAAGGAAAAGTACATTTACATATTCTCCTCAATCCATGTTTAAGCACCTAGATTTTACGTTAGGATACTTTAATATCTCTATGAAGCTCACCACCTTTCAGATCAGTTTATAAGCGGTCACGGAGCAAAGAGGACACATAACAGACAAGACAGAGCAGGTTACTTTTGATAGGAAACAGTTTCATACTTAAAATATTGTAATTTTGAAAAGAAGTTTAAACAATAAAAGCGTCTAGTGTCTCTTTAACGTGTCGTGACAGATCGCTGTAGCTCCTTCAAGCGGCTCGTGAACCAACATCTCTTCATACTAGTTCAGTTATAGCATCAAATAAACATGAATGGACATCAGAAGGAATGTTGTTTCAAGAGTGGAAACATGTGAGAACACACAATTTTTCAAGTTCAAGTTCACCAATGTTAATCTACTAACTCCCCTGACTGCTTTGTCAGACAAAATTGCGGATTCTGGGTTATGATTGGCCAGATCGCCTGTCAATCAAATTGTTTGCAAAGGGTCAATTACAGTGAAATTGTTCCTCTGCATCATTATAATAATAGTTGTAGTGTGTATTTCACTATTCTCATAGCATTAAAACAATTATTAATACTTTAGTTATAGTTACCTTCCTTGGTGTGAAAGTGCCGTAATATTGGCCAATAATATAGTGCATCTCTAGAGAATGACGCACAGATTTCAGAAAATGAAGAAAAGAATCACGAAAACAAAAAGAAAAAACATTCTACAAAAGAGTGCATGTTTATTTCAAAGATTCTGAAAATTTACAACGCAGATGGAATCTGAATGACTAACGTAGAATACAGAAGAGGAGGCTGTGCGGTGCTACTCATCATCCTCATCTGATGGAGGCTGGTCAGCAGCTGCCTGCTGTTTCAGCATCTTAGCCATGAGCTCTGTGGAACAAATACACCAATAATCAGTTCCTTTTTCTTCATTTCACGCTATATGACATTAGTGAGTGAATTTATCCTGACTCCAAGAGTTTCTGACCAAATCTTGTCTAGTCATTTGTGATTAATGGAAATGATAAACACCTTTGGCTGGGTTGAAGACGCCATTGGTCTGCTGGTTACAAACATAGCAGCGCTTAGACTTGCGGTAGTGCTGGAGAGCACAGGTCTCGCAAAAGTAGTGCCGGCACCTGGAAAACAAATTAATTATACTTTTAAACTGAGAATGACATACTAGGTCTGCATTCAAATATGTGGCTACAACATGCAAACACAACGTCAATCAATTTAGATATGATGTACAGAGACTAAAGCATCATTATGTGGACTTGTGCTGTTTGTAAGAGTGGGGAACAGCATTTGCAATTCAAACTGGCCATGGTTTGATGTAGCCCTTACTTTGTAATAATAGGGTTCTTGAAGGACTCTCTACAAATGAAACACTTGAAAGGAAGATCTTCCTCGTCGCTGCTCACTTCATAGTTCTCATCGTCTGTGAGATAAACAACACGTTAGAAAGCAGGACAAAAGAAGATGTTTTCAAAGAGTTCTGCCGAAAGATGGCTCACCGTTTGCTCCGTATCTTCCTTCGTCAAGCTCTCGCTCGATCTGCCAGCCGTGCTTGTAGTCTGAGCGGTCATGCAGAAACTTACAGCTATCTGAGGACAAACAAAGACATGTTTGTTCCTGCAATGACGTTTGCCATAAACCTCAAAAGAATGACAAAAATAGAGAGGAAACATGTTGTTTACAAACCTCCAAACCCACAGAAACCGGTCTCTTTATAGTCTTTACAAATGTCAGGCTGGTAATCCCACCGCACTGTAGCCCTGAGGTGCTCAGGGGCTCTGATCGGTCCTTTCCTATCACATACAAGACATTGTGGATCAGTTAAAAGCTGTGTCTTCAAAAGCATATTTAGTTAGAGCAAACAGAACCAGCTGCTTGTAAGAACAGCATTCCTTCTGACTCACCTGACCATACCAGAGGAGGCATTGCCCATGGTGGAATCTTTGGGTTTAATGAATTTGTGGTAGTTGTTGATGCCACGATAAATTTTATCATCTTCTTTACCAGACAACTCCTAGGAAATAAATAAAGACATGCCACTGAATTAAGAGATTGTGCCTATTGTGGCCACCCAAACAATATCAATCACGCATCTTAAAAGTCGGCATGAAATGGAAATTCACCAGCTATTCTCTAAAGCCATCTTAATGATCTTACTGTGAATGATTCACCCATGCACGTTCCATTTTTTGACTTGATAATTTTTAATAAAAATGTCATAACTCAGTCTTTCTGTGAAATGACAGACTTCTCTGGCATACATGCTGGACTTCTCTAATCATTTAGTCATCTTAAACCCCGCCCCCTCCTTACAATCAACCGCAAAGCTCACGTTCAATCAACCAACTAACCAACGGACAGAATCAAGGTCTCGCCCCGCACGTTTTCTTTTTTAATAATCTGTTTCATTCAATCGTATTGAAATTAACAGAAGAAATTATCTGTAGCTACTTCCATTTACTCAGAACTTTGAAGAAACACCAAATTTAAATATGCACGTATTTAAAAATCACACAAATGAGATTTCGAGAGCTGAGGTTGAGAGGAAGAGTTTCTCACTTTTTGTTCCCCTCACAAAGCTACTATACAGATCTTTGAGGACATAACACACAAGATGTGTATATTTATAATAGTCTTATTGGTCATTTTGTACTTTTCACGTTCATTTCAGCTTTAGAGAAACACGAACAATCTACCTTTTGTGGTCAATACGAGAACATTTTGACACGACATGAGGCTGAGTAGATGGAGACAGTTTTTTGGGGGAAAGTATCCCTTTAAAAACAAGTCCATCAGAATATCTGTTTACTAAGAGTTTTTTCTATATTCGGTTATATATAAAATGCATCAACTCTGCTGTGCTCAAAAACACTGAATGAGGTGCCTAAAAACTGAACTGTACTAAACTATATTATATGACCTTCTGCAGAGCAGCATTACAGCTGAAATAGTTGTAGTAAAAATTGAAAATAATGAATTCTGACAACAGTTTTACAATGTAGATGATTTTCTGTAATGTAAAAAGCGGTGCACAGATAAACTTGACATTACTTTACAATGTCGGTGCCAGTTATTGTATTATCCCCCATGTACCTCTTGAATCTTCTGGCTGCGCTCAAAGATGGCCTGAGCATCTTTGTCCCTCTCTGTGTCCAGCTCGTAAACAGCAGTGGCCCCCATGTCATCTGGTCCCTCTGGTTTCTGCAACACACACACATACACACTGAATGACATGAATCAAAAGTCTGGAATGAAATGAACCTGCATTATTTAAGGTTTTCTATAATAAAAATAAACATCTGACAGACTCACCGCAGACCGAGTCGACTTGTAAGCGACAGTGACACTCTTCCCTTGTTTCTCCTCTTCACTTTCACTTGATGAAACTGCTTCCTTCTCCACTTTCTTTGACTACATGGTGGGATGAGCAGCAGAACACTTGCGGTTATGGCTTCAGTGTAAACAACAGCTTCGTAAAAGACTAAAACAATGCAAAATACCGACATACTTTCTGAATCATGGGATTCGTAGTAGCAGCTTTCTTCTTTCTGACCACAGCACTACCCTCCTCGCCACTACTTCTGTCTGACGAACACACAAAAATACTGATTTAATACATCAGTTGGTATGTTGTTGTGACCAGAAATACGTTGAACGTAAACATTGTATTGACTAGAGAAAAGTGCTCAGTCAATTTCGAGCACTAAATAAGGAGAAAAAAAAAATACCTTTATCGCTATCACTTGCATTTCTTTTCCGTGCAGAAAATTTCTTGTTTGATTTCTTAAAAAGAAACTTGCAGGTTGTTTTAGGCTCTTCTGACTCCGCCATCTTTAATAACGCATGAAAACAAACCATAGAGTAAAACAGTGATAGTGCCTCTTGTGTTGGGAGGAATACAGTGCAAGGTGTACTGTTATCAGTATCTCAATGACTATAAATATAAAAACATACATTATAAGTAAACCATTTACTACCATTTCTTGTGGTCTTATAAATATATTCACATCCTAATTAATTATGTTCACATTTTAGTTATTAAAAGTCTATTATTAGACTAACTGTCAGACATAATTCGGAAACATTTATAACAAAAAATGAATGGCAGCTCGCTTTTCGGATGCAGAACAACAATACCCCACTATACTTTACACCAGACCTTCTCAGTGCCAAAGACCTACATGTGCAAAATCTAAAAATATGAGATAAATACACGTCTTATTTTGATCATTACATAATGATGCCTTTTATTATATGTGAGTATATGCCCTCATACTCAAGACATTTTATTATTATTATTATTATTATTATTATTATTACTTGAATGAAATACAAAACATGCCATATTAAACACAAAACAAATTCTCAAAATTCAAAAAGACACAAGTAAAGGGCTCTTTAGGCATAGTTTTTAAGGTTTTAAAGAAGATAACAGAGTCCTTCAATAAGCTTCGTAGCATTTCTTTTGCAATTCTTCACAGCGCCCCTGTCGTAAAGTACAACTAGACGAGCAAAAGCGTCGTAAAATACCACAATGTTTTACGGCCTCGCGCCATTTTAAGAAAGGAGCGACTCGTTGAGCTCGGTGAGAGTACACGTTGGGTATTGTGTGGACCGAATTACACAGAAATTCTAAAGGAATTTAAGAAATTCATACGCGAAGATTTCCCAAAAAAACCACTCAGAGATTATTGGGCTGAACTCGGAGGTTTCGTCGGAACCGAATGAGAAGTTGAGGTAATTCGCTGTGTGAGGCCCGTGGAAATGTTCCTGATCTGATCAGAACACTTGAATTAGTAGCGCTGACCCTAACCGGACTGAGGTTTTGTTTACTCGCTTGTAACATAACGGGCACTACCAGTTCCTGTGCGATTCTTTTGGTTAGTTTATGTAATACTTGGCGGATTATTCAATCATTTATGTAATGCGAATACAGTGATGTTTGTTTGCCCGATGCTAGCCGAGTTAGCTAGTTGTGCTAGCTGCTAACTTTTGGGACCTCGATTATGGGGCTTCGCTGTTGATTCCGATACTGAAAGATACTTAGACGCCACATTTTTAGTTAGTTTACCAACGTCGAATTTGTCCATGCTGGGTTTTTTTCGTCCTGAATCTTATCAATCGTTTACGCACCGTAAATGCTTAGATGTAGTGTGTAATATCCTCCTCGGGGTTGGTCTGAATTTAAATTGAATCTGTTTTAATGTCTCTCTTGTAGGTGAACAATGACTCAATTTCTTCCGCCGAACCTGCTGGCATTGTTTGCCCCGCGGGACCCGATACCGTTCCTGCCTCAGCTGGAGAAGCTTCCCCACGAGAAACACCACAACCAGCCGTACTGCGGAATTGCCCCTTTCATCCGACATTTTGAGGTGCTTTTGACATATTGTATAAAAAATGGACTCTTTTTATAGTTTGTTTTATGCTGGCAATAAAAATGACAGATCAAGTACTTTAATCAGACAATTGTTGTAGGCCTGACGCAAATTCCTTTAGATATTTGAAGTATTCTGTGACATTATATTATGTGGTTTTTGTTAGGACCCCAGAGATGCCCCGCCACCCACAAGAGCAGAGACGCGGGAGGAGAGGTTGGAGAGGAAGGTGAGGAAGTCTCAATATTTTAGTTTCTGGGGGAAGTTCACTGATGTTGTTTACTTCTGCAGAATGGCTTTTAGATTTACAGACCTTCGTTCAAGGGATTGAAAAAGGTTATTAGTCAGTTGTTGAAATGCCTTATTTTCAAAAATGTCACTTCAATCAATTCATTGGTATTTAACATATTTGACGCTTTCCATTCCAAAAAAAAGTCCATTTGTGCTTCTTCTTTTTTTCTTTTTTTTGCAAAAACCTCTAAGTCCACCTCTTTGGACAACAAGACAGTACAACATGTTATGTCAGTTTCACAGCAGCAAAAGGAACGGTTATGTTTATTTGCTACTCGTGAAGTCCTGTCATTTCCTCTAAGGATGGACAAAACACGATAACTCTTTAAACTTTTTAATAACAATTGAAAGCCGCCCATATGCACACTGGCATTCATCTGGAAATCATATGATTTGATTAGTGTATTCAGATTGGTTCTTCTGTGGACTTCTGAGAGGGTTTTACTGACGAACCGCTGTTTCTGCATGGGCTGACGCTGGGATTTAGCAGATTTGAAGTGAAACTTTTTGATAAACGTATACTATGTTTGCGAGAGCTTTCGCTCAGTATCGTTCTCATTTTTGAAGGAGGTGGTGTTTTGAATGTAATATGGCCCATTGTGATTTCAATTCCAGAGAAGAGAGAAGATGGAAAGAAGGCAAGTTGTGGTGGAAACAGAACTGAAGCTATGTAAGTATCTGAACTTGATTACAAGTGAGCTGCTGCAAAACTGTTATAAATCCTTATCAATGATTTCTTATCTCCACAGGGGACCCACATAACGATACTAATGCTCAAGGAGACGCGTTTAAGACCTTGTTTGTTGCTCGAATTGTGAGTATTGTTTTATGTATGGGCTTGTCAACAAGAATAAAAGAATTGAGATCTTGCCCTGAAAATGGAAATCTTATGCATTATTCTATTTATATAGAATTATGACACCACAGAATCCAAACTACGGCGTGAGTTTGAAGTCTATGGTCCTATCAAACGGGTAAGTTGTGTTGACCGTTATGTACGTTTCTCCACTGTACCTTTTTTTTTCTTTTTTTTTATCCCCCAGTTTCACGACTTAATTTATATGCTTTTTAGATCTACATTGTTTACAACAAGAAAACTGGAAAACCAAGAGGCTATGCATTCATTGAATATGAACACGAGAGAGACATGCACTGTGAGTAACCGGGACATCTCGTTCTTCTTTAAATCCCTTAAATGACTTGGAAATGCTACACCATGTCTTGATGCACTGAGAAAGAGGCATTCATTGTCTCGTGAAAACAGTTTTCATTTGAAACTGCAAATGATGTTGGTCAGTACATCTATTTAGCTTTTTTTTCTGCAGTCACCAAAAATGTAGGTGTAGCCAACCTATCATAAATGTAAAAATGTGTAATTCTGTCATGTTATAAAACTCCATTTGTGTGTGCGTGTGCTTGTATGACCGCTTGTCAACCCTATCATACCTGTGTTCGTAGTATATTCCTGTTTTTTTTTACCCTGTGTGTGTGTGTTGCATCTGTGTGAGTGTGACGATGCAGCACATGTGGGTGAAGAGCGGAGTGTGGCTGTGCGTTAGCCCAACACACATTCTGATGAATGTTGCCACTCTATGGCATCTCTGTAATGTTTAGGCAGTGTGACATAGCAGTGTGTTTCCGGATGGAGCGGTGATGGTAAGCTAAAGGCTAAGGCCGTCTGTAGTGAAAAAAGGTGACCCATATACTTACACACCTGTTTATGTCTGGTGCACAAACAGCCGATAATATCCAGGCTTTTTATACCTCAGTTCAAACAGGGGCGTTTATAATTGAAGTGTTGTGGAGCAAGTCAATGCTTTCTATTAATTGTGTGTTGTTCTCATTGCTACTGCAGCCGCCTATCTCTGATGGCTATTGGCCAGAGCTGGCTTGCAGATCATGATGATGGTTTTGATACATCTACACCCTACTACCACAGCTCAGTATATGGTTGGTATGATGGGTTTGTATGATGGGTAAGATTTCTTTACACCCCTCATCTAATTTTAGTTGATAGGTGATAGGTGTACCAAATCACTTCTCATCTGCCCCATATTTAGGGCTAAACATAGCCAGTTGTTATTGAACGTGGCTTGGGCCAGTTATAGTGAACACGGGCCTGTGATTAATCTCTTCTATTAAAGCCATTGTACTACTCATGTGGTTGTAACCTGCAAGATTTAGACCGTGCAGTTTTAGTGACATTTGAAACCGAACTGTTGTAAACCTGTTTTTTGTGTTACAACACAATTGCCATATAGTGGATGGTTATCTCATTAAAATGTGCAGAATAGATTTTTTTTTTTTTTTTTAATAAGCATTTATTACGCAGAGTTAAGTCCTTTTTTCTTCTCCACAAGGTTGTCATCCCTGCAATAATAGTGCAGTTACTTTTCAGTTTTTCAGTTCATTTTTGCTGAGTAAATCAGTTATTTCAATAGTAATCCACATTTTGACTACAAATAAGATGGCGGCATGTACACATGCAATGGCTTGGCTTTTTCCCAGTAGCAACAATTGTTTTTACATGCTGCAAACTGGATTGGGTCACAGAGAATTTTGTTGTGACTCTGTTACAATGACAATAAAGGAGTCTAGTCTAAAAAAAAAAAAAAAAATGTGTGTATATATATATATATATATATATATAATATATATATATATATATATTATATATATATATATATATATATATATATATATAGAATTTGGCTTTTACGGTTGGGTAGATTTACCCATGCAGATTTTGCTATGGGTTCAAGTAGGTCACATGGATTTGGCATGTTGACAAACAGAAAGCTGCTTGGTTTGAAAGTGACTTGGCTACGCTATTAACAATTTGACAGGGGATCTTTTCCTGCAAATTCTTTTTGCTTTCGAGATTGCACTTTAACACTGTTGCTATGCAACAACTAGAGAAAGAATTATCTGCTTGTGTTGTGCAGTGACAATGTGAATGTTTCTTTATTTCTGTAGCTCACTGTATTGCTAAGCGTTACTATAATCAGACCATTAAGACGGCTGTTTTGTAATGTGAAAAAATGGCACAAGACTTATTTGGTAATTTTATTTAAATGTGTAGGCACTATAGTCGCGGGAATGGTGGTGTTGGCTTTAATAGAATAGGTTAACCAAAGGCTTTGGATATTGAAATCATTGCACATAACTTAAGTGCATTTAAAGCTTCTTATTGCCATGGAATCACCTTGTACAGCATCAATAGTTAAAATTCAGTCCCAGAGTTCCTCTGTGAAACACTTGATCCATAGACCTAAGAAATGTCTATTTGGGTCGAGCGAGGAGCTGCAACCTTTGTCTAAACTGGCTATTTAAATACTTATCTGTAAAGCTTGTAATGGGCTGAAAAAATAACATGGGGATACAACCAACAAAATAAGAATTATCTTTACTTAAAACATGTGTTAAAGGTTTATACCATTTCGTTTCATGATGCTCATATTTTTCTGAATTTGAATTCTAGATTTTTTAAAAAATCTAGATCTTTTAAAATGTCACTTGCCAAGGCCCCGTAGAATCGTAAAGAATTAAATTGAATGGAAAAACTGATCTGAGAGATTTTTGTTATGGATATAAGGGTGGTTGGTAAGCCCCTCTTGTTGGTTAGGTAGGTGAGGGTTGTGGTAAGGCCCTCTGTTAACTGTTAAAAATGAGGGTGGATGGTAAGGCCCTCTTGTTGTAGCTGCGCTGAGGGTGTTTGGTAAGCCCCTCTAGTTTGGTATGGTAGTCTGAGGGTTGTTGGTAAGGCCCTCTGGATGAGATGTCAGGACAGGCGTGTGCAAAATAACTTGAGGGTTTGATGGTAACGCCCTCATGATGGGTTTCAACTGAACGCCATCAACAGTGCAGACCAGAGTAGCTTCGTGGATTTCATCGTATCCCTTGTTGAAGGATTGGATCCCTAATTCCTTGGTTCAAGGTTGTCAAGTTTTGATTTTTTAAAAGAAAAAAGAACAAAAAGAGAATTATCAAATGTACTGAAAGACATTTTGATTCGAGGCTGCTGGAATCGCCAGGCTACGTTTCCGTGGGGTTTTCCATCAAGGACTTCATCCTTGGCCAGGTGTTATGGTAAGATAGCATCTCCAGGTAATGTGTTAAGACTGAGATAATGACTAAATACTTAAGGGCTTAGACTTATCTTAGACCAGCAGAAGGAAAAGACCCAAGGGTATTGGCCATATTGAAGTGTGTGGGAATTGTGTAACTTATTTAAAAATACTTCTTGCATACCCATTATTTATAATATATAGAAGCTAGAAGTAAATCTGCAATTTTTCCCCCCTTTGGTCTGTCGTGATGTGAGTGTATGGTGCTTTAATGCTCAGAAATTCTGTATGAGTGTGAGTGAATGTTTCTGAGAGATTTTGGAGAATGGAAAGGATGGCTTTTTGCTTAACTGTATTCACGAAGTGCCTTTTTTCTTATTGTGGCTTTCTATCAAGGTTTAATGAGAATAAAATGGCATTAATGGGTAGTTTAATGTGGATCACACTTAATATGGAGATGACTTTAGTGGCCCAAGCTGTTGAGTACAACACTGCTTTGTTTTTGTGATCCACCTTGCACTGTTAGAACTGCCTCATTTTTATTTGCGCCAGTTTCAAGGTCTATCGTAGCTCTTAAATGTTCCTTCATATTTCTTTTGGAATTCCAGAAAGATTACATTTTCCATGAATATTACGTAGTTTATAGAAAAACGCCTTTTAGTGTCTTTAAACACTAAACTCTCAGGGCAGGGGTACACTGTACGAGGTTGGGAGCAATTGCATACTTGACAGGTTAACCAGAGAATCACGTCAAAGCAGTGGGTACGCGGCACGGCTCTATTGCATGGCGAGCCAGCAGCAATTGCATGAGTGTTCACGCATAACATGGGGAATAGAGCCTGTTGCTGCCTTAGCTTTAGATAGGAAAATAAAAAGACATGATTTGGTGAAAAGCAGAGAAGAGCACAGCAATTCAACTATTGTATTTGTGTGTCATTGTGTAATGTTCGGAGATCTAGCCTGTGATGTTTATGTATGATTTGGCAATGGGGGACAGCATATCCACTGGTCAAAATCAGGCCGACTTGTCGAATGTAATTTTTTTTTTTTTTTATATATATATATATATATGTGTATATGTGTATATGTATAAATTAATGTGGTGTTTGGAGGTGCCCCTTTATGTTCTTGGCTCGTAATTCCTCTCACACAAAGCTAGCCGCGACCATACGAGCAACAACGATTTCTAACCGATTTCTCCCGAGAGAAGAAAAATCACCTGCAAGCTCATACGACAAAAAAAGTACAGTGTACGCCTGGCTTAAGTGGTATCGAGAGTTTGTATCTTCATATTGAGAATTTAGAAGCCACTGCAATGTTTTTACATTCCCTGAGTCGTTATCCTTTAATTTAAGGTATTTGGTGTATTATTCAGCAACTTGAAATATTCAGTTTAGGTTTTAAGTGCTGAAATTAGCGTATGGATCAGGAGTCCATAACATACAGGCAGTTTCTTAAGCATTGTGCTTTGAAATTATTTTAAGTAATGTAGTAAATCCGTAATATAAATAAACATCAGTAATTAGTAAATGCTCTTTTTTTTCTTAAACGTTTTTTAAAAAAAATTCATGTGTGCCTCAATTCATCACAGTAATCAGCAACTAAAACTGAGGTAGAAGATTTGTTTTTTTTTTTTTTTTTTTTTTTTTTTTTTTTTTTTTTTTTTTTGAGCTCTTGACGGCATTGTCAGTTTCTTATTCCTGGTGTCTTATCCATTTGGAGGTAAGCGTGTCTTCAAATAGCTTAAAATGTTTTGAATGGAGTTCCTCCCAAATTCAAGGTATGTAGTAGGAAATACTGTTGTGTGTATTCTCGTCTTCTCATTGTCCACGTCTCTCTTTCTTTCTTTTACTCCTTATTCCCTTCATCCCTCAATCTCCGCTTTTCTATTGCTCATCTATCATCTCTACTAGCTGCCTACAAGCATGCAGATGGCAAAAAGATCGATGGACGTAGAGTACTTGTTGATGTTGAAAGAGGACGAACAGTCAAAGGATGGCGCCCTCGACGACTAGGTGAGCATTTTTCTGATCAAGTGTTTTTTTTTGACCGGTGGTGTCCAATGATGTTCCTGCAGGGGCCAATGTCCTGTAGCCTGTCCCAACATACTTCCCTGGTAGTTTCTAGAAATCCAGAACACCTTGATTAGCTTGTTCAGGAGTGTTTGAGTGAATCTCGAGTGCCACAGTTGCCCACCCAAGTAAAGATGGTATGGTTGGGGTCGTGTATGTAAATACTTTACATCTTCAATATACATGTATTTCACTATCCAGGTGGAGGTCTTGGGGGTACAAGGCGAGGGGGGGCAGATGTCAACATCAAGCACTCTGGCAGAGATGACACCTCCCGTTATGATGACCGACCAATTGGAAGGCAAGTTGCATGCAACCATGCAATATTGGTTTTTAGATGGGTACCTTTCAGTCTTCAAAGCACAACCTTATCTCTATTGTCTGTTATCCTGCAGTGACCGTGATCGGGATCGTGGCGAACGCAGGGATCGCAGTCGCGAGCGTGACCGAGACAAGGAGCGTGGAGAGCGCCGCCGCACTCGTTCCCGAGAGAGACGCAGACGTACCAGATCTCGTGAGCGTGAAAGGGGCATTGTGGTTCCGGGGGAGGAGGCTGGGGGCAGCAGCCGACGTCGAGAGAGAGAAAGAGATCGAGGTGTTGCTGGAGACAGCAGAGAGAGGAGTAGAGACCGGGATAGAGAAAGGGACCGCAAGAGGAGAAGCAGGAGCAGGGATAGAAAGAGAGACCGAGAAAGAGGCAAAGGTGCAGATGGCGGGGAGGAAGGCATGGGCGGGTTAGTTGATGGAATGATACCAGAAGGGGGAGATAGGGCTATGGAGGACCCCTTGGGTGGTGAACCAGGACGAGGTGAAGATGGAGGGCCTGAAGGAGAGGAAAGAGGAAGAGATCGAGACAAAGACAGGGAAAGAGACCGCGATAGGAAGCGCAGCCATAGAGATAAAGACCGAGACAGGGATCGGGAGAGAAGGCGAGATAGGGATAGAGATCGTGAACATAAGCGGGACCGGGGAGATCGGGACCGTGGGGACCGGAGGGAAGATAGACACGTATCCTCCTCAGGTGATCAAGAGGGTTTGGGTAATGGCGGTGAAGGGGGTGACGAGCCAGTGCCACCACAATCAGAAGAAGGTTCACAGGATGGAATGAGGATGATGATGATGGATCAGGATTCCATGCAGTCAGGAGAAGGCTATGCCTCCAATGAGAATGGGTACAGGATGGAGGGGCAGGGTGACGAGTACTAAAAGTGCCACCATTGTGTGAATTATCCAAGGTCATCCAGTTGTAATGTTAATTTGATTCACAAATATCCTAAACCATTATTTAATGCCTCCACCCTTTGCTTGCACTATGTCCACAGTGTGTGAGTATTATACTGTACTACCAACAGCTATCACTGAGAGAGCTAAGTGTCTCCCTAGCCAGAATCGTCCTTTTTGTTAAATAAAAATATTATGTAGCTGAACTGTGAGCTTTTTTTAATTTTATTTTATTTGAGCCCGTTTAAATTATACCTTGGGCTTTATTCGCATGAATCTTCACTGAACTAGCCTTATGATGGATTGGAATTCCCTGTTATAACATCAACTCAATTGACTGCATTGCTGGGAAGAGGTCTCAACTGAAATACTGTATTTTTTTTACAGTGTAGTTTAATCTTTTAGGGAAGGGTAATTGTCAAATGATTAGCGTGGTTTAGTAACGCTGTCCATATTCAGCTGATGGACCACAAGAGTAATTATATGGTTTGTTATCTGTACAATGTTCCTTTTACACTGGTCTTCCTCACCCCCCCCAGTTTCTCGGAAATGTTTTTTTTTTTTTTTTTTGTCTTGTACATTTGTTTTATATTTAGTTCAGTATGTGGATCGTTTGCAAACCGTACAGTGGCCCCTAGTTTTACTGAAGGAACAAAGGCAGGAAACATTGAGACAGATCTGTTTTTAAATATGAATGTTTCCCATGGGTTCACGAAAATTGCTCTTAATTTTCTTTTTTCTTTTTGCTTGTATCTCTGGTCGTATTGGTTCTGCCTTTCATTCTTGAATAAATACTTTTTTATTGACATTGAGTTGTCTTGATTCCTTGTCTTACAAACGGTGTTGAACTTGCCCCTCTGACGTATAGTACTGCGTCATTCGGTAAGCGGCTGCAGAGCACACGCTCCTCGCGCATCTCGCCACATTAGCTGAAGGCTGAAGCATCTACGCTTTCACCGGAGCTGCAGCAGACGGTTGATTTTTTTTTTTTTTTTACAATTAAAAATCTGCTTCCTCTGGTCGAAAACGATATCTCGCATCTTACAGTTCTACCTCTGGAAAAACGGCGTTGAAACCCGCTCGGTCCTCCACTGCCGCAGACTGTCCTCATGATGTCATCGTATTATCATACGGGGAAAGAGGTGGATATGGCGGCGATGACGGAACCGCTTTGCTTGGAAAGGGGTAATTTACTTAGTCGTGGTTATTATATCCCTAAAATGCTATGGCTGATAGATTAACCAATGAGGTTCTTGTCTGTTAATCAGACAGCGTTAGTGGCCATTGAGTTGTGTACATCGTACCCACAATGTGAATGAATCAATGTAGTTTGCTTTCTGCTTGCAAATTATTAAAATCAAATAAAACCAATTCATTTGCAGTTAATTCTCAGAGGCGAAAGTATTTTTGCCTATGTTCCCTGCTTTAATTGGCGTCCATGATCGTATTTACGTTCTTCACGGGTGTATGGTCCCTTGTAGATCTTCCAGCATTAATTCTTACCTCTTTCTTGGTTAAAAGAATGCCGTTGGTTATCAAAGGGGTATTTAGTCATTTTATTAAAAAGTGCCCTTATAGCATCAATACTCTAAAATGTGATGCTTTTATTTATATATATATGTGTGTATGTATGTATATATATATATATGTGTGTATGTATCTATATATATATATATATATATATATGTGTGTGTATGTATGTGTATGTATATATATATATATATATATATACATACACACACATATATATATATATATATATATATATATATATATATATATGTGTTATCTCAAATAAATAGATTCATAACCAGAACTTCCCATGACCAATTGGCTTTCCATCTCAGGTGAACTTTGTTAGCAAGTGTGTTTCTGTAATGTTTTCTTTGGCTCCAGATGTTTGCAGGGTGATAGAGCTGTTGGACAGGCTTCAGAGAAGCGGTGAGCTTCCTCCTCCCAAACTTCAGGCTCTACAGAGAGTTCTACAGAGCAAGTTCTGTGCTGCCATCAGGGAGGTAAATGCTACTTCAGTGTTTCAAACACGAGGTTGCTTGACATTTTTGCTTCTATTAATATATGTTTCCTGGATTCTCTTGCTTTCAGTTGGAACAAATTGCCTTCATAAAAAAAAGACTGTGAGAAGTACTAATTTTTACCTTTTTCTTGTGCTGGTTTCACAGAACACTAATGCAACAAATAGATAGGTGTAAAATTAAGGGTTGAAAATTGTGTCACCACATAAGACAGAACTTTGTCCTTTTCCACCTCCTCACGCATTTGGTCGTTTCTCATAGAAAGGATTGTGCTGCACTGCTTCGCCTCCTGAATGACTCACTTTCCTGTCTCTTTGAGACTGCATCTCACTTCAGCCTTCGTATCTCACTCCTTGACTTGTGGTAATCGGTTCCTATGGCAGGAGTCCAGTCTGTTCACAATCTATGCACAAACAGATACTTAATCTTGTCAGACTTGTTTAGTTTTCACATGTCCTTCAGATGTCCTGCTCTTTGCGTAGCTTAGAGAGAAATGTGTTATAAGACAAGGTTTTGATCAGTGCATTGGTTGAGTTCTCACACTTTAATTTGAGTTCTAATTCATAAATGTTACATAGGATTTACTGATAAAACTTAGCAATTTCATTATTACATGGCTCTTGATTCTGATTGTTACATAATTGTATTTTGCTGTCAAATATTCTTGTATGAGCACTAAACTGTGTTATACGCCCCCTTTAGTTACTGTTGCTTTGTCAGAGAAAATGGCGGATTCGGGGTTATGATTGGTCAGGTCACCTGTCAAGTTTTCGAAGAGTCAATTGACAGTTGTTCCAAGAAACTGATTTCCAATGTACTCAAAGGTTCTTTATTGGCATCAATGGTTCGATGAACATTTAACGTTCATGGAATCTTTCCATTCTGCAAAGAGATTATTATTATTCAGATTATTAAAATGTTCTTAAAGCTAAGAAAAAAAAGGTTCCTTTTTAAGAACTGTTTGCTGAATGATTCTTCTATGGCATCGCTGTTAAAACCATTTAGGAACCTTTATTTTTTTTAAGAGTGTAGCTGTGAAAGATTCGTGTCCCTCATATCACCCCGATGTCTTTTCCTCATTTAATTAAATAATTAGAGATAAAGTCAATATTTTATGTCCATCTTTTTTATTCAGTAATCAACAGTCATGTAATAAGCAAAATAATGGGCAGTCACACGGTCACACAAATTAAACCCCCACTGATGACCAGGATCCTGCTGTGAAGCAGAAAGGTTTGTGGGATACTTTGGGGGTTTATTTTGCAATTGTGACCAGCTGATTGTACATTATCACCTCTTATAAAGTCGATAACAATCATTATTCAATTTTTAAATGCATCAGTAGTTAGTGTACATTCCATTATGAATGCACATGATAATATGAATCAACGTTTCAGGACATTTCAAGTATTTATGAATGATCTACAAAGCAAGCTACAAATACTTGCTCACGATGTTGTTAAAATGTCATGACTGACCCTCTCTTAGGTCTACGAGCAGCTTTATGATACGCTGGACATTGTAGGTGGGCCAGAGGTCCGAGCACAAGCCACTGCCAAGGTAACTTTTTACCAAAAATCTGCCACTGTTAATCAAGAATGATCATACTCTGAAGGAAACGCTCATTTGATCTCTTTTCCCAGGCCACAGTAGCAGCGTTTGCTGCCAGTGAAGGCCATGCACACCCAAGAGTGGTTGAGCTCCCTAAAACAGACGAGGGGCTCGGGTTCAACATCATGGGGGGAAAAGAACAAAACTCTCCCATCTACATATCCAGGGTCATCCCAGGGGGTGTTGCTGACCGACAGGGTGGTCTGAAAAGAGGAGATCAACTACTCTCTGTTAATGGAGTGGTATGTTGGGACCGTACAATTTTTAGATGTGTAATTTAGCTGTTATATTTTTGCATGTGACCATGGCCTTGAATTCAAAAGCTGCCACAGTAACATGCTTGCAGACTTCAAAATGTCCTTCATTTCTTCATTGTGTGTAGAGTGTGGAGGGAGAACACCATGAGAAAGCTGTAGAGCTGCTGAAGGCAGCTCAGGGTTCAGTGAAACTGGTGGTGCGTTACACCCCTAAAGTCCTAGAAGAGATGGAAGCCAGGTTTGAGAAGATGAGAAGTGCCAGGAGACGCCAGCAACATACCAGCTACTCGTGAGTGACTTTATCACTGTCCTTTCCTTCACTCTACTATTTCTTTGGTTCTTTCCCCTTTTTCACCTTGTCCCAGCCGATTAGTAATCACAAGATATTTTTGTTTCCTTTAAAAACTACACTACTGTTCAAAAGTTTGGGAAGGGTAAGGTTTTTGGAAGGAGTCTCTGAGGCTCACCAAGGCTGCATTTATTCAATCAAAAATAGAGTAAAATCTGTAATATTGTGAAATATTATGAGAATTTAAAATAGCCTTTCTATTTTCATATATTTTAAAATGTAATTTATTCCCGTGTTTTAACACTGCTTTTTAAAATGAAAATGTCAAAGTCCAAACTGGTTTTTCCTCTTCGTTTCAGATAAGATCCATGCTAATGATTGAAAACGCATTCATGCACATTGGGCATGCACGTAGTGTAAACATTTGCCGATTGCTCTAATAATAGCTTGCCTCTTGCTCATGTAGCAGTGTTATAAAAGAGAGTTTAACTGGACAGTGGCTGCTAAAAAGGTCAACAAAGCCAGCAATGCTTCCAGTTCCAGTTCCATCTCTATGTTATTGTTTACACGGTCGTTGAGGCTGGTCTGTCACAGAGCCGTTGAGAGAGACGCCTCTGGTCTGTTATTGTTGTGTTCCAGTAGCTTAATCTGGGCTGCCACACCTTCTCCATTTTGGTTCATTTACCCCAGAGTTTTCCAACTAAAACGGGGTCTGCAGCATTTCCAAAGTTTAGAAGAGTTCGGAGTATTGTAGACGCCAGGCGTAACCATAGCAAGAGTTTTAAAATGAAAAAGCACTGGTGTAAACAGGGCCTCGGTCTTCAGTGTCAAATAATCCTTGTTATTCTTTTATTATTATTACAGTAGCATGCTATTGATCATAAAAGTAGCTGTATAAAAGTAGTAAGCTGTATTTTGACATTTCTCCATCATTGTCTTCTCACTGACAGGTCGTTGGAGTCCAGGGGTTAACCAAACTTAACTTCTGACTAGGCTGCTGATCCATTGTCCCACCTTTTCCGCTCCTGAAGGATGACGGAAGACCCTGGGGAGATCAGTGTAGACTACCCTTAGATATTTATGTTAGTGGAACGATCTCAAAACATGTAGACCTCAAATATACTATTTTCCCTGTCCGTGCAGAGGGAAAGACTGCATAGTGCATCTGGTCTGTCTTGAGTCTGATTTTCTATTGTATTCTTATGTGGAACCTGCACCCTGTGATATGCTGGGTGGTTGTGCGTGTATGTGTGTTGGCACAGAAGCGAGCTTTAACATTTGCCCGGATGTGTACTTGTAGGATGAAATGTGTGTCTTTTGCTGTAGGTTTATTGAACTGAATGGCATGATGGTTCCTACTGTAGAGCATTATTCATTTACTCACTTATTGAGTCTGTTTCAGAAAACATGCATTGACAATAGAGTTAAAGCTATGCATCCCATTTACAGTTTAAATATTCTTGTATCATGTGTTCAGCTCTGAGAACTACATGACAAGGACATACACTGTTATTGCAAAAGACGTTTCCTGATTGAACTGATTGCTCTGAACTAAGCACGCCATATTCAAATAGGGTTCTCATGAAAGTGTGCTGCTATGAGTGGCTTTGTGCTGCCAGTCATAGTGCCTATGTTCAATGCTTGAATTTTTAAGTTTATTTATATATTTATTCATACATTAAAATCAACTATGTAATTTAATAGTCTGGTGAATTTATTTATGCCCACTGTCAGTTGTTTGTAAGCGTTTACTATGGTAATCAAAGTTTTGACAAAATATCATAGTAAATATAAGTTCAGGATTGGGAAGACCAAATACCGCATAACCTGAAAATAAATTTGAAGATTTTTTTCTATGGTAATGGGTAACTCATGAAAAAGATTAAAAATAATATTGCATTGTGACATTTTTATGGAAGCTAAGCACATTTCCCCACAAATTTCTCATTGTAGCCTACATTCAGTTTGTGCTCTATTAATACTTGACAATTAAAAGAAATTATATACCATTTGTTTTGTATTAATGAGAGTGAGCATTTGTTTTGCATGGTTTATGAACATTTGAATCTGACGTCAAGGGAAAAAAAAAACTATTAAAAATCTTAATGGTCACAAAGTTGTTGTTTTTTTTTTGTTTGTTTTTTTTGAGTGAAATTTGACAGGAACAGTTTTAATAAATTTTATTAAATATCGTGAATAGCCCTACAATTTCATGATGAAATCCAGTCTAAATGAGTGGAATTTTACTAAAGTATTGTTTACGTTATTTTTATTGTTTCAGCTTTTTAACTATTTTATTGTTTCTTCGCACCAAATTTCTCTGATCGCTAGTGGCCGCGCGTTCGTTTCCATAGCAACAGATCAACTGAACCGACTCCGTTCCAGTGGATGGATGCAGCATTACCTCTGAATGAACTCATCAAGGGTCTTTTCAGTATAGCTTGTCTAATTTTCGACGGATAGGAGTTCCTGCATCTAACGTTATTTGGCTGTTTATTTTCACTTTTACGAATGAGTGGATGAAGCAATGGATTACCACAGACGAAAGGTCCAAACAAGCACAACCATTGGACATGAGTATTTGCAACCTTCTCCGTTTTATTTTAAAACATGCAAGGTATGGTCAGCAACCGTCGATATATTAAGATATACAAAAATTACTTTGGTAACTGACCATAGATAGAGCAGCTGCTGTTACTATAGTTTAGCAGGAAGCTTGTTAATTTAGCAGCTTCTTTCACAAAAAACGAAACTGAACCAATGAAGAACAACGAATTTAGTCTTTTAAGGGAGCTCAAATTAACTATATTTTTACATTTAAAAACAACTGTAAGAATACACTTTGTCAGAAACTATTAGAATGGCATTTTGTTGTTATTTTTATTTAGAGCTTTGATACCATGTACTGTATTCATGAAGAATCAAGACACTAACAAATATAGATACCTTTGACCATCTTCTTGTCACTGTCCCAGAATGCCCCTCTTCCTCCAGTCCTCCAGCGTCAGGACAGAATGCCGGCCTCCGCTCACTTCTCTCTCACCTCACACTCTGAGCATGACAGAAAGCCGCTAAATGGACCTCTGTATAATGAAATCTGCTCTAAAGCCCCTCCACACTGGACTACACACTTCCTCAATGAGCTTGCCCAGAGGGTGAGATGTGTGTGGTGTGTGTGTGTGTGTGTGCATGTTTTTGTGACATATCAGGACACAAATGTGTATAATGACATGGGTGTGACACTGGTATTACAAATTCAACGTGAAATATGAGGAAAACCAGTTTTATCATTTCATATGTCCCCACTTTTCAAACAGCTTTAAAAACATACTAAACAAGGTTTTATTAAAAAATGTAAAAATGCAGAATGTTTTCAGTGAGGGTTAAGTTTAGGGGTGGGGGTGGGGGGACAGAATGTACAGTTTGTACAGTATAAAAACCATTACGCCTATGGAACGTCCTCACTTTGATAGCAAAACGAACATGTGTGTGTGTGTGTGTGTGTGAGAGAGAGAGAGAGAGAGAGAGTAAAAGAAAGTTTTTCTTTGGAGAATGTCCTTTATGTTTTTGGAACGGTATGTACATATGCATGTCATTCATATGTGTCGGTTTGATCCTTCTCAGCTCAGAGACCATCCAACAGTGCGAGTGATCTCTAACCCCATCAGTGAAATGCAGCACCAGTACAGAGGTCAATTAGCAGCATCTGAACCCCTTGGTGAACACTATAGCAAGATACAGGTGAGATAAAGAAGCTGAACATTATAGGCCCAGGTGAGGTTTCCACTTGTCCATTCCTATCTTTTAAAAAAGACAAAGTCTGGGTTACAGCAAAGCACTTAGTGATTTCTGTCAATCTGTAAACATTAAAATACTCACTGTTTCACAAGTGTAGTCACAAGATGTAAACAATATGCATTGCAACATGATGTTATTGTAAAAATAATCTACCTAACTAACCTTTTCTGTGTAAAGTTGTTTCTAATTTGATGCAAGGACTAAAATGACTGTAAAATGTTACTTTGAACTTTACAGCTTAAATTATTCACAAGGTTTAATAGGAAAATTCTCTGCGTTTAATTCCTCCAAAAATCATCCATTCACTTTCATTGTAAGTGCCCCATGTAATAGCGATTTTTGCTTTAAAGAAATTGCGTGATTTTGATTTTTTTAATCAACCTTCAAATGCTGTTGAGTGAGCTCAAAGGGATTGCTCACCCAAAAAGATATTTCTGTGAAACACAAAAGACATTTTGAAGAACCTTGGTGACCAGTTCTGGTCAACTTTGATCTTTGATTTGATTGTATGGAGATAAAACACAGACATTTTTCAAAACATTTTCTTCTGATTTCCACTGAAGAAAAAAAAGTCATATAGGTTTGGAACAACATGAAGGAGAGTAAATAATGTCAAAATGTTGAATTTTGGGTGAACCTCCCCTTTATTAAACCCAAGTGGAGAATAGAAATGTGTTTTTAACATGGCGTGGATAAGGGAATATCAAACATCAATATTAAAAAAATGCTAATTTATGCCAAGTATGTTAATGGTTGACTTCCACAGCTACCAGGATTCAGCAGCACAAGCACCGCCAGCTGTTTTATCTCCAGCAGAGCTTCTGAGCTGGTGGAATAAATCACACTTCTCTTGATTTCACTCAGGGACTGTACAGACAGCTGGAAACGACTCAGGCGTTTGTGCAAGAACCGGTCCGTAGCACAACCAAGACTGACTTCAAGCGCTTTCACAGGTAACTCCACCACCAGAGGGCAGTGTGAATGTACTGATTAAATGCTAATTCCAAGATCTGAGGTCACAGTGGTGGCTTCTCAAAAGTGATGATGGAGATCAAAGGGTTTGCAAATCTGATTCAATCCCAAGATGTAAGTGGAGGATAATGTACTATTTGAGTAATCTGCTTTAAGGATACCATTAGAGCAAAGCATCCATCCCTAGAACATCAGGGGTGATGTAAATCTTGTGATCTGGCCTATGTGGAATTAATTAGAATTATGGTGCACAATATTACATTTTTGATTATCTAGCTGATCAAAAATGTCTTCAAACATGGTCATCTTAGCAAACCACATCTTCAGGGTCAGAACTGATCACAACACAGTTAGTTTTTTGGGTGATTTAAAGGGATAGTTTACCTAAAAATTTAAATCCTGTCTTCATTTACTCACATGGTACATCAGATGGATGCTTTATTTTTCATGTTGTCTTGCTGCAGGGCAGATTGAAATGATTTAGTGAAGCATAGCTCATCTCACCCTCTGGCCTGGCCTCCTGAACCTTGTCAGCTCTTGATTGGTGGGCTGCACTCAAGGTCACAAACACATATTGACACTAATTCACACACCTCTTCACAGCAGGTTAATGTATGACAGTGTAACATCTGGGAAATGTCTCTTTTTGTGCATATGTTTTAGAACTGGTACATCTGCTTCGCTGACTTCACAACTAAGAATAAATTGTTTTAAGAGCTCTTAAAGCTTCAGCTTTTTTTCCGGAGGGAGCAGTGGTATGGCACATATACGAAGATTTTTCCTTTGCTAAGGAATGAAGAGCTTTAATCTCAGAGGACCCACAGTCTCCCAAATGTGTTTCTATTGACAAAGTAATATATGAGCTAAGTGAATGGTCAGCATAGTGATATGGCATGAAGATAATGGACCTCAAAGCACCAGTGTGTGCATGCAATGTATCAATACTCTTCTGTGAGCCTCGTGCCTCCTCTTTACCCACTAAATCATTTTATTTCTTTTTCTTAGTCATTGATAATCCTCTTTTTCAGGTCAGATTTGTCTTCTCGCTCTGTCCTGGATGCTGCTACCTTTAATGGAAAACTTACCAAGAGCGGGGCTCACAGCCGACTTCCTGCTCACAAAGCTCCATCCACTTTATCATGTCAACCGCGGTTGCCTCGCCCACCTCTGCCATTACCCCACAGGGGCAAAAGCACTCTGTATATGGACAGTTTTACTGTACCTGTACCTCCCCCAACATCGCAAGCTGCTGATTTTGCACAACGGCGGTAGAGGTCTGTTTCTGGACGTTTTAGGAGTTCCTAAAATGTATAGTACTGAGAATCAGACTTATGGAACAAATAAGACGTCTATGGTATAAGAAAAGAGTTTGATTTTCAGTTCTGCTGTAATTGACCTGAACTTCAAAAATGGTTTTATCAATATTTCTGTTCTTTTGTCACTCAGAGGCTCTGTAATAAATGGAGAATGAAACATGTTAGAAGTCACTGATGGAAATATCATTGATTTATTGATCTGGAGTGTATGCCTTTTGTGTTTATGGATTCTTTATCCTTAAAGAGATCATTCGCTCAAATATAAAAATTCAAGAATACTGGAAGTATGCAAAAAATCCTGGAGGAAAAAAATGCAAGTAAAGAGGGAATACCAGGGAGAGGCAGAAATATTGCTGAGGAGGCAGCTGGCTGCACACCTAGACAACCCAAGAGGGTTGCACAGTAGTGCGTGCTTAAACACTCTCGTGAAGAGAGCCAAAAACAAAACAGAGAGAGTGGTTATGGGAAAAATATGTAGAATCGGGAAGAATATTGTAATTTAGTCCAAATTTTGTCCCACCCAGTTTTTTCCACATACTTGACATCTCACTCTCCTCCCCCAGCTCTGCCTCTGGCAATGTGCCAGAGAGAGAGAGAGAGACAGACAGAGAGAGAGAGAGCATGACTGATTTAATGGAAGCTAGATTAATAAAAATTAAGGAACAGGTGAAGGAAAACATTATAAAGCGGAGGAGGCTAGATTTATATTTTAGAGAACCATTAAAAGCAGATAAAAGGGGTGAGGGATAGTTAATGGTCATTAATAAAATATCAATAAGAATAAACATTATTGACCATGTCTAGACACCTATGACCTCTTATTGTCCTCAGGGAGTACACTTTGATTTGAATATTCTACTATCTAGCCTGTAATTTTTAATGCAAGCTATGTCAGAAGTTTCCAAATGTTAGTTGTGCCCCTTTTTTTTCCAATATGTACCTACATTTACCCTGATTGCATTATTTGATTTTCTTGGATGTTGAATCTGCAGAATTCTGAGACCTTGTCCTAATTGGTGTAGCTTTGTCGTCTCTTTCACACAGAGACACAAACTGCACCATACTGTATGTTAGAAAGAGACATATTTGTACAGAGTGACTGGAGATCAGGGTTACAGATTTATTCTGGTAATTTATGAGCCCTGGATCATACTCATACTGGCCAACAGGTCTTTCAGCCTGTAAGTGTCTTTCTCAAATTGTATACTAAACATTTTGTGAAATGTTTCAAATAAATGCATTTTAAACATTTAAGTGCTCTAAGTATCTAGCTCGCTAGCTAGCAACATGGGTTGTAAACTTAATCGTTTAATGTTCATTAATAACCCTTTTTTAAAATAATAATAATAATAATTTTACATGAAGTGGGTTTAAGATTTTTAGTTTTCAAGGACTTAAAAAAATCGTGTAAAAACGTAACTGGACGAAATGCTGGTAATAGCGACAGGTTTGTTTCTTGGCGTGTACATGGTTAAATGGCACAGGGTGGGGTTTGGGGAGGGGGCACCAGCTGCCACCTTTCCCTTTAAAGAGCTGAAGGGAGGGAACAGCGCAGAGGGATCCCATGTCACCATTAGATTAAGGACTAAATTGCATGGAAATACAGATTTACAAAACAAAAACATCGACAGAGAAAGAAGGGAGGGGAAAACGGACGGAAGAGATAAGGGAGGCAGCTTAAGGAATAACATTTCTAGTCGTGCCCGGCATGCTGCCTGTTCGGCATTAATAAATTCACTCAGACCTCTCAGTCTGCAACTAAAGCTTTGACCCTGGACAACGGGAACAGGTGAAGATACGGAAGAAAGGATGCTAAAACTAAGAAGAAAGGGATAGACTGTTGATGGAGTGAGTGCATGAAGATTAAACAAATAGAGAGAGGTGTTTCCCCGCTGCTCGTTTCGCTTGATTGGATAGACTGTTTCGTTTAGGGGGGGAAGTAATTGGTTAATACAAGCTTCGTTAAATCATAGAAATGCTTATTTATCAGGGGAGAAAAAACTGGATCCTAGACCTGTAACACCCGTGTATATACCTAGAATAATTTATTTTGAGGAGCAAGGGCAGCAGAGGTGCAACACAGACGATTTATTATAAATATATATATATTTTTCAGAGGCTAGTCTTTTATATCACAAAAGGAACTGAACTACGCCGGTGTTGTAGGAAGAACATATTACATTATTCATAACTGTAGCCATTTTATAGAAAACAAAATCTTATGTTTAAGTATTCTGCACTGTCATTCGGACCCCATGCCAAGAGGATCCCTCCGTTCAATCAGAAAACAGTAAATTCCACGTAGCATTTTTTTGTGCAGTTTGTGTTCATGTGTGTGTGTTTAGCAACACGCACACTGCACGCACGCGAACAGAGCCAGACCCAAAGCGAGTAAGTATGTGACATAGGTGTTTGTGCTGTGTCTGTGTCGTGATCTTGTGTACAGTGACAAAATATCACCTCTGTTCTGAGTATTTCTGTCTGTGTGTGTGCCCGGTGAACCCTTGCAAAGCAGGCCTGCCTATCCTCTCTGCCTCTGCCAGTCAACGGACTCAACAAGTAGTAGTCAGGTCTACTTTGTTTTTGTCACTTAAACCAGCGTGCGAATTATGGAAGGATTTGGTTCGCTTAAAAGTCACATCATAACTTAGAATGCGTCACATTCGAATAGAATTCCCGTTCGCCGTAGCGAATATATTTACCTACGTGTCACAAAATCAGACGTACACAAATATAAATATTTCGCGAGGACCTTTAGTTATTTGTTAAAAATGTCTGTTAGGGCTATTTCACAATTTCACAGGTATAAAGTACGAGACGAATATAACTGACAGAAAAAGTAGGCTCCCTGAAAGTCACTCAATAATTCGCACACTGACTTAAACCCCTTCATGTTTTATTTTCTTATTATTTTTAAGGTATTTCACCAAATATATGGACGTTTCATGTCCCACAATCAATGGTGTCTGATTTTTTTTTCACACGGTCATGTCGCCTTGATAGCTGATAGCTTCATAGTGTCTTTTCACTGTGTAAGCATCTTCATCTGTCCACTCTTCTCTTATCCCCTGAAGCAGATAGCTGATTCTGTTTTATTTGAAAGAGTGTAACCAAGTAAACGCCCTTCTGTATGTTCTCATTCCATCCACTGCATAAGCTGTGTGTGTGTGTGTGTGTGTGTGTGTGTGGCATCATGACTCCCTAACTAATGGCAACTGTAAACAATACTTAGTTAAAAGTTTGTTTTGGCTGTGGATGGAGCTCTCCTCATCCTCCAATACTCTAAAAAAGATTTCCAACTGAATAGGTTCTGTTAAAGTTGTAGATAATAAGAATGCTAAATACAGATAATAAAAATGCATTGTTTAAATAGCAAAATACATAGGCTAAATCAGCGGTTAAACGAAGGATCATTTCCCTTTGCGTTTTGTTGTTGAATTCTTTGTTCTTCTAATTCTACGTTATTTCATGATATTATGTTCATAACTTGATAATAGGGACATTTATGTCCATTTAAGTCTTGAAGCTGTTGAAACAACACTTTCATTGTAACTTGTTTCCTCCTCCTCTGAACTTTCTCATCACACACCGGTTAAACTTTTTTGGTTTGTTTCTCTCAGCCTCTGGTCCCTCCTTTCCTCCCTCCCTCCTTCACCCACTCACATCCTATTGGCAGCGCCTTATTTCAAATCAGTTACTCTCCCTCCTGCTGATGCCTTTCCATGATTTCGCATCCTCAAAAATACACCCCTTCCTGACGGTGTGACCCTTACCGATCACCTGAGATGACCTTCTCTGTCCTCCGTCTGGTTTTCAAGTCCTTTTTCCTTTTTTTTTTTTTTTTTTTTTTTTGTCAACCTACTCCATTCTTTCCCACCACTAAGAATAGTTTCCATCAGGTTCATGTGTGATTTGGCTTAACACAATTATATCCCATCTCTCTCCGGCTTCATTCCCTGAGTACTTAATGGGGGACTATAAAGGGATGGTAATTAACCGGAGAGGGCACTTTTATTAATTAGGTTTTAACGAGAGCTGAGGCTGGGGGGGGGGGGGGGTGGGGTTATAACTATCTTAAGAACACTGTTAGTGTTAGATATGGGAATATAGTCATGCGCGTCTCAATGCTGTCACTGTAAGATGAGTCTTCTAAGCTCCTTTCTGTATCTCTTTCTCTCTCGACTGAAAAAGAGTGGGCCTTTTGAAAAGGGCTCAGTCAGAGCGGTGCGATTAGTTTCAAAGCAGAGGTCAAAGTCTGACTGATGACCTTCTGAGGATATATCGTATTATGCATGTGTGCCAGTTCTGTGTAGTTTGACTTTGCACAGCACAATTTCATTTTAAGCTAATTAATTGTGCCGCAACATGGCTTTTTTTGCTACTGTGACTATGTTTGTGTACGCAAGCTTCCTTGCTCTGTTAATTTATTTTCTTTTAGTGCTATACCACAGGAGACGTCGATTTGAGCAACTGGGCTGAGAGTAGCTTAGTGCACACAAATAAGAGAAAGAGAGAGAGAGAAGGAGGGAGGGATTGCAAAAAGCCTCAACAATCACTGGGTTTGAGCACTTGCAGGCTGAGGCTGAGATATAATACCTGCTCGGTTCATATAAATCAGCAATTATACTTTATTTAATTTGTGTTAAGTGATTTCAGTTACTTAAAAGAGTGTATTGGCTAAAAAAGGACACAAACCTGTATGCAATGCATCGACAGATGGTTTGCATAAGGCATCCATACCTCAGTCGGGGAGAAAGCTTGAAGAGGAGGGGGTACTGCAGTATTTTGTGATGTGCAGTTCCCCGACGAGTCCTCTAGGTGGCCTTTGAGCACCGCTGAGCTTCAACTGCAGTGGGATAGCAAGGAGAAATATCCAAAGAACCAACACTGCACCAGACAGAGAGAAAGGGAGTTAGAGTGAAGGTATAATGCAGACGCACTACAGCATACTGTAAGATAGAAGACAAGTAGCGTAGATATGGGTCGGTTCTACTTCCTTCTCATAGTAGCGCACGTATTTATCGCTTCTATTTGATATTGTTTCTCTAAATTGAATAATTTATGAATGGATCCTCATTTACCTTTACTGCAGTCATTCCTTCGCATTCCCCTCAGTGGCCGTAACATGTTCTCTCCTTTTTCCTCTCTCCTCGTTCTCTGTCGATATAGTGCTGTTTTCTTTTATAGGCGTATCTGTCCTTACAACCAACCCCCATCCCAATGGACATGCACACTTTAATGTACTTCCCCCTTATTCAGGCACACACACTTAACAATGATTTCCCTTTTTAGTGGGAGCCTTTTTTTTTTTGCTTCGCCAGCACAACTTTTTCCCCCCTAGTTTCCTCTCTTTTTTTCCTATTCATCATTTTATTTATTTACGCATTTGCGTTCCTTATAGTTATTTATTTCATAAGCATGTCATATTTAAACACCTTACAAAAACACCATTGGTTTAGCCAATGTTGAATGTTGGACTGCTTAGACAAACATAGTGTTTTTAAAGTGTTTATACTTTTGAGGATTTAGTCATATATAATTAAATAACAGCAATGCATGTAATGCTTGCACAGATGTGACTTGATGATTATTATTTGTGAGATGTATGTTAGTTTGTTACTTATTTATGACTCTTCGCTGGATGTCTGATATACATTTTTTTTGGCTCAACTTTTCAACTATATTTCCATTGGTTATACAGCCCGGTTCTGAAAGGAGAAACCAACTTAACTATCTTCATTTAGAGAAATCACTGAATCCGTTTACCTTGATTCAGCCTCTCTCCTATGGTTCTCACTCTCCTGTGATCTTTGTTGTTTCAACAGTTAATCACGGGGGGATAAAAGGGAAAGCAAGAGAAAGAGTGAGCTGAGAAGAATGGATAAGAGTGGATAAGTAATGAGGGAAGGCAGATATGTATGGAGCCGCCGTGCAGCACAGCCAAACAAGAGGAACACATATAGGAGAGTTATTGGGAAAGCAAGAAAAGACAGCACAGCAAAACATGCGAGGAGGACATTTGTCGGTGAAATCTGACCCTTGTACACTGTTTTGCTAGGCAATCTAAAAAATTGCTTCATGTTGTAACTTCTAAATTAACTTGTTGTTTTCCATTTAAAAAGCTGGTTTAATATGACTGAGTCATTTGGACACACAAACAAAAGTAATTTTTGAAGTTTAAATCCGGTACAAATAGATTACCACTTTTTACATTGTATAACCCCAAGAGAAAAAGCTAATAACTTCCCTGCTCCATATTTTCAAAATGGGACATTTTGATTGGCAAAAGAGTGGCAGTACTCATTTAACTACAGCTAAGAAGTAAAAACATTCACCTTCCCTGTGTAATGAATGCGTGTTTGCGCTTAATGAGAGGTTACGTAAATCTAAGCCTTGTTGACAGAATATTGTCATTTTGAAGACTGCATACTTAAACAATTAGGATGGTTAATACTGTACGCTGACTGTACTGAACGGTCTGCATAACATTAACACTGCCCAAAGAGAGACAGCGAGAGATAGTGTAAGAGTTAATGCTCTGCAGTCTTTTCTCCCTATTTTGTGTAGCTCAGCAAATAATCGTTCTGCCTTTAGCTTTTCTCCCTCTTCCTCCCACCCTTCCTCTCGCTCTCGTTCTCTTCCTCCCTCTTTCTATTGGATACGCTGAGAGCATGGTGTGGGGAGGGGGGTGACTGTGAAACATTCAGTCATTTTCATCTCCCTTTGCTGTAATTGAGCAGAGTGTTTTAGTGAATTGAGGGACATGAGAGCTGAGTGATGGTAAAAGATGGAAATGGAGAGATGGGTGGGCATTTCAGAAGAGGAGGGGTCTTGTTCCTGTTTATTGTGTGACACTTGAATGTATATTGAGCTCGCTCCTTCATTAAAATGCTTATCCCATACACCTGCATTAACGTTCATCTAATTTTGCATGCTCGCCAGCGTCGTCACTACTTTCTTTTTCAGGCCCAATGAGTAGACTATATCATAAAAGACCTTAGTAGGTCATATGTTGGCTTCATATTTGCACTTTCTTTTTTTAATAGGAATTTGACCATTGTCTTTGCATTGCACCACCTATACAGAGCTACATTAGTGACTGGTGCAAGAACTAGTGATGCAACGAGTTACTTGTACCAGCTTGATGATGGATAAAAGTATGAGCATCACTAATTTTCTTCTCTCTTCTGCTCTCCCACCGCAGGCTCCTCCTCCCCCCCTCCCCTCTCGGTTCTCTCTCCTCCTCTCCCTCCCCCTGCTCCTCTATGCTCAGTTCGGTGTGTGTCTCCTCTTTCAAAGGGCGCAAGGGTGGGAACAAGTCGTCCAACAAAGCATGTTACAGCGCAGACATGACTTGTCCTTCAGACAGCGAGAAAATAGTGATAAACTGCGGGGGGGTTCGGCACGAGACGTACCGCAGCACACTGAAGACGCTGCCTGGGACCCGCTTGTCCTGGCTCACGGAGCCAGATGCGTTCAGTAACTTTGACTATGACCCCAAATCCGACGAGTTTTTCTTTGACCGTCACCCCAACACCTTTGCTTTCATCCTCAACTATTACCGCACGGGGAAGTTGCATTGTCCCAACGATGTCTGCGGTCCTCTCTTCGAGGAGGAGCTCGCTTTCTGGGGTATCGACGAGACGGACGTGGAGGCTTGCTGCTGGATGAACTACCGACAGCATCGGGACGCCGAGGAAGCGCTGGACAGCTTCGAGACGCCCGAGCCGGACCTCCCAGAGGACGACCCGGCGCTAACTGGTGGTGCGGACGGGGACTTGAAGAGGTTGTGTCTACAGGAGGACGGTCGCAACACCAGCTGGTGGAGTATCTGGCGGCCCCGCATCTGGGCGCTGTTTGAGGACCCCTACTCCTCGAAATACGCCAGGGTGAGTGAGTGTATCGGCATCTTTCGAAATCTACTTTATTAAACGTGTCTGTATCAGCGCTTCACGTGAACTCTTTGTAGTATGGCATTGTCGTCCCTGTACCACTCGACACTATATAGTTCTAGTGTACATGAATCACAAGCTGGTTTGGCATGAGCTGGTAAGTTGAAAACTTCTGGAAAGTTTGTTAGCTGAGTTTGAAGAGAAACTCGTCAGGTGACTCTGAAAATGCAGTGTTTTGTGACGCTCTCCACGCACATTATTTAGCGGTGAGAGCGCGCGGTGTCTCGAGCGCTCTGCACGCGCAGCGCGCTCCTCAGCAGCTTTTTGGTTCTTCCGTTAATAATGTATATACATTATGAAATGTTGAGGAAAAAAAAAAGTTACTTTAACGGGTTGAAGAACGTTGTTGTTCAGTTACGTAACTTCATATTCGGCTTTCTAGTCAAGAATACTTTATTCTGGTTGCTCAGTCACTGCAATCAGCAAATATTTCTGAATAATGACAACTGACGGATTTCAGACATAGCCGTGTTCAATCTCTCCGCTGTCGCTACAAGCTAATAAATCATTTCCCACCAAATCAATATATCTAATATACATTTATTTACAAATTATGCGCGGAAAAAGCCAAATAATCTACACACACACGGTCATTAGCGCAAAAAATAAACCCCTCAATTATTTGACACGCATTCACATCACAACCGCCAGTCATTGCGCATGCGCAAAGAGTTTGCACATTTCGCTGTTGTCCACACTGCAGAACGGTACCTGGCAGACCTCTACGATATTGAACGTCATGACATTTACCCCGAGGTGTACACTATTGAGTTTTGGTTATGAACATTACATTACCTTGCAGATCTTCAATGTTGTTTTATGTTAGAAGAATGTTTCAGTAAAGCAGGAACAAGTAGGAAAATAATTGTTCATGCCTGAATGGGTGCGTCTCATTCAGCTCCCTAGTTTGTGAATCAGTATATCATGTACATGAAGTCGGACACTGGTAAGGACCCTGAGTCACTACACTTTGGGACACATGAGAGGGCTACAGCTGGGGTATCTGGGACCCCAGTGCAGGTTTTTGGTTGTGGTTGGGACCATTAGAATCGTCACCACCGTTCATCCTACTACTCTTCAGCGGCGACATGGCAATGTCATTGTTGTACACCATCTCTACCCGCATGAACAGCAGCAGCAGCAGCAGCACAGATATCTTTTTGATATTTATGCTATTTAAAAGTACATTATGATAAATCCTTGGATTGTTGCAACATTTCAGCCATAGATAAATGATAAATGTTAGGTAGATTATGTTCATTACCTCATTAGCTTTGTATGTTTTTGCTGATACATATTCAAATGACTGTTTGTTTCTAAAACATCTATCGCGTGTCAATATGTGTAGAGAGTTTTCTCATATGATTTATGTTTTGGGTTTTAGAACTTCCATTAAGGAAACATAGTGAGTGTCAATGCTCCCTGGTTTTCACAGAGCGTTGTGGAACTTATTAGAACGCGAAAGTTTAAGTGCACTGGAAGGATTTTGCGATTGAGATGGCCCTTAAAATGGCCGACCCGACTCTCAGATTAGTGCCCTGATTACTGAACTAGGGAGTTGATTGAAACGCACCCCATGATAGTAAACATGTTGTCATGCTTGCAAAACATTTAGTTATTTTGTCCATTTTGTACCTTTGATTTGGTAAATGATGTGAGTTTTCTGTGTGTTTAACCAGAAAATTCTTGCTTATCAAAGCAATTTACTGGTGTCAGGTTGTGCTTAGGTATGTATCCACATTGGGAGGACAGGATATTCACGGTATCCCAGGAACTAGAGATTCCCATGAGTCTTGCTTTCAACTGAATCCATTTCCTGCTTACTCAGCAGAAGCCCCGTATGTCACTGCCACCACAATCACCTGATAATCACTGCATCCTACCTCACACACCCAGAACTAAAGCTTAAATTAGATTTTTTTTTCTGGGTGCCACCACACTTGTGATCCCAGTTTTGGGATAATGAGCATAACAAGGTCATAGGAATTGATAAACTTTGCACAGCCCAATTAGATTCACCAAACTATTAGCTTGCCATTTTAAGTGAATAATCGTATCATGTTTTTCCCTTTCAGACAATAATCTCTAACATTATATAAAAATCTGACGACTTTAGGAAAACAGAGTCACTTACTGACCCTTGTGTGTTAAGAGATGTTTCAGCTGGAGCACATGAAAGAGGTAATTGACCCTTTGGCTCTCAGAACGTCATTCATAAGCTAGTGAACGGCAACCATTTATCTCCTTGATCAGCGCAGGCTGGTTATTTAAGATATTTATCTCCCTCGTCACATCTGGGTCAATAGATCATAGTCATGAGCAGTCGATACATACTTGCTTTCTTGATATCCCCAGGGTTCCATTTAACTGATCAGTTTTCCTTTGCATTGTTGGCTGCATTTAATTGCAGAATTGCTCTTAATGCATTTAAAGGGTCTGCGATTGTAAGTTCATAAGCTCATCTCACAGTTCTCAAGGGGAGGGAGAGATGGCGTCATCGTTTTACTGCGTCGTCATTGAACGGAGGTCTTTTATCAGCCGTGACACGACTAGTGTTTTATTAGCGGGCTGCTGTATGGGTGCAGGGCCTCGTGCCGGATTGCTAATCATCACTTACAACCTCCATGTCCCTTTCTCCGGCTGTGCTATAGCGTAACACTGCGGCGTCTCATACTAGCTGACTGCGCGCTGATTTCTGCTGCAGAGCAACAGAGGCAGAGCCTGTGCATTTGTGTATGTGCGTGCAGGCAACACTTTTTTTAAATTTAAAAATATGCAAATGCATGCAAGATGTGTATTATCTTTTGGCTACATTTTTAACTGATTCAGTTTTTGTTTCAAGCACTTATGAAGATAGAAGGTTTCTTCAAAGTAAATGCTGACTTTTTAAAAAAAAAACTGTAGTCTTGGGCACCATAAAATAAATAGCATGATTTTCTGAGTTGATCTATGGAGTCAGGACTAGGAGATCTCTCTCTCTCTCTCTCTCTCTCTCTCTCTCTCTGGTTAAATCCCGGGTTTAAATCGGATGATCCAGTGAGCCCATACATAAGTGAAGAGTTGCAGCAAACTCTGGCTCCTTATTGGCCAGATTAAAGGATTCAGATAACAGTTAACTACAGTATGATTTAATTCAAGGCTGCTGCTTTTTTACTGTTTGATGCAATGAACTCCAAATATAATGATCCCCTTGAGGCGCCTTTCATGTCTTGCAATTTATATTGTGAAAAAGTATTATAAACCTGTCTGAAGTATTCCCTGGAAAATATTGACACTGTATTTATTTCCTTCCCTCCTTTAGATGACTGTTTTTTTTATTTAATTTAATTTATTTTATTACCAAAATTAATTGTGGAAAAATATAATAAATATGTTTAAAATGTAAACTATTTACTTTCTTTTAAGCAGTAGCTGACTCCTACTCTTAGTTATTTTATTTTATCCTTTATTTACTTTTACAATTTATATTGTTAAAAATACTACAAATATGTGTAAGATATTTTTCGGATAATATTTACTTTCTTATTTTGTTTTCTACCCACTATTATAGTTATCGTATTATTTTATAGAGTACCTTTATTTTATTTTATTTTGTTTTGTTTTATTATTTTATGATTTATATTAATATTTATATTAAACAAATGTGATAAATATGTGGAAAATATTATCTTGAAGATATTTTGTTTCTATTATGTTCACTGTATTTTTTTTCTTCTCACCATTCAAGTCACTTTATTTTATTTAGTATTTTTTCTAGCTCTTTTGTGGCCCCTTGGGGTCCCCAAACTCCAGTTTGAGAGCCACTGATCTAATTGAAAATTGTCACTATCATGTGATTTGTAATTTATGTGTGATGAACTAGAGCAAAGAGTGCATTACTTGGAGAGAAGACACCAAAGACACTTTACACATGGAGTTGGGGCAGATTAATACAGGAAGAAGTAATAGAGATTACACAATAAAACGTCTTTAATGACAGTTACCTGAGGAGCAAATGCACAGTATGCAGAATGATCAGATGACTTTACTGTTATTCAGTAACTCAGGCTTGAAGTCGAGCACATGTTGTATGAGTGGATGGATAACAACCTGCGGGTGCATAGTCATTCACGTGCAAAATCCTATTCGATAAGGATGAACAACTATTAAATGAACTACAGAGCTCTAGCAGCGTTTCTTAGCAACAGCCCGTAGTCAAAATAATCCCTTTTGCAGTGCTATGTATATTTTGTTCCCACACGTAAAAATATATATGCAGAAAACCTTTAAGTAATGTCACAATTCACCTTGCTACGGGTAGATGACCCGGAATGCATTTAGAAATAACAGAGATATGTTTGTTTTATCTCTTTACATTTGTCATGACATTCATATCTAAATAACTGCTTTTACATGCGTTATGTCAGTAGATCAACCCCCGGAGTGCCGCAAACGTTAGTGAGCTCACTAACTAGACAGCATTTGTGGGCATCATATTGGCATGCGCACCTAAGTTGGATTGTCCTGTCACCAGGAAAAGTATGACGTCACTGCTGGAGCTGTCCAGTGCTGAAAGGCAGAATGATTCTCCGGAGGTTAACACTGCTATAACTAAAAGAAAAAGTGCACTGATAATTTGCATTGCTAGTACTTTTATTCTAATCTAATGCTATTGTAATCAAAGTAAGAGGCTTAACAAAATATTTAGATTACACAAATATCCCATCTTAGATGTTGCATACATGCAAACATTTAATCACCCTTTTCTAAAAGACAAGGCATCTGAATAAAAAAATAATCCCTAAATAAATAAATGAAGGGAAGGTTTTTGGGAAAACTAGAGAAAAAAGTCTGCATTGCCACTTCTATTCTTAACAAAAACTAATTTTTAGGTGCAGCATATGGCAAACATTTGACCAATCTTTATCTAAATGACCAATAAAAATGAATATAAAAAATGAAATAATCACTTAATCACTATATAAATATAATCTGCATTCCCAGTACTTCAATTCTAATCTAATTCTACTCTGATCAAAGTAAGTGACAAAGTTTAGTTCCCAGGACAAATAATATCCAATTTTTAGGTGTAGAATGCTGCAAACATTTGATCAACCTAACGTTTTCTAAAAGACAAATAAATAAATAAATAAATAAATAAATAAACCGGGGAAAGATTTTGTGGGAAGACTAAAAGAATGATTGGAATAGGTTTTTCTCAGCGCTTAAGTTGGATTTCCCAAAAGCACAAATGTCCCAAAACAGTGATATAGCACTGTCTCCCCACCAGGTGTTTGTAAACAGTTAGCGACACAGAATGTTCCAAAAATAACCTTAAATGTCGGGACTCTAGGGACCTGAAACTATTTGAAAAGTGTGTCACTCCTTGCGTGCAGTGGATGAAATGAATATTACTTCTTGCTTCTTTTGCAACGTTTGATTTATTCATTGCAAACACGTTTGAAGTGCATCCTCGAGGGCCGCATAGACCACGGTAGCCCTCTGTGTACAACAACACATTGAATATGATTGGATTCCTTCAGATACTTTCCTCTTAACCGCAAGCTTTTTCTTCTAAAATGGGTTTGTGTTTATCACTTCCTTAAAAGTATCAATTACCTTTGGGTTCCCTGTAATGATCATGATCATTTGTAACCTGAGTTTCTCTGCCTGCAAATCCTTCTTTTCCGATGAGACCTCTTTTGGCACCCGTGCTCACACCTCCAGTCTTCCCCCACTGTTATTCTTATTCTACTTTTACTACATCTCTAAAAATAGTAAGAAAATGAGGAGATATGTGGGACAAGATCTCGCCTCTTTCTCTAACAAGCAGACCTCCTCTCTTCCTCCTGTACTGTTCATTTACACAAAAGCTTAGCCGAGCCACCAAGGCAACCTGGTTTTATGCAGTATCTGTGCCGCACATGTCTTCTAGCCACACATTGCAGCAGCAAAATGCATGATAATAAAGCTTATTGAACCAGTCACGCTGAGACCAATAAATCGGTGAATAAGATGTAGAGCGCTGGATGAGCTTGAATCTACAGTCGCAGTGTGGGTTTTTTTTCTCCCTCAGTGGTTGCGGTCCAGCTCGCCGGGGAATGATTCTGTTCGAGTTGCATATGCATTTGCATCTTCTCTTCTTGGTTCAAGTGATTTTGTTTTTGTCCTTACTGAACAACAGTGAGCCGATCATCAACCATGAAGTCTAGTCAGCCAGTGAACTTGTACATTGTGCAGCGCTCCTACTTTGAATTTTAAATAGGTGTTGAAGACCAGCCAATGCCAGAGCCAACAAGTTATTAGTGTGAAACCACCTACATTAGGAGTTTTTCATTGCAAGACAATTATACTGCCAAAATGAGCATAGGATGGCCAGCAATGTCCAGAATCCCTGCTCATTTTGGTTTACCTCTGCACCACTTCAGCATTTTGTTCACAGGGAAAATGGAAAACCCTGTTCCCTCGAGCACTTGGTGGTCACAGGGGAACAACCGGGTAAAAACTGAAAGGAAAAGCCTTGTAGTCCAGCCCTAAACACCTCCCAGAGGACCATGTGGGCCTAACGGGACTTTAACTCTTTTGACCCACGGAGATAATTTTTATTTAGCAGGCTGTTGCTAGCTTGCAGGTGAAGTGATGATTTATTTCTATTGTTCCATTCAGGAGACCTAATTCTTATTTGATTTCAGTGGAGTTTGTCATTAGGATTTTGAAAAACGAACATAAAAATACAAAGCAAATTAATTTATTGAACTGTTTTTGTAGATTTACAAATTAAATTATTTATACACCTTATTTTTTAATGTGGAAGATTATCGAACATTTTAAATTTCATTTTCATTTAGTCACCTTCATGTCATTCCAAACTTGTATGACTGAATCTTTCAACCTTTTTTGTTGTTGTTGTTTTGTTTGTTTTTGTTTCTTTGTGGCCATAATACTAGGCTGTACCCCTTTGACCTTCACTGTATGGTTCCACAGAAGAAAGAAAGTCATATAGGTTTGGAACAGCATGAAAGTGAGTAAATGATTTTCATTGTAGAAAAAGTATCATTTTAATGCTGTCAGTGATACTGACAGCAACAAAAACTGACACACACTCCCAAACGGGAGTAAAAACATTTATTTGGATGTCTGTGCTCATGGCACATGAAAATCAGTTGCGAGAGGGACTCTGCTGTCTCTGATGGAAACGGCATTTTTGACACACACACACACACACTCTTTATCTCTCTTTTTCCACCCCCACTCTCCATTTCCCACCAAATCCTTTGCGTTTTCTCAGGCACACTCCCACAAGACTTCATTTTTGCACAGGGCAGAAGAAACTGATCTATGACTAGAAATGAGAAGGAGAGTTAGAAAGAGAAAGAGAGGGATAGTGAAAACAGAAAGAATGAATGAAAGAATGGGAATAAGTGTGGTGCTGTAATGCATCTTGTCACTTTTACTTTATATATAGTATATCCTTGCTCTGTCACGCTAATCCCAATAAGACATTGCCATTCGATTACACACACACACACACACACACACACACACACACGCACCAGACTATTACTATAAAACACCATTTTTCTTTCTTTTTGCCTGCCGGTTTCAGATAAGCTTTTTCCCCATGGATGTGGCTAAATTACATGTTCGTATGTCTGCGTGAGCGCGCTGGAACCGAGGAGAGAAAGAGCAGCGCTCATAAGATGCTGATGATGGTAATACTGCAGCATGCTGGATGGAGGAGCAAGAAAGGGAGAGGGGAATTACAAATGAGAAATGAGGGAGTAAGACTGAATGAGAGCAAAGATAAGGTGGTAAATGGAGAGATGACGCTCTTGTTAGAGATATAGAGAGAAGAAACAATTGCGAAAAAACAGAAAATGGTAAAAGGAGCATTGGGCGATGAAATAGTAAAGATGGCTGACACACTGTAATGTTAGCTGAAAGGCATCAAAGATTTGAGGTGCGTCTCAATCTGCTCCCTAGTTCAGTAGTCAGGGCACTGATCAGGGAGTCGGCCATTTTAAGGGCTGTCTCAGTCGCAAAATCCAACCAGTGGCCTGAAACTTTAGTTTCCAGAGTATTTGGAAATAAATGTTGCAAAGTATTGATCATCTTTAACATTAATAAATAATGTCAGAAAGTTTTCAGTTCTGTTGTGGTTCATAAATACCAATAGTGACAATGATACAATGATAAATTTGTCATGTCGCTGGAAATCGAGTCATCAGTGTCCCAATGTATAGCGAGTCAGGGTCCTTACTGTCCTTACCAGTGCCGAATTTGTCTACATGATATTTGGATTCACGACCAAGGAATCTAGGGAGCTGATTGAGACGCACCCTTGGTCTGCACATCCACGCAGCTGTTTTTATTTTTATGTTTGCCTTTGGAAGTATACTGACGCCTAGTGATGTGGATGCAGCTTAACACAAAATCAGTTAATAATGTCATTGTATAAAAGCTCTATTCACGCTTAGATTCTTTCGTTATATTCTTAACTTTTTTCTTTCCTGATTGCAAGTGTCCAGTGACAGGGGGGTTACTAAGGCTCGGTCCGTAATGGTGCACTTCATATGCACTTCAAATGGCTGCCGTGTGCATGTGATCGCGAAGTCCACAAGACCGTAGGATGTCCCATTGTCATTTTAGGTTTCAGAATGGTGCTCGCAAGTACCACCTTTGTGATATAAGATAAAGTAAGTAGCATCCAGCTGGTCCTATGATCAGATCTCAACATGTCGACCCTCACGAGGCGACCCGCTAGCTGTGAAACTTTTTGGTTACACTTTATTTTAAGGTGTCTTTGTTACACTGTAATTATACACTTAAGTACTGAGTAATATTAAGTAACTACATGTACTTACTATAGGGTTAGGATTAGTGTTTGGTTTAGTTTAGGGTTAGATGAATGTAATTATTCATCATTTATTGTCAATACTATTGTAACTACATGTAACATATGTAACAATGACACTGTAAAATAAAGTGTTACCAACTTTTTATTAGTCTACTGTCATGATTTCTTAGGTGGCCGTCTAGCTGTGGATGATTTTAAACAGTACTTTTATTTTCTTTTTGTGCAAAACTTTCTAATAAGGTCAAAATGACCAGGACAGCTTGCTAATCCTTAGAGAAACTGAGGAAAGATGAACAGAGAATGAATGAAAGATAAAGGGTTATTTGATTACAACAGGCTCCAAAACACTGCTGATTTGAGCTCTAGAACCACTCAACAGAGATGGCAGACAGCTAAGAAAACCAGGAAACCAGTTTTGGTGGGTAGAAAAATACATATGTATGAATAGCAGTAAGCATTGTATATTATGCTGCTGTCACTTTAATACACAGATCTAACATACACGTGTGATTTCTTTCCCTGCTGTTTACGTTCACAGACATAACTGACTATAATGTTTTAACATAACTTTGTATGTTTTGGTGCTCACAGGACATGTCTGACAGTCAGCTTTCTGTGCGCATGCTTCGGATGTGTGGGCTCAGGAAACCGTATATCAGAAGTTTAAACTCTTATGGCTTTAAAACGCATACAAGTGATAACGTTCATGATAACAAAGAGATGCAATGTCACGTGAGCATGACCGCAATAGAGATTATAACAAAAACCCGTTAGTTCCCTGCAGAGTATCCGAGGCTCGAGTTGTACAGCCTCCGCCCTCTTCTGGAAAGCGGGGTGGGGAGCAGCAGTTATTTTGCATTTAAAGACACATGCACGAAAACAGCATGTTTTTCCTTCCACTCAAAAATGCGCATTTACAACACGGTATAATAAATGGTCTGTGGGATATTTTGAGCTAAACATCACAGACGCATTCTGGGGACACCAGACACTTATATTACATCTTGAAAAAATGGCCATAATAGGTCCCCTTTAAGGAGTTCTGAGATAATAAGCATTGACTCTTCTGTGAAATTGCTGTGTAAATCATAGGTGTGTATGTACACTACAACATCAGGGTGCTTTTCTTCTTCAATAGTATGTGCGTACATTGTGCGTCTCTGTGCGTTTGGCACTAGCTACTGCATGCTAGCTTTTAGCATTTTCTCAGAGTGGGGCTCTCACTTGGATTAAGGACAAAGGGAAAGGCACTCTATCATCCCAGCTAATGGCATAGAGTACAGAGAGAAGGAGAACACTGCCAAACTATGGGCCAGACTGGGAGAGAGAAGTGACACGCAAGGAGGAGAGAGTGTTAGAGCGACGGGAAGAGACTGGGAAAGAGTGATTAAAAGGAGCGCAATGATGAAGAGAGGAAGGGAGGTGGAAAATTTGCAAGGACAAATGTGTGTAGTGTACTGCAGTTATCAGGATCGAATACTAAGCAGAAAAAATGCTGTGCTACTTATTTCCTCTGTTTCACCTCGATGGAACGAGTGTGTGTGTGTGCAAGAGAGTGATAGAGTGTTTGGTTTTGTTTATGTCAGGGAGTTAGATGGTTTTTGCATGCGTGTTTGTCAATACTTCAAATGTGCGGTACATGAGCAGTTTTGGACTAAGAGCTAGACAATTTGTAGGTTCAATAGTTTATGCTAAATACAAGTGGGCAAAGACAATAAAGCAATTTAGTATATAATAAATATGCAAAAATATGTACAATATAATTTTATAAACTATATAATAATAATAAATATTGAATTTTATTATTACTGTTATTGTGTAGACATTAAGCACCTTAAAAAGTGAAATAATCATATATTGAGACTAAATACATTAATTTCAAATTAATTATTTATTATTATATATTTTTATACATTTTTTGTTGTGCAGAAATTACACACTTTATTTTTAACTCACAAAAATATTTATTGAGAATGATAATATAAATATCTTTATATATTCCTTGAGTGAAGAAAGAAATTCTCTTCTTTACCTCTTTGTTATAGCCTCAACATTTCCAAAGGGTCCTGGGAAATTTATATGTAGAAATGAGAAAGAGAATGTTAGAATCTGGTGGGAATGTGAGTCACTCTCTTGTCCTCCATTAGGCAGAGACCCTCTGTGTCTTTATCAATGAGAACCAATGCGCACACACACACACTCGCAAAAAAAATAAAAAAAATAAACAGTAGATTTTTCTCTCTTTCACTCTTTTTGTCTATATCCCCGAGCTACTTCGATCACACTACATCATCTACTGTTATGCAATATACTCATCTTCAGTCTCAAAGGTTCATCTTTTACTCTCCCTGAGCAGTCAATCACCACACCACAATCCACACTCGCACCACACACAAGGTTGTTTTCTCACACATATGCAGCATGTACTGCTTGAATGCAACTCTTTTGGACAAACGGTTAGATGTTGGAGAAGATGCTCTTTGGATAATCTCAAATAATGCTGGAGAACATTAGAACATCAATTGTTTTTTCTCCAACTTGTGGAGTTCATGCAGCTCAAGTGCTTCCGTCATTAAAGCAAAAGGAGGGCAAATCAAATACAAAGATTTTCTGAGCGTTTCACTCAAATTGTTATTCTTATAATAGAATTTGTAATGATTAATTTGTGTTAATGCAAAATGCATTTTCCATTAACAGTAGCGCTCTCAGACTTTTGGACATCATTGTAGGAAAGAAGTAATCAGGTGGATTGTTTGAGTATGTCTGTGTCTGCTGCTTTCTTTTGCGCTGATTTGAGAGGGTTCATTCCGTCTTGTCTGTCAGTGACTGTAATTAATCTGTTAAAGTGCTGAGCTGGGTGTGTGTGTGTGTGAGAGAGAGAGAGAGAGAGAGAGAGAGAGAGAGAGAGAGAGAGCTACAGCGGCACAACTGACCACTGCCTGTGAGTGAGTGTTTATGTGTAAGACATAATAACATCTGGCTGTACAGGATATTGCTCCTTTGCTGAATGAAGCATATTTGCTATGGTACATGTTGATGTAACATGAGTTTGCTGAATAGTAGGGATTGGTGTTGAAATGAATATCATATTGGTTTTGCCCTGTAATCACTTTGAGCATCCATTCAGAATTTGCTTTAAATCATACAAGAAAAAATCAGCGTGTAAATTTAAAGATATTAGTACTGTATGAATAAAAAAGGCCTTAACATTACTAATGATTATGTTGATGTTTCACTTCAATTTTTCTTCTTGTTTCAGTGCAGTAGGAGTGCGTTTCGTGTGAAAGACTTGTATTCTGGCCATAGTTTGTTTGTTTTTCTCTTCTCTTGGACAATGAGCTCCCCTTTTCCCTTCATTGACTCCAAATGATATGTACTTACCAAGTAACTGTATACTGCCATTAACGTCTTGTTAAGTTTACTTTAGCCTCTGCCCTCTGTCATTATTTGTGTCCATATGGTGGTAATCAAGAGGATCCAGAGCACACATGCCGCATGACCTCGGTGCTTGATTTTGCTTCTGTCTGTGCAGTGTTTCTGTAACTGGATTCATGGAGACCTGGACGAACGCTCAAACGTGTTGCCATGTATAAGTCTACACTTCTTGATTCTGTTAACACTTTTTTTGTTGTTGTTTTGGCAGAGGTAGAGGACTAAAAGGCAAAGTCATACATGTACCTGCACGAGTACCAAGACGCAGTGTGTCTGAAGCACATGCACTAACCGCTAGGACACGGCTACATGAAGCTTGATTTTGTTGACTTTGATAAAAGGGTCGTTTCACAAGCAATCAAATCTTGCTTGATGTTTTGAGACAAAAGTAATGTACCATGAAAACCCATGGTATCTTGTAGTTTGGCCTGCAAGTCAGATATCATTGTAGTATTTATTTTGTCTTTTTAGTTTGTTACTTTTATCATTTTTATTTTGTGTGTGTGTGTTTTTTTTTTTTTTTTATATTTCTATTTAGCTTTAATTTATTTTTATTTCAGTTTTGTGCATTTTAGTACTATTCGGACGGGACTAGTTTTACAGGAGGTCGTTAGAGAAATTAGCATTTCACAGATGTACTTTGAGATTTTAATCCCGTTCGAATCTGCCATCGGTGTTTTTCTCACACAACCTCTGTAAATATTCCAGCGTAAATTACCTACTGTTTTTCAGCAAACTCAGTAGTCCTCAGAGAAATCTAATGCCGTCCGATTTGAATGTCTGTGATTGCCGATATTGTATTTTACTAATGCTTTGCCTCATGAGCTTTTTGACCTACATGGGCTACCATACACGCATCAATCTTCTGTAGACTTTAGGTGTGTTCGACATCGGCTGCGGCTGGAAGCGTATACAGGCGGGGAGGAGCCGAAAACAGAGGAGATGCCAGACACTTTCTGCTTCCCGTAGTGACGTTCATGCTGCGTTTGCATATTTTATCACAGCTGAAGTTAAATAAATGCAATATTTGACTAATACTTTATTTACTGCTTACAGCTTCTGTTTTTACAAGAATAAAGTTCAACATTTGCACATATTTTTTAAATACCAATGTAATGGGGTCTACGCTTTTTATCAGTTTTATTTTGATAAACATGACACAATTACATGTTTATCATCGCAACTACATGAATAGAGCTTTAACTGTTATAAAAATACAGATTTAGGGTTGGGGTAGGTGTAGATGTTAATAAAACACAATTTGATTAGTGGCGCATTTAATTTACTGTTATTTATCCTGAGATTTTGCCTCACTTCTGGCCGTAGCTGTATCCCTTTTAGACGTCATCAAAGCTCGTGCAGCTGCTCTTGAGAAATTGCGCTGGCTGACTCAGCCGACTGCTCTCGAATTGCTCTCGTGGTACTTTGAAACCGTACGCCACAGTCACATGGCGTTGGCGCTGTCTCAAGCCGGACAAAATTTCTCGCCGGCATGCATTGCTTCAAATCAGTTGCTGATCGGTCTGTGCAGCGCTGTATGACGTTGAACAAGACTTTTTATTTCATTTCAATATGGATAGTCTCTGATGAAAAAATAAATGATAAAACTAACAAATAAAGCCAAATTGTAATATATTGTAAAGGTGGCACAATTTTTAATTTCAGTGTCAAGTAAGAAAGAGTAAGATACTAGATTTCGCTGCTCACATATTTGGGTTTATTATAAACAGCCACTTTTTGTGGAGTTTACTTAAATAGGGTTTTAATTATTAATTAAAATTATATCAATAAACAATGAATTAAAAAACATCTAAATGGAGCACGTGAGCTTCTGTGACGCCCACATCCAGAACACGTTCCCATCTCTGTGATAAACGCGGAGATGTTAGTCCCGTCCTATTCAGTATATGAAATGACAGACGTCGAGTTATAAGAACTGCAACTCAAATGTTGTTTAGAAAACTAGTCCCGTCCGAATAGGGCTTTAAACTCATTTTATTTCAGTTAGTTGCCAATGCCACATTACCAATTACCAATTCCTTTTTCTTTTAAAGCTTTTATGTTTAACTTTTTAACAGTTTAACAGTTTTTGTAATGTGTAAAAGTTTGTAAAACTTTGCCTGGTACATGCATATTCTTCAGAAACGCATTATGGAAATGTATTTGTAATGTGCTGATCAGACTCTTAGTTTTGGTTTTGAGAAAATGTGCATGTTCATTTTATATATACGAAGGGGTCGTGTCTTAAAGGCAGAACAACCAAAAATTGGACAATTCAGGCAAAAAATATTGTTTTTGCTGGAAAACAAAAACCTCGTAAAGGCTAAATTGACACTGCAATGTCAGTTGTCGACCAACGTGAACAAATCATCAGATGATAGTGCATCAACTTCTCATTCCACACCCCGACAAATGTTTGTTTGTTGTGTGTTGGCGAAACGAAAACAGAAGTCGTGAGGTAGTGTCTGTTGCCATTGGTAAGCATCTATTGGTGCATTAAGTGGATCTTAGGCGAAAAACAACAAATTATATTTATATATATAAATATATAAATATAAATATATAAAAATATATTTTTGAAACCCCCTAAAATGTGAAAGAATTGATGTTGTATGAAAGTATTTAGCACAACTATTTTTTCGCTCACTCTCTTTCAGATGTATTTTCACTCACCATTTCTCTCTTTCTCTGGGTGGTGGAGGTACCAGATGCTGATCCATTGGGGTTCCAGGGCTCTGGCCTTCTCCCCACCCTGGTGTCCTGCCAAATCTTAAGAGAGAGGGACATGGAGATGGGTTGAGGGTGGAGCACAGCTTGTCCTGCTCTCTTCCCAGATGGCTGTTGCGGCAGAACTCCCTCTCTCCCACTGTCCACTTTTTCCTCTTATCTTGTTTCATTCATCTACTGCTTTTTCTCAATTAATCATATGATGCTTCTAATCAAACACTATCACACATACACATGCTTTTGCACAGCCTCGTTCATGTAAACTCAGCAGTTCAGCTGACAGCAGGAGATCAATATGAAAAGTGTGATGAGAATGGCCTCCGTAGAGGATGACATCACACTCGTACACCTCACAGCAAGAGGCAATGCTGCATGTTTTATGCTAATAAGAGATGTCTAATAGCGCTTTACTCTACATCTACTTCTGAATTTCTCTCAGGTAAAGCTTAATGCACTGTAATATACACTGTATGGATACAGATTAAGATATTTTTCTACCTGATCTGACTTTTAAAATGTGTTTATTGCTGTAACCTAAAGCAATGAATTTGATTCAGTCATATTAAAACTTGAAATGGTTTAGATGTTACCATATGAAGTGTGTGTTTTTAAACATTTTAGGTGAATACACTTCACAATAAGGCTCTATATGTTAACATTAGTTAATGCATTATAGGTCTCATGAACTTACTGTGACCGGGACGGAAAATATTTGGTCCACTACAAACATTAAGTTGTGTAAAAGTGATATATGGCATATAGACTGTGCAGAATATTTATATTATATTATTAAAGCTACACCATATTATTTTTTTAATACAAAATAAGAAAACATTAATGAGAGAGTGCAAATACAAAATTCATCTTCCAAACCATGTTTTTATTTCACCCAAATACACTTTATTTATATTTTTTATGATTTATATTTTAGAGCTGTCGGAATAAATTTCCCTGGAAATTGTATATATATACGTATACGTATATGTCCTTATGTCATTCACCCGTGTATATCATGTCATATCCATACACAGATATCTCTAGTTGTGGGAAGCATGAAGATGAAAGTGGTTTACAGTGATTTTAGAACAGCTGAGAGGTGTTGTTATTGACCAATTTGGAGCAAACGTCAGTTACATCACTTACAGCAACGTGTGCAGAAAAACAGCGCAATGGACAAAATCCATAAAATAAGAGAACAATGTTTTGTTGTGCCTTTGGATGTCAGAATTCATTTTATAAAATACCGTCATTGAGGACTCCCGTTGAAGCTAAATGCAGACGTTTATGTTGTATGTCACAGGCTGGACTGATGAAACTTGCAATGATTGGTCAAGTATTAAAGCATGAATTTAATGTAAACAGTAAGTCTTCATAATATTCTCATATGCAGTTCATTCATACATACATTCATACATACATAGCAGTTACAGCATGAAATAATATTTAAGCCTATAACATTCTACATAGAAAACTTTTTACCATTTTTATCTCATAATTCTGACTTTTTTTCTTGCATTTGCGTTTGTATCTCTGAGATCGGACTTTATAAATCAGAATTGTGAGTTTATATCACAATTCTGAGTGGAAAAAAGTCAGAATTGCGGGATATGAACTCGCAATTCTGAGGATTAACGAGTATATCTCACAATTCTGTTTTTCCTTCAAAGAATTGTGAAATATAAACTTGGATTTGCAAGGGGAAAAAAGTCAAAATTGTGAGATATTCGGTAGCTTCCACAGACTGCCACTGCAGAACTGTCATTTTCTGGCTCCGTTTACAAAAACGTCATCGCCTCACGTGAAAGCAATCTCCCCCCCCCCCCCCATTTTTTCAGAACTTCCTTAGCATAATTGTGTGTATATATATATATACCATATTTTTTACAATATGGCTTTATTACTTATTGTAGCCAGAAGTTCTCGTGGTTAGCTGAAGCAACATTGTAGGCAGACATTACAATATACAGCATGAATCCATAGTTACAACCTTGCGCTTGCCAGTTATTTCCCTAAACCCTATTTCACATCCCTCCCGTTGTAGCTGTTGTATCGTGCCGTGTAGGTGTGTGTGAGACGGTGCTCCCAGCATCCCTGCACCAGAGCATCTTGCTGACGATATCAGGGGGATCTCAGTTTGGCAGCCTAGTACAATATGGCCTTGGCTGTGTGCTGCAGGAAAGAGGAGGAGGAGGAACTGGCAGGTGTCCGTGTCATTTTTACAAAGCTACGCACCCGCCACTGCACAGAATCCCCAACCAATCAGTGCTTGTCGCACAGAGCTGCTTCTTACACAGCAGAACGAGCCGCCACTCGCTTCTCCCCCCTCCTCCTGTATCACCGTTCCCTCCTCTGCATTTCACATCCCTCCGTCTCCCCCTCGACATTCATTTGACGTCTTTTCATCAGCGGTGTGCTTTTCTGTTGTTTCCATCATCACACCCGCTAACCCCTTTATGCATTTCCACACACACTCAAAGTGGGTTTGATGCCGGTTATAGGTTGTTTTTGCATTATGGATGGGTTCTCTTTAGCAAACGACCATTTCAGCATCCCACTCTCCCATCTCTTTTACTTTCTCCCACCCATTTCTCTTCTCGGGCCCCTCCTCCATCTGTTTTCCACCTTGGGTATCCGTTGGTTCATGTCATTATGGTGCAGTAAGGCAAAAGAGGGAGAGGGCTTGAGGCGATACATTACTGTGACGCTCCAGAATGCTTCCCCCTCCCTCTCTACCTTTCCATTTCTGTCTCACTAACATGCTTGCTTAGCAGATTGCATTAGTGGACAAGTATGATATTTTGTCCGGTTTGCCCCTGTGTTTCCTCTGGTATGCGAATAGCAGAAGGCTGCACATTTTTGACATATTAAATGAGATGCTTTTAGTCGATGGATTTATCAATTGATTTATAATGAAATCCTCTCCACCACTCTTTGTTTTTCATTTAAATTATCCTATTGATTTTTCTCATGCTGATTCAGTACAGTGATCAGCCGCAAAGCACTGAGTGGTACCAAGAATTACCCCCCCGAGAGGCGGGTGTGTGCGTGTTTATGATTTGCACGCGCTTCATTAGATCAGGGATTCTCAACTGGTTTTGTTTAAGGATCCAGATTTTATATTGGATAAGCCAACAGAATACCAAAATTGTGTATTGTACAGAAGTAAACAAAACTCAGAGTCAGAGCCATAGTCTTGTGGGCAGTGCTCCGACATATACAACCCAAGCTGCTATTGCTTCTTGTCTCTCCTTGACAGTCCTATCCAATAAAGGCAAAAATGCCCCAAAACAAACAAACAAAAAAATATAATGTACCAAAATGTATTACTGCACATTAGATCTAATAATAAGCAACAATATTAACAAGCTACTTACAATATAGGAACAAAAGCAATTCGTCGCAGAAGCAGGACTATTCATAATATACAATGCCAGGTTTATTAGACAGGTAGATTAGAAAGCAGGCAATAGTGAAGCAACAATCACATACAAATCACTGTCAAACCAAGTAACTTTATGTTGGTCAATGCAAAAAAGTTGAAGCGAAATCTGATATTTTGCCTATGTATTTCAAAACACTTCTGCTGCTATTGAGGTGGGATATGGGTAAGGTTAGGGACAGGTTTGGTGGTATGGGGAGGTTTAACGGTGGGTTAAGGTGTGTGGGAAAGGTCAGCAGTGTAATTATGGATGTAATTACAGATATTAATTACATATATAATTATATGCAGGCATTTTTAAAATATAAGTCTAATGGAAAAACATGTATGTACGCAGTAAGTGCATTGTATCATATGATTAATTTAAATGTTAGTACATAGGGGTGTGACGAGACCCCTATCCCACGAGACGAGACACGAGATTGGGTTCACGAGATGAGATTTTTATAGTATTTTTAAGAAATCCTCAATAATGAAACGTATGAAGGGAAAAGGGTCTTTTATTCAACTGAAAATCATAAAATGCAAAAATGTTGGTGCATTTGGAAATCAACTTGTACTGCATGTCATTTTACTTCTATTTTAATGAATTATTTGCAGTAAAACAACATGCTAAATGTTTTGCCACAAAAATCAACCAATTGTTTTCTGCCCTGTATAATTTCACATGAGAAATCTCACTGAACTTCTTTCTACAGATTGGACATAAATTAAACAGTATAAATAAAATAAACATATAAATGAAAAATTCAAATAACACTTTAAGTGTCACTTTAACTGCAGTACAAAGTTGACCATTTCCCAGTCACTATTGATTGAGTGGCTGTAACTGTTATAAAGCTCTGCGTACACCGAGAAGTCCAACCGTCAGCAGTAATAGTGATGCGCGCGGCCGCGTCGCTTCCTCCTTCTTTTGCAAGCGTTCGGGAGCTCGCGCTTCTGTAGCGTCTGTCGTTGCTATGCAACCATGAACTGTGCTCTCCACGACCATGAGGAAGCGCTTGCGGCATTCTGAAAAGTTGAGATGTTTTCATCTCGCCGCGCCAGGAAAAAACGACCGCGTCGCTTCCATTTTGCGCGAATTAAAATGCTAAGAGTCTGTACAACCTTGGCCGAGGTGTACGGCATAGTTTTCTTACAATGTTTACATATTGTTTGTGTCTTGTGTGTTATTCTTTCGCCGTTTATTATTTCTACTGGAAAACCAAAATGTTTCCACACAAACGATTTGAAAGTGGCGGGGGCATCTTCAAAAATAATTTCACCCTCACACTGATAGCACGACGAGACAACTTTTCACCTCGACGAGAAATCTTGTCACGTGGTACGAGATCTCGTCACACCCCTATTAGTAGGCTACATATTAGTTAAAGACACCTAATATAAAGTGGGACCCTTTATTGGATGGCCAGACTTTGACATCAACAACAAAACACATGAAGCATTTTCTCCTCTTTTGAAATGTTTACGAGCCTGTTGTCTGTTTTGTATCCAAACTATGCATGAATATATGTTTGAATTTCATTAGTTGTATTGTTTTTTCCCATATGTTTAGGTATCATGATCATGCTCCTCTAGTAAAGATGGCATGCAGAAATGGCCTCTTTTTACTGAATAGAGTGAACAGTTTTTTGAAAGGTCAGTGTTTATAGGTGAAGAATGAATTTCTAAAAGTAAGTGCCTTTTTCTGTCATATTATAGAGCATAATATAAAACACATCAAGTCCATTAAACCTGAAACAAATTTATTTAGAGGTGCTTTGATGCAGTACATAATTTTGATTTACTTTATGGTATGCTGTTTGTCCATTTTAATGTTAGTGTAAATAATTCTAATGCATTAAAATCATCATATTTTTTTTAAATGACTTGTTTTCAGAAGCATTTAAGACCAGTTATGTGTTTTTCTATACTTTCTGCTGACAGAAAGTTATGCTTATGCTTAGATTATAAAATACTTTTGCTTGACATAGCCATAAGGTTTAATCGTTTTTCTGAAACAGCAACTTGAGTCCACATACAGTATATGCTGTGATGTTTGATTTGGGAATTTTGAATAGACAATGATTTTCTAGGAGCATGAATAGACCAATATAAATAGACACCAAGTCCATTAAACAATTTTAAATGACATTTTTCTGCTAATACATACAATTTATTGCATTACATTTATTTTTGAGGTACTGATGTATCTTCATATGTGGAAATATATACAATTTTACCTGTAACCTCTTTGAGGTCTAAGCTTTTTACTGTCTTGCTATGAGAATGTCGCACAGTCGTTGCCGTTGTTGTATCAGCCACCGGCACAGTGTTGTGATGTTGCTGGACATGACCCTGCAGGACAGAGGTGACTGTTTGTCTGTGTTCTCTCACTGCGCTCTGTGCTCCGTAACGATTCCTAATAGCCTACGTCTTCACTTACGTGTGTGCTCTTTTATTTTGCATTTGTGTTTCACAACATTCTTATCCGTGTGTGTAGTTGCATCAGGCAAATGCTGCAGTGCACTGGCATATAGCAGATTAGGTTAGCGCAGGATTTCTCTCTTTCTTTTTCTCGCTCTCTCTCTCTCACACTCAGCGCTGCTGGATATGAATAGAACAGACCTGGGGTGCAGGGAGCAACAACAGGCAGAAACATGAGCGCTGTATGGGGAGAACAGCGGGGCCTCAGTTTTCGGACTCCTGCACTTCCATCCCTGACATAAAGAGGGCGCTTTTTTATATGAAACCTATACACATCCTCTGCATTCCCAGGATCTAGTTCCACGCCATTTCTCTCTCTCTCTCTCTCTCTGATATTCTTATATGTCTGCAGTGAGTACAGAATTTGCAGCTCGCAGACACATGCACATGCACAATGGACACTTACCAGTCACTTCTGAAACCGAGCAGAAACAGACAACTGCTATGTGACCTGAGGGAGCTACACATCATTACACACTGCGATTATATTCACACTTGCATGCTATTTACTGTATGGTGTGCAGGAAAAAGCAGATTCTGTTTTAAGTAATACAGATGTTTGAGATCATAAAAGCCTAATTTACATATTGGGGGGAAAAAACCTAAATTAAGCTGTTTAAGCTTCTGTCTGCTTTTGTTTGTATTAAATGATTTAAGAGTCTAGTGTAGTTTTAAATAAAGCTGTCTCGTATTTAATATCAATACAAGGTGTCGCATTCATATAACTGCAAACAACATCTACGTAGTTAAACATTTCCTACAGAGCTCGATTGAGTCAAATTTAATTCAGTAAGAGTTTGGAGTGTTTTTACTGTGTCTGTTTTCTTGTAAATACCTTCTCTTGTTTACGGTGTGAGGTAGGAAGGGACGTCACAGTATATGGAAAATTGTTATGGAATGTGATTAGCCCTGTTCTGTGTAAAATAAGCACTCGCATGACTGGTGTCTTCATGTGAATGTACCTCATTTGAAACATTTTTCGAAATTATTTATTTCATTTCTTCAATGGTGAAATTTTAATGAGTGTTCCTTTAAACTATCACTGTACAGAATTGCTTATTTCTGAAAGAAATTTCTGGGGACTTGCATTCATGTGCATTAAACCTAAAATAGTATGCAATGTTGCCTGAAAATTTAACAATGGCATTGTTTTTATGGCTGCTAGAGCATTCTTTTTTATAGAGTGTAGAGAAAGAGCAGGTGAGCTGACTCAATAGTGTGTTGTACATTAGGGATCTGAATGCTGCTTTTTTATGAAGGCAGGGTTTTCTGCGCGCTCTCCTTTCTGAATTAACATTCTTGTTAACTGAGGTGTTCAAATGTTCTGTTCTGATCTATTCCTGATTCATTCTGGTGTACTGTCTTCCTGTCCTGCTTTTGCTAGTTTCTTTCTCTCACAACCTCTCTTTCTCTTTTTCCTGTCTCAGTATCAGTATCTCTGCAGCATAGTTAGGTCACGTATGCATCACCGAGCTCTGATTAGTATAGACTGGTCTGTAGGGCTTTATACATCCCAGTTAATTGATGCTAATAGTCTGTTGTAATCTTCTGTCGGAAATGCTGCTTCGTCTTCCCTTAATCCTACTGTACTTCTCTCAACTCTTACATTTGCTCTTTTTTTGTTAATTCTCTTAAATCTTTGACTGACAAACACACTTTCTTTGTATTTTTCTCTATTTTGTCTAAAGTCACTTCTTAGATTATAGTATTTATTTATTTTTTGTCTGACATATACTGTACCATATTTGGAGGCAAAACACATGCACAGTGATTAGGTGTTTCTTCAAAAATGGGCACTTTTGGCCTTGTGTCAAAAAAGTAAAATCACTACTACCTTCACGTTTTTTGCATAATTTGACAGTGAACGTTTGACTGGAAATAATGTATCAATTAAAAATATTTTGTTCACAAGCGATATTTGCCTTAATTTGTCTTTATTTTTGTCACATTTCATATTTCATCTCAAGCTGCTATTCACTGACAGTGTTGTTTTCTGGATGATTAAGTATTCTACACTTCTGAAGAAAACTTTATCGGGTTACAGATTTGTTGGTCATGGTAGAACTGATGTCACAACAGAGGCGTTAGTCATTTATGCAAAAAAAAAAAAATGTACAAAAAATATTGAAATGGTTATATTTTCCACTGTTTCTTTAGATTGAGATAATGACTTTGATCCACTCTTGTCTCTTTGTTTAGATAACGGTTTTGAAAATGTAATTCATATTTTTATGATCAATTTGCATAGTTTAAACCAAGAAATCTGCTTTTGGGACAGGTAAAATTCATTCAAATAAAATAATGCTTTAAAGACAAAAAAGAGAAAAAGCATCATCAAAATTAAGTGTTGTGTTGTGTTTGTGTACTTGTGTTTTAAGCGGTCTGGCTTTTGACAGTGTGTTTAGTCAGATATAGCCTATTTGCACTTGTATTCATTATTCATGATGAAAGAGGACAGGAACAGGGGGATGGACAGAGGAGAGAGATAAAGAGAACGATGAGAATACGACAGCAAGATTAAGAGAAAAGTGGGAGTGCTGTGAACTATGAAGTGCGTATGACAGTGCGGTCTGTAATATTCATGGTGTACTGCACGGTGCGAATAAATTAGGTCACTTCATGTCTAATAAAAGATGTGGATAGAGGAGAAAACAGACATGAAGAAAGAGAGTGAAAAGAATGAGGATACAGAAATGGCTGGAATATAAAGAAGGGATTTTCTCCTGATAGATTAGAGAAAATCAGCACATTTTGTAGAGGCATATTAAAGTGAGTAATGCTGGGATGTAATAGATGGCATAGAGTTCTGGTTGTTTAAACTACGACATCTGCCTCCTCTATTGTATCCACTTTCCCATCTCCTCTCCAGTCATCTGCTCTTTAAACTTGCGCGCCTGCGGCCAGATTGCTCCTTTTACTAGAGTCTCTGCCTTCTGTTTCCAATACTCCAGACAAATCTAGACCTCTATTTTTAGCCCAGAGCCTATGTATATTCATAAACACCAACTGTAGATGATTTATTAATGATAGAAAAAAATATTCTGCTGTGGTTTTAGCTTTGCATACCATAGGCAATTCCTATTCATTTCAGTGGTTACTCACCCTCTCTGTTGTTTCTTATCAGTGGTGCAGTACAGTGCAGCAACATGTTGGCTAAGACAAGATGTTAAATGCTGTGCTGCAGTGTTTGTGGTTGATATACAGTGTGGTCCCAAAGTCTGAGAACACATAAAACATTTTAATCTGGAAAAAACTGAAAGCCTATAGTGTAACATATATTCAGGTGACGAAAAAACTACAATACTGGTAAGACTCCCCATGAAAACAGATATGTAGGGCTTAATTTGTATTTTCCAGAAAGTTTTAAGAGAGAAAATGTTACCCATTTAAGGTTCATTTAACATTGAACATTTACTACAGAAATTGAATAAAGTAATCAAATGTAAAAAAGCAAATATAAAAAAGGTCTTTCAGACAGGAACAGTGAGTGATATTTAGGCAAATTAGGCTGCTGTCACTTTAAGATCGAATGCACTGATCCAAAATATTGATGCATCTCTGATTTTCTTCCCAGTCCCAACTATTTACATTCACTTAAATGGTTAGTTCACCCAAAATGAAAAAAAAAAACCCTGTAAGACATTCATTCATCTTCGAAACACAAATGAAGATATTTTATTATTTACAGTAACTATCACTTTGTCGCCTCAAAAAGTTCATACAGATATCATAAAATCCAAACTAATCCATATGGATTGTTTTTTGTTTGTTGTTGTTTTCCATTTTTTTCAGAAGAGACTCGAATGCTTTTTATGATGAACAGTTTGAATTTAGGCTTTTATTCACATGAGATGTTTTTCTCGATTTATCGCGCATAATACTTTTCATTTGGATCTGTAGTGAGCACCACTTGTCTTTAAACAGCATTATGGTAAAAATCCAACCCTTGACTTTGTATTGCTTGAAGCTGGCTCCTTGTCTTTTCTGACTTAACTGAACAATGTTGGAAAGCTGCCACCAGAACCCAGGACCCAAAAAAAAAAACAGCGTTTAAGGACACAAAAGAGGATACAGGCAATTGAGACAGAGAACAATGTGTTATATTACTCTGAGAACTATGCCCACTGGAGGGGAAAGTAATCGATGACAGTATATGCTAAAAATAATAGTTAAAAAGACATTCATTATTTTTAATGATGTCAAAGGAGTATTTCACCACCAAAAGTGAATTTGAGAGGGGGAAACTAAATTTTACCTACAATTCACCCATTCTTCCTGCTGATGCTTCACGTCTCATTGGCCGTATTCACTTTTGTCTCCTTAAAGGCTGGTTTTTACAGTTCGGTTGCTTATAAAAAGCTTTTTAGCTTGTTTGCTGTACACCCTGTCACACAGCAGCTTTTAGCCATTGTTCTGTCTTTCGTTAGAAGCAAGAAATGGCAAGGAGGCAGCTTCACTCAATACAAAGTCAATGGAGAGGGTTGGATGTTTTCCTCCGCTTGTGTGGGCGTGGCCTAAATATGCTCTGTCTCTATAGCAGACTGGTGGGAGTGGCCTTGGATGGCAACCAGTGCATTATGGGTATTGAAGTTTTCCTACCTATTTGGCCACCTAACAGCCTTTCAGTGATTCCATTTTTTCAGCTTTCTTCTGCAGGCAGCCAAGTTTTATTGGAAGCCCATTTTGCCAGCGGTGAAGTACCCTTTTAACATCAAGCACACCCCTCACTTTATTTTTCTTTATCAATCTAACGTGTCAATGAATTTAAGTACTGCTCTGTTGGAGTTAAGAAAACCTGCCTTTCCTACACACGAGTTAAAGCTGTTCACAAAAGTATTCAGTGCAAAAGTTGTTTTTCTTTAATGGGGAAGGATGATTACTAGTGTTACCTTAAATTATATTGTAGAAATTCGAATGTGAAATACATTTACCATGGTGTATTTGAAAGAAGGATGTTATTTTCCTCTGTCTTTTACAGTAGTACATTTAACATAAAGTTCCCTGCCTGCCAAATGAAAATGACAACTAATAAGAGAGCAAACACAGCAACCCTGATTCGCACCTGGGATTGGCTGATGAGTTGATGACTTCATTTAAACGCACTGTAAGTAACCCACACCAGACAACATGAGCACGATTGGTGGTGGTGTGTCAAGCAAGTGCGGGGGACAGAATCACCTTTATATAGAAGCAGGGAGATGTTTGTCCCCCGGCCCCCGCAGCTGCTACTCCTCTGTCCATAGCACAGGTGGCACGATTTCAGAGGTTTTGAATAAATCTTTATTAAGTTTGAAGCCCTATATTTGAACCACAAAACAGATGGAAGCAGCTTCGTACAGTGTCTGGATTTAAAACCTCCAGGTTATATCCAAAATCTCTGTGAGTTACTGAAAACACACAACAAAAATGAGATACGCATGACAGATGATTAGTTGTGGCTGTGCATGAACTTGGTTGATATTCTCGTTAATAACCGAACTGTGTGTGAATGAACTGTACTTTGGGCCGGTCCACACAGAATGCCTGTTTGCTTTCCCACTGCACTGCTTAAAAATAGTTTTATTTTTAAGCGCTGTACAGACATCTTTGACCACTCCTCGCACATGATTTATTAATCTCTGATTTTTAAACGCTGCTTCAACTTAAATGAAGTTCAACTTTTAAAAGTGTATTTCGAGATGTGCGTTCTTTTTCATCCCGTTGCACTGCATTTTTTAAATTCACTGTCATTGACAGTGAAAGTGGGCAATCCGAAGTCAGAATCAACATGTATATTACATAGCTATTATAGGTTTGTAATATTTTTTTAGATTTGTCAAGGAATTGGAATAAATTTTTGTTAGTGTGAGCTTTCACAATCACACTATGCAGCACACACACTGCTGATCTGAGAACAATGTTCAGAGGGATCCAAGACCAAAGCTTTGACCTTTCGTGCTTCAAAGAATGTGCAGTTCTGTGTTCTATGCAGTGTTCTGCACGATACAACAAAATATTGTTGTTTTGTAAGACATGATGCATTGTGTTTTGATCTCATCAGGCCAATGATTTGCTAGAGCATGTTTTTTAGTATTTGCTCTGCAGGCAATTCCTGCAGAAATCTAGCAGGCGTGTCCCACAGAGCTGACACAGTGTCTCTGGGAAAAGCAACACTTAAATGCTCCTCTTGGAATAGCTCGCTTTACTTACTTACTCGACCGTTCTCAAGCCAAGTAATAGTGAAGGTTCTCCTGAGCTTTCTGAAACAGTTTCTGCAATTTTTCATGGAGAGATGATGATTGTGCTAATCTTAAATGGAGTGTGGGTTTTGTGTTGAACACAGTCCACTGTAAATATACATGTAGTATATAAAGAGAAAAGATTTCTCATGAATATGCAATTAGTTCTTCAAATCATTTGGAATCATACACTTAATGATCACATGCTATGTATTCTGCATTGCAATGCATAAAGTAGAAAAACTGTATTGTGACAATTTTTATAGATAATTGTGCTTTTCTGTTGCAAATTACATTACTCGAATGCAAAATACAGTCTTGTTTTAATGACATTTTAAAGTATTTATACATATGGTAGCATTTTTCTGCCTTCAAAAATTAACTGATTTAATTTAACAATCAATGCAAACATAATTTAAATGTGCTAAATTGTCCTGAAAATAATGTAAAAAAATTAAGAATAATAATATACAAAAAGCTCCTAATAGCCCCCCCCCCATTCTCTCTTTTTTTCAGAGATTTAGATGTAAAATGGCATTAAGGTTATGAGTCGCTTCACGCTCATATTCATTGTCTGACAAGTAGCCATAAGTCTTTGCGCAACTGCAGCCTGAGTCTGTTCCCTTTGTAAACTTCACTCAAAGAATATGAACATTTTTACCAACACCCAAATATAAAGATGTAGGGCCCAAAACAGCATGGAATTCTATGATAAACTTACATGCGCTAGGGGAAGTACACTTATTCCAATGTGTAAAATCCCTTCTCATTCTCCTATGGTTCAGATATTGGTGTTTTATACTCTATTAACACTTATGATCTTGGTTTTAGGACCCAACATTCAGATGCATGCACACAATATTCAAGTTTGTGTAAGTCGTTCATCGCATGAACTTTTTTGCATGGTATGTTTCAACGTGTTCTTAGAAAGTTTGACAGTATCGAATCAGCAGGCATCATCTCAAGGGGTCATATTTCTCGTAGCCTTTTTTACAGAAAAAGCTGGTCATGATGGTTACGAACATGTTCATAGTGGCGGTGGATCTTGTAATGGAATACTGGAACAAGAGCAGATATGCGGGCAGCAAACAGCCATTAGGAGCGTGTCTACACTCCCAGGAGTGGCATTAGGGCATTATGGTGAAGAGTTACTTCATTCCAGGAGAGTCTCTCCTGCTGGAGTCCTTATTCATCCTCTAAATCTTTAAACAGCGATGCTCTTAGACTTCGTTCCACAACTGTGGAGCCAGACTGCAGTGATATACAAAAAAAATCTCAATTCTGTTCTTGCATAAGCGCTGAGGTTTTGTCTCCTTTAAGAATCAAGGGTGTGTTTACCCATACAGTGCTCTGCAGTGTGAAAGCAAACTGAAAGATATTCATTTTCAAAGAGACTTTTCCATTTCTAGTCACGTCAGCAACAGGAGCTTTGCTGATGTGAGTCAAGCACATTACAACAAAGTCGAGAAAAAAGTTGAACTTAATGCAAATGCACTACCAGTTGGCATGAAGACTGTCAGCCACTGTAGTCGGGTGTAGTTAAAACAGAGACATATTAGCTTAAATGACATATAAAATTATATATATATATATATATATATATATATATATGATACGTTTATGTCAGAAGTTGTTGGTATCCAGAGTGAGTTAGCTTGATTCAATGTTCTTGTCCATGGGATGACACTTTCTTCTCCAGAATATTAAAGAAAACTGATTTCTTTTCATAACAGAATGACGTCTTATTTTTACCATCAATACATCCCATTTCTGATCAGAGGATTGAGAGATAGGAACTCGCTTGAATCTGGAGCAGAACTCGTGGAGTGCTGGTGACATCGTGCGTGGTGGAGTGTCTGCTTGACACACAAACGGGTCCCTCATCAGGATTTTGAGGGCACGACGAGATAGGTTCGTTAAATTAGTTCATGCTAATCGGGTTGGGGAATTAGTTAATTCTCCCAGGGTGCCTCAGTCCTTCATTTGACTGCTTCTCGTTCGTCATGGGACGATTGACCTGACTGCAGCTATTTGAGAGATGTCCTTAAAACGTTTTTTTTTAGGTGCCTTAATTCAAATGGTTAAGTGTTTTTGTTTGTATCTGTTTTCATCATTTGTTTTTGTTTTTTATGGGTACTGAAAGGAACTGAAGTAATGTATCTATGCACCTAGACTGCACAAATCATTCTCATGATCAGTATTTTTGTCTAATTTTCCAGTAAAATTATCTTTAAAATAAGATTAATTTACTTTTTAGATCAATTTCCTAAAAATAGAGCTGCACGATTAAATTGAGAATCATGAAAACAAAACAAAATAACCTGATTTACTAGAGGTTCTGACAAAAAAATGGTAATTGCTGTAGTCTATTTGTGAATTTTGAAAAAATCAGTTTGAGTCAATGATTCAATGACTTACTCATAAATACTTTAAAGGTGTACACAATCTTTTACTGACTGTTATAGATCTTATTGTGAATTTATGCTTGTAATATTTGATTCATTTTTGAGTGCAATGTCCACATCTTGAATCCAATCCAACAGATAGAACCAATTCCCCGTCCAACATTTGTTTTTATTTTTCATAATTTGTTTCACACGGATCTGTGTCACTTTTAGGGCAACCCTTAAAGGATTTGTTCACTTTAAATGAAAATTATCCCATGATTTACTCACCCTCAAGCCATCCGCGGTGTATATGACTATCTTCTTCCAGATGAATACAATCAGAGTTATATTAAAAACTACCCTGATGAAACATCTAGTTTCCGCAAGACGTCTTCCGCATTCAACTTATGAAAAAAGCATAATTAATGCAATCTCTGTTGCACTTGTTTCGTAAGTTGACTATGGAAGGTGTAGGACGTAGCATAAGCGTTTTGAACTGCGAGAGGTGTTACGCTTTTTACCTAAGTTGAATAAAGAAGGCGGTCTGGTGGAAACTAGTTATTTTACTTTACAATGTTAAATATGGATATTTTTCTTACACAAACGCATCGCTTCACTTCAGAAGGCCTTTATTAACCCACAGGAGCCGTAAGGAGTATGTTTATGATGGATAGCTGCACTTTTTTGAGCTTCAAACAGGTGGTTTCCGTGAACTGCCATGATAAAGCTTGGGTGATAGTTAATTTAACTCCGATTGTATTTGTCTGATAGAAGAAAGTCATATACTCCCAGGATGGCTTGAGGGTGAGGAAACCATGGGGTAGTTTTCATTTTAAAGTGAACTAATACTTCAAGAAATAAAATAAATATAAAGATAGTTAGAGAATAAATACGTAAGCTTTTCAGAGAATAAATATTATGTTTATTTTTCTTACCCCATTGGCAAGTTTTCTTGTTTCACCAAAATTTTGTGATATTCATTAAGATGTAACAATATATTCTCTGAAAACAGATCTTGCACAATTGCAAAATGCTTCTCAGGTAAATATATATTTAGTTGAGATATTTTTACCGGTAAAACAAGCTAAAACACTGATTATGAAAATTATTTTTGGACTGTAAATGTCTGCCATGGCATTGTGAAATGTGTGGGACATCTGGGCAACTTGCAGGAAAGCCACAGAGACAGAAAAATTGGAAACATGGTAGGAGGACTGTCAGTGCAGAGGAGCCAGAAGATTGGAAAAGGAGGGGGAGAGATATTCCTCTGCAAAAGGAATGGTCTACCCCAGTAAAGGGAGGCGGGGAAAGTGTGGACTGACAGAGAGGAGGGGGAGAAATGAGGAGTGGGGAGAATAATGTGAGCACTGCAGTGGGGTAATGGCGTTTCACACACATACCTACACTTCCAAATAAATGGCTTTAATGACGAGCTACATAAAAAAAAATCATAGTATGGATGCTGGCACTGAGGTGGACTGAGATAAACAGATTATATTGATTGCAGGTGATAGGAGAAGAGGCTGTGGGCTTTAACAAGAGACGTGCACTAGCAAATCAATGCACATCTATCTACAGGAGAGACAACATGACATCTCTGTTTTCAGAATGGTGACCACGCACAGCACACACTGCTATAATTCACTGGCCCCTCCCCTCCCCTTTTCTCCTTCCATTTCCTTATGTGCTCAGATTTTTTTTTATTTCTAAATATACATTTTCTTTTGTCCCTTGTTCCCCTCTTTTGCGGTTCTTTTACATACCCATCTCCTCTGTTGTACCACCTCCATCATCCATTCCCATCATCTTCACACTCATTTCACAAAGTCTGCTTTACCCCCATCTTCCTCCTCTGTGGTGTTTCCTCAGTGCAGCGTGTCAATGAGACTGCTGCATTCACACCATTCCCACTATTCGCAGCGCACTTTTGCTGTTTTGTTGTAGTATTTGGCGCCCTCTATCTGTGGTACATCTCTTTCTGATTGAGAAGGACCTCTGCAGTGGTCCAAACTGCATCACAGCAGACGCTGGATGTTAAAGTGCTTATTGTGTCTTGTCTGTTTTCAAGTGCTTGTTTTCGGTGTTCTTGTGTACCTGCCAACAACTTGTGGTTTTGGGCACAGAAAGAGAAACCCAGCATGCTATTTTGATTTAGAAAATCTATATAGAAAAGGTGTCGTCAACCTTTTTCAATCCATTGACCCTTTGTTGTATAGAAAGACCAAGCAGAGACCATCTGTTTAAATTGAGTGCTGTATTTTAAGCCTGGCCTATAATAATGCATGTTGTTTCATATTAATGCATACACATACAACTATTATTATTACATTTAAATTTGACATAGTATATTTTAATGTGTGAGGAGCAATAAAATGTTTAGTGGAACTCAGCTTTAGCTTGGTTCATTTTTCACAAAATGTGTGTACGTTTGCACTATTCTATAGTGCCCATTTTGTAGTATACTCAGTAAATAATATGAATAGTATTTTCACACTGAAAATACCAACAATAAAATGTGAACTTAAAAGACTAAGATGATGCACTTTTTTAACTGAAAAAACAAAGTGTGAAATGTTGGACTGTTGCAGCTTTTCTTTCGCAGCAGAGTGGGGAGGGCTTTCAGAATCTGTATTTTTGGATAGGAAAATAATCTTCTAAAATTCATACATTAAGCTGCGGACACATTTACTGTTGTTATGCCAGCAAAATTCGAGTCAATTTAATAGGAATCCACTCGATTGGAAATTTGGCGTGAGGGTGAAAGATTCCCCGAACGGATTCAAGTTAGTCATGCAGAATTTGTGGATTCGCCACATTAACAAATATGCTTCATACATCGCTACACTATTGACTATAGACAATGTGTGTTTTTTGTCCACTAATTCACTAATGCATAGTATGACATTTGGCAGAGCCCCTGTTAAAGACCCCTGATCTGGATCATGTTGATGATCAGACTGTCATTATTTTTGCAATTCTGCCATAGAAATGACAATGTAACAGTTCTCCATTTAAATAGTGATCCAATAGTGATCTTACTGATTTCTCTGTACAATATAATTGTGCTCATCTTCTCATCTCTCTTTGTGTCTTCCTGTCTCTCTCTCTGTGTCTTCCTCTCTCTGTTTTAGTATGTGGCGTTCGGCTCGCTCCTGTTCATCCTCATCTCCATCTCAACCTTTTGCTTGGAGACACACGAGGCCTTCAACACCATCTACAATAAGACAGAGAACGTGACAGTGGGGAACGTCACGAAGGAGGAGATTGTGTTTGAGGTAGTGACTGACAACTGGCTGACCTACGTGGAGGGCGTATGCGTCATCTGGTTCACCATCGAGGTGTTCGCCCGTGTCATCTTCTGCCCGGACAAGGCCGAGTTCTTCAAGAGCTCGCTGAACATCATCGACTTTGTAGCCATCCTGCCCTTTTACCTGGAGGTGGCGCTGAGCGGCCTCTCCTCTAAAGCGGCAAAAGACGTGCTGGGCTTTTTGCGCGTGGTGCGATTCGTCCGAATCCTGCGAATCTTCAAGCTTACTCGCCATTTCGTGGGGCTGAGAGTGCTGGGTCACACGCTCCGCGCCAGCACCAATGAATTCTTGCTCCTTATCATCTTCCTTGCTCTCGGAGTGCTCATCTTCGCCACTATGATCTACTACGCCGAGCGCATCGGCGCTGACCCGGCTGACCCCACGGCAAGCGCTCACACCACCTTCAAAAACATCCCCATTGGCTTCTGGTGGGCGGTGGTCACCATGACAACACTGGGCTATGGTGACATGTATCCAGAAACGTGGTCTGGTATGTTAGTGGGCGCCCTGTGTGCCCTGGCAGGCGTGCTGACCATCGCCATGCCTGTGCCCGTCATTGTAAACAACTTCGGCATGTACTACTCTCTGGCCATGGCCAAGCAGAAGCTGCCCAAGAAAAAGAACAAGCACATCCCGCGGGCTCCACAGCCTGGATCGCCCAACTACTGTAAGCCAGATGCCCTGGCCATGGCCACTGCCTCACCGCACAGGATCATGGGTAATGTGCTGGGCGGTATGGTGGGCTCTGGAAGCATGGCAGGAGACTGTCCTCTTGCACAGGAGGAAATCATAGAGATTAACAGAGCAGGTGTGTGTGCGTGTGAGTGTACCCATGTGTTTACGTGTCTGTGTGTGTGAGGTCTCTCTGAAATAATAGGTTACATTTCCAACGATTAGCCAAATAATTGTTGTGTTACCGACAAAAAAATATGCTATTGGCACACAACACTTAGTCAGTGTATTTTTGTGTGTGATGTCAACTAGCTCCATCTCACTCATCATGAAAGTTCTGCCTGTGCTCATCACTTATAGATCTTTATAATGAACTGTCATCGCCTAAACTGGGTCTTTTATATAATCCTGTGTAACTGTCTACACACATACACAAATATAATAATATGCAAAACTGGGCTGTCACGGAAGAGTTTGACACGGGACAGGGATGTTATTAAATTTATAGCAGGATTATGTTCCATGCTTTCCAAACTTAGACTACTAGAAAACATTGCAGCCAATCAGAAGGGAAGGGAATATGATCCTGAATCTAGCGAACAGCTTTTTTGTAGATGATTGACATTGAGTTTACAGTCCTATTTTTGTGTGCAGTTTATTTGCACACTTACTGCACAAACTCATTTTCCTCGCTATAATTTAGCAGATGCTTTTATCCAAAGCGACTTACAAGTGAGGAATACAAACAAGCGATTCTTCATGAATTGGCAAATAGACACAGGAAGTGCTCACAATACAAGTTTCATACATTGCTCAGTACCATAAGCTAGAGTAGGAAGGGAAAAAAGGGAAGGATAGGGTTTTTTTATATTTTTTATAGCTCTTTTTAACATTGATAACATTGATACTCTACACTCTGAATATTTTACTATTCATAATGTTAATTAATAGTAAATATTATCATTTATGACCCACCAAATGGTGCCATTTATTGTAATCCCTAATATTAAAGAACCTTATCGGTTACTCAAAAAGTATATTGCTTAAGCAGTTCTTTAACAGTTTTGCTACTCAAGTAGTAGTTGTAAGGGTGTTTTACTGTAAAACAAGATCAGAATACCATGTAAGATTTTTTTTTCCCAATTACTGTGTGTTGTTGCATACAAAGGTGTCAGTCAGGTTGAGCCAGTGAGTTCATGCAGCCAAGAGAGTGCCGCCTGTCATTACTGTGCAGAACACAGATATACACACCCCATGCTAAGATTAGCATGAGGCAGATTAGTCACGGCCCCTCAGATTAGCATATGCTATATTTGATGCAAGGAAAAGGTTTCAAATCAACAACACTCTGCTTACATCTGTCGATTTTCAACTGATTTCAAAACCAAAAAACCCCCCGATTATGTCAGATTGCAATAGATTTGGCGTTGCATCCTTATAAATAGGACAACTTGAATAGTTTTTTTTTTTAATAAAAAGCCACATTTTTTGAACAAGCAGCCTGTGGATTAGATTCGAACCTGTAGTTCTCTTCTCCTCTTTGTTTTGCTCTTTCTTGGAGTTCTCACAGCGGGAAGTTCCCGAGGAAATAAAAGGGAGCATAAACATCCCGAGACACATGCTGTGAAGAAAGGCTTTAGCACATGTGCCCTCCTGTAGCTGCAAATCCCACATGCCCTTGACACCTACAATACTGGCATCATATCCACCATTAATGAAGTTTTATTAAGTAGCATAAAACTAAAAGTATAAATCTTATGATTCGTCATTTGTTTGTCCCCCGTCCCCATGCGTGAGTGAGTGTGTTGGGTTTTTTTTGGGATGTGTGAGAGATGCTCTGATTTTTATGCTTGAGATTTTTAAAAGGTTTACCCCAAATTAAAAATCTCTCATCATTTTTCACCCTTATGTCGATCCAAATACAAATGGCTTTATTTCTTCAGTGGAAAGCTAAAGGTGATGTTGTGAAGAATGTCTGAGCTGCTTGCTTCTATACAGTGAAGGTGAATAGGTACCAAGGGCTGTCATGCTTCAAAAATGGCAAATGCACCATAAAAATAATAAAATTAGTCTAAGCCATAAAATATGTTTACTGTATATGAGGAACAGGCAGAACTGGTTGCCATTTAACTCTATTGAATGGAAAAGAGCAGCTTGAACATTTTGCAAGATTTCTCCTTTTGTGTTCCACAGATAAACTAAATCTTTAAAGACATTAAGGTGAATAAATGTTTATTATTATTATTATTATTATTATATTGTATTATAAGTATTTTTATGATCCATTTAATGACTGTAATTTAACTGCTGTCAGGAAAGTGAGTTACATCTGGTGTAGCAAACCTTATGTCATGACCTTTGCTATAGACTTTGGTGACATCCATTCATCACCTTTTTTCCGTACTCTAGTGTAAATGTTCATCATCTTCCCAGATATCACGATCATATGGAATGCTGTCTTCACAGATACATATTTGTAATTCCTTCCAAATGAGGTCAAATTACATAACCGGTCTCTATGCCATGTTCTCCCTCGCCTCCCTATTCTCCTTTTCTTTCTATCTATCTCTCTCCATGTCTTTAGCAGGCTTTGCCCCCTGGCTTATTTCTTTAAATTGTTGAGCGGTAACTCACGTCAGATTAGATTTGACAGCTGTGTCGGAAGCTATAAGAACAAGTGCCCCTGCAGCTTCTTTGTTTGAGTGTGTGCACATCTCGCTCTTTCAGACCACTCATTCATGTTGTGTGTGTGTGTGTGTGTGTGTGTATGTGTGTGTGTGTGTGTGATGTTCTGAATCCCTCTGCACCATTTTAATCAAGTTATGCTGATGCTCTTTTTGTAGCACATCTCTATTTTTGCTCATTTTTATTCATCCCTTTTCATCCCTGACTTTTTTCTTTCCTCCTTTCTGTCTTCTCATTTTACTATGACTTTCTCTAATATCATATGTACAATGTCCCCTAATAGTCATTTTCTTTCTGTCTTTCTGTCTTTCTGTCTTTCTTTCTTTCTTTCTTTCTTTCTTTCTTTCAGACTCGAAGCAAAACGGGGATGCTGCAAACGCAGCTCTGGCTAATGAGGACTGTCCCACCATAGATCAGGTGCTAGGGCCAGATGATAGGAGTCCAGCCACTGGTGGGTTGGGGACAGGCACGGGGCGTGAACGTTACCCCCATGATAGGGCCTGCTTCCTTCTCAGTACCGGAGAGTTCCGCACCACAGACAGCAATGTCAGGAAAGGTATGCAGCACCCACAAACAAACATGTTATTATACTCACATTTTCAGTGTACATTACAAAGAACAGTCTCAAGAAAGGTAAGTTATATGTTCAAATGCCTATTATTGCATATAAGGGCAAACCCACATATATTACAAAAAACACTGCAGTGATATATGTATATTATACATATAGATTTTTTATTTATACACATCTATACTCAAATATACATGCACTGAGATGCACTTCACAAAGTACATCAGAGATATACGCATTAAAACATACTCTCCTGCATCCATACTAACAGCATAGCTCCCCGCCTTCTCCTCTTGCATTTTTCCTCATAATTCACCACATCAATCATTCTGAAAGGCGCTCATCGTTAGCAAAGCTGCCACCACACATGCAGTAATGATTCAATTCGTATCTTTGATAATAGTGTTTAATCTTTGAAAAAATCAGGATTTTTAAATGAAAGTATTCCTAGCCCAATTTAAATTAACAGATTTATCAAACAAATTCACTGCATATGGTCAACAAGCTTCAAATGCTATCTGTTTGTCTATCTATCTATCTATCTATCTATCTATCTATCTATCTATCTATCTATCTATCTATCTATCTATCTATCTATCTATCTATCTATCTATCTATCTATCTATCTATCTATTTGTCTGTCCGTCTGTCTATCCATCCATCCATCTATCTATCTATCTATCTATCTATCTATCTATCTATCTATCTATCTATCTATCTATCTATCTATCTATCTATCTATCTATCTATCTATCTATCTATCTATCTGTCTATTTGTCTATCTATCTATCTATCTATCTATCTATCTATCTATCTATCTATCTATCTATCTATCTATCTATCTATCTGTCTATTTGTCTATCTATCTATCTATCTATCTATCTATCTATCTATCTATCTGTCTGTCTGTCTATCTATCGTCTATTTATCTATCTATCTATCTATCTATCTATCTATCTATCTATCTATCTATCTGTCTGTCTGTCTGTCTGTCTGTCTATCTATCGTCTATTTATCTGTTTGTCTGTCTGTCTGTCTATCTATCTATCTATCTATCTATCTATCTATCTGTCTGTCTGTCTATCTATCGTCTATTTATCTGTTTGTCTGTCTGTCTATCTATCTATCTATCTATCTATCTATCTATCTATCTATCTATCTATCTATCTATCTATCTATCTATCTATCTATCTATCTATCTATCTATCTATCTATCTATCTGTCTATCTATCTGACTGTCTGGGTTGTGCAAAATTCTGATTTAAAGAATTGGCTCCTTTTCAATTAATGAGTTTTAATTTGAATTTAATTGGCCACACCCCAGAGGAAGTCCTGAATTTTAATTGTAAGAAATTCAAAACAGAAAATGTATTCTGAGAAATGTAGTGTTCTTCCACTGTTCTTCCAATTCCTTAAATATGATTTTTATTGAAATTTCAAGGGCCCAGTTTCACAGACTGGGCTTAGATTAAGTCAGGATTAGGTCTTAGTTTAATTGGGATATTTAAGCAGCTTTTATAAATGTGCCTTAGAAAAAAAAACGATATAAACAATGGTATTGTCATATTTTAAGATATATTAGTGCAAGGTACTTTCAGTTAAAGCAGCTCAAACATGCATTTTAGTCTGGGACTAACTTAAGACTTGTCTATGAAACCAGGGTAAGGTGTTTCAAACATTTGGATTATTTTTTATTCTGCATTTAATTGTGAATTCTGTACCCTGTTTTCTACCTAAACACAAATTTATTTAAAATTCAGAGATTGAATTGAAATTTAAAATGCGTTCTCATTCTCAAGTTTTGAATGATGCAAACCCTGCCACCTGCCCCTCTCTGTCAAGCTATCTCTATCTATCAGGCTTACCTTTGCTCTTTCTTGCGCTCATTCATCGATTTATTTCTTCATTCTCTTTCTCTTCCTGACCTCCCTCCCTGGCTTGACTCTGTCCATGTCTTATTCCCTCCTTCCAACCTTTCATCTTGCCCTCTATTCTCCCAATCTTCTGCACCTCATGCTCTTTGCGACACATCTTCTTATGTCTGTTCATGTCTTTACTTGTTTGCAACTGCATGATATATATCTACTGCCTTCCTTTCTATACTATACCTTCCTACTCCCGTACCTTTCCATTAACCTCCACGTATCCCAAATGCACCCGTCTACACAACCAAATCCTACAACCCCCCCCACAAAAACACTAGAAGCTGCAGGCGCCAACCCAGGAGAGGAATGGTTCAAGCCGGAAGGGCCACTGCTACAGCAGGACCTCAATGCCAATTCTGCCTCTTCCTGGATCAAACCATAATGAATCAGAGGTAACACTTAAAAAAGCCACCTGTGATGAAGCGTAGGTTGAGTACAGAAATGGTCAATACTCCATACAGCATACTGCTATTTTTATTAAGATTATATTTCAGAAGGACACATTTACTTGAATTTGTACACTGTAATAAATAAATCCGTAAAATAACAGAAAAAGTACTGGCAGCTCATTGCCTGGACATTTTCCAGTAATTTTACAGACTTTAAGCTAAAAACACAACTTCTAAATACAGGTGAAACACCTGTAAAACTTAGTACAGTACATTGTGCCCTATTTTTACGGATTTGTTTTAGAGTGTACTAAGATTATATTTAGCACATTCATACTTTAGAGCAACTATAGATGAAACACAAACATCACTAGTCACAGTCAGTACTAAAGTATGCGGTACTAAACTGAGCATAGCAATCATTTGAAACAATATGCATTTGAGACAGGGAGGATAGTCCGTTTATATGAATTCTGTCTGTGCGTTTGACAATTTTGTATAATATTACACTGATCTAACATGAGTATTTAATAATTTGCATAAGTAAATTCACACAGCAGCATCAATCACAGCAGTGTCAGAAATTCACTTTTGTATTAATGGGCAATATTTTTTCCCATTTTATTTCTAACCCCATAAATACATAGCAAAAAGTTCATTTAGATAATTTATATCAAATATAAAATAAATTAAGAAATGAGTAGTCCATTAGTTGCCTCAACCCAATAAATGAATTATACTAATCCTGAGATATACATAGAATCCAATATAATGAAACATTACATTATATTGAACACATTTGATAATTTCAGTGGAATTTGTGCCCTGAGCCTTGGTTAATTTTTGACCCTGACTCACACAATATCGCTGTTTCTCCGACTGAAAAATGAATAAGTTTGCTTGGACTGGCTTTGAAACCTCCACTATATATCTACATATATCTCAAAGGCTAAGCAATATAATATATGAGTGATGTCATTGATGTCAGCACTAGCTCCCTCATCTCTGTCTTTCTCACTCTCTTTCTCTCATTTTACCCTCAAAAGTAAACTTTTGTCATTCTAATTATTATTTGGCCTATATTCCTCAATTTCTTTTTTCTCCCCTGTTTACACATCTTTCACATTCTTTTCTCTTGCCTGAACTGAGCACCAGACACGAGTTAACACTGCACTTTTAACCCTCTCAGACCAGCATAGTTCAACACACACTCAGGTTCACACACCCACACATTTGAAGGAATGAAAATGTGTTAAATATGCTATGACAGGTGGTTATATGTGTGATTTCTGCTTAATTTCTGTGTGTTTGGGGATGTTGTATTCTCTGATGTGTGTGTTTTTGAGGTGCGCTTGTCTGACGAGCTGTTGTTGTGTTATCTCCTTCCTCAGGTTGTGTCGTGTCATGCGTTTGTATGTCAGCTCTTGTTGCTACACTGTTACACATGTCTTCCCTTGTTCGTGTGTTGTCGTGTGTGTGCACTGTAATCCATTCGGTGTTGCTGTGACTTCTTCCTCCTCCTTCTCCTCCCTAGCGGTGACCTTTCACCTTAGTATAGTGCCCCTCGGGGCTTTGTAGAGAGTTTCAGTGCTCGCTATACTGCCGTTCAAAGGCAAAACGCAGTAACTACACATTGCTTGTCCAAAATCGCATTTGTTTAACTTTGATTTCACTTTTAACAAAACAGGTTTGGCTCAACTATGTTCAGATTCAGAAAAAACAAACAAAAAAAAACAAACATATGAATATGGAAACTCATATAAAATCAATGAAGCCAGTGTGGGTGTAGTTATTCTGTTTTGCCTTTTTAGGCTGTATAATTGCCATCCCACACTATATTTGCTCCTGGAAAGAAGTCCAAAGAGGAATGCCTTTCATGCTTTAGGGGTTTTGGTGAACGGTCACTGGGAAGGGTTGTGTTTTATTTGCATTTTCAGTTTTATTTTTTTGAATAAAGCTGGTTTCTTCTCTCTCCTGGAACTGCCCTCCACTCTGGGGTCCACTGACCAGTGTTTCATCACAGCCAGCAGATGAAAACCCTTCATTATATGGACCAGAAACCAATATTAAATCCAAAATTCTAGCCATGAATAGTATTTTAAGATTGCAAATGCTGTCCAGGGCTGTGCTGAAACACTGACGCTGTTAGGATGTGTGCTACAGTCCTGTAGTCTGACTGATCAGGGACACAAATCTGCCTCACATATACACAAAACATCAGGTGAGCAGAGGCAAACCTGTCTGATAGACTGAAAGACACACATGGACATTTAAAGAGAGAATGTTATGGTGAGGTAAGATGAAAAAACACAACACAGACACTAAAAGCTCAGCAAACTGATGTCCACAGACACAGGTAAGTTCTTGTAGGGCTGTAATGACATACCTGGGCTGTTGCCATTTTAACACTATAAGGACACTATAAGTGCTGTGATGCAATTGTCACAAATGGACAAACAGAAAAAGTGTACAAGTAAGTTTTAAGTATACAAGACCCTAAACCAAGGGAAAATGGCCACATATAGTGAGCTTTTGTTTTTAATGTGGGACTGTTTCTTGCTTTCTCCTCTCTCTCTTTCACCTTCTTCTCTTTCTCACTCTTTCTGGCTTGACTTGTGCCCACGTTTACTGTGATCACAGTGCCTTTTCTATTACGCTTTCAGTTCTGTTGATGAATGCAGAAGAGCACAGGTCAGGAAAGGTCAAAAGTTTCTCTTTTGGATGTTTTCTCACCTTTTCTTTATAGATTCCATAATATTGACCTATGTGTGTGTGTGTGTGTGTGTGTCTATAGTGTTGTTTGAAGCTGTATATGTTTATATGTTGAATAACAGTGAGGGTTTCTGAGGGTTTTGTTCTTTTAGTTTATAATATATTTGTGCCATTGCTTTTCAGTGTGTTCTGTTTGTATAGATGTTTTAAAATAGTTCACCCCAATATGACAATTCATTTACTCACAGTTATTTCAATCTGTTATTTCAATTTCATCTCCTTTTGTGTCGCACCGAAGAAAGTCAGTCACTCAAAATCACACACTTTCTTTGGTGGGACAGAAAAGGAGATGTTTATCAGAATGTAATATAAGAATATAAGCTGCTGTCAAACAATTTGTGAATGACTGTCAAGCTTAAAAAAGGACAAAAAGGCAGCATAAAAATATCATAAACATAATCTTTATGACTAAAGGCTGGAATACACTTCATTTGAGCATATTTTAAAACACTATCCATCATATACTTATAATGGTTACAGAGAAAAACTGGGCACCATACACTAAACGAGTGAGTATCACACACTTACGGACAAACTCATGCAGAAACATGCTTCTTTGCTAGGAGATGCATGACAAATGAAAACATATATGAGTTCAAAAAATTGCCTCAAAATATCAAACGTGTGATGAATCTGTGCTCTTCATACACTACATGATTTTCAGTGAAATCTGTCAACTCTGACTGGCCAAAATCTATAGACTGACTCTGACTTTCGTTGACTCATCTAGACTGCAAACCAAGGCAAAAGTTGTGTAGTGTATTCCAGACTTAATGCTTTATTTTCCAAGTATTGTATAGAATAGCTGAATGTCAGGAGAAAAGTGAAATTTAATTCATTGAAGATCATGTATTGACAGCTGCTTTCACTTTTATTATATGGAAAAGAGCAGCATGAACATTCTGCTAAAATATCTCCTTTTATAGCTCTTGGAAGAAAAAAGTCATATGAGTACGAGTAAATGATGAAAGAGCTTTAATTTATGGGTGAACTATCCCTTTATAGTCCACTCCCTCGCTCTCCTCCTAAATCACCACATCATGTGTTCTTCTGTTTTCTCCCCACTCAAACTTCTGCCTCTTTCTGTTTCTACCTTCTCCCCTCTCACTCCATCCTGCCCACTGTTGCCAAGGAAACAGTGGAAGAGAGCATTCTGGGACTAAGCGAAACATGATGAAATATAAAATGAAGGGGTTAAAGATGGTTCAAGCTATGCTGTAAAAAATGCTAGGTTGTTTCAACCATTGTTTGGGTCAAATATAGACAAACCCATCTATTGGTTTATATTTTTTAGTTCAGTTTTAAACACAATGGTTGGGTTTGTCCATATTTGACCCAAACATTGGTTGAAACAACCTAGCATTTTTTTAGAGTGTAAGAGATCAAATTTGGCCTTCTAAAACCTGGCAAATTGGTTGCAACCTTAGTGTTCAGACTCCCAAGATGCACTTATGTTTCCTCCTTTTCCCCCCTTTTATTAATCATTTATTCAGTCTAAAGTGCTCTTTTGATGTGGTTTTATATTTTGAGTACACTGAGAGCTTTGACACATACCCTTGGGCCCTGCCATTGACAGACTGAGGCTAAATGTGTGAGAGCTGCAGTTTGGATGCTGGCACACTGACTGACGGCATTGTGGTCATCTTCCTCTCTGGCCATTGTCTTAAAGCATAGAAATAGTACTGCACTGCAGGGCTGCAGTCACCTCCCCCCTCCCATTCCTCTCCCTCTGCAGACTGATTGATTTTCCCCTGTACTCTCATTTAACCTCACTTCTGAATCTTTGCCGTTACCAGAGAACCTGAGGGTTCTCTCTCTAGGGCCCTTGATGCACTAGTCCAATTCATTATCAATTTCACCATATCACGTATCACTATGTGTATCAAAAGTGATCCATGTCTCTTTAAATAATTTTTAAAGTTGCTGCAAAACCTTAACTGCTTTCTCTCTCACCCTGCCTTATATATAGCCCTATATATACATATATATACACACATACCAGTAATCAGTTTATATTCGTATATTTACTATATTGCAGAAATGAATTAAATTATATTAGTTTATATGTCCACAGAATGGCTGTCTAGAATGATTCCCAACAACCAAACTGGCACAATTGCTGATTGCAACTGCTTTTTCATGCGGTTTTCTAGTCAATCAGCACTTCCCACAGGCGTTACAGCCAACTGTCAAAGTTCCAGGTTGCATCGGTGTGAGAATTTGACTGCAGTGCAGTAAAAATTGAGCAACAAAATATGGCAGAGAGGTTGCTGGCCTGGCCGATAACGCTTCCAGGAGGGTCAGTGCTCTCATTCTGTTCAGGTCACTGACCCTCGAGGGACAGAGAGCAAGGGGGAGGGGGGCTGTCAGAGGGTTTTTTTTTTCTTTTACAACACATCCCTCATAAAGACTCTAAATAAAATAGTTAATATTTCTTCTACCTATTAGGAGAAATGAAAACATTTTTCCACCTGTCGCTTTACATACTGGAAGTGTCCGTTTGGTGACTATAGAGTGCCAATTGTATAGTGAAGTTCTGCATTTTATAATTTTTGGTGGGCCAGACGTTGTGTCTGCAGCATTTATTATTAATTGTATTAAAAATAGTTTTTTATTTGTGTTATAGCAAATTATTCATCAAGTAATGTACATAAAATGCAGATCCACTTCATTTTACTTCAGTATCACTGAAACCTGAACACGAGTGTTTCAAGTAAAGAACTGAGATTCCATTTTATGGTGAATTGGGACTTGTTTATGTTCGTTAAGATGTTTTCAAAGGTTAGGAAGTGGGTGCAGTACATTTTTGAGAAACAAAGTGTTTTTACTGTCAAACTGTTCAAATTGGATGTGTTGTTTCTGGATGTGCGTGACTCTTCACCATCACTGACGGTGTACTGCATGTATGACACTATCATACATGATCTGGATGTGCTGTGAATGTCATTTCAGCATTTGTTGTCCGTTCGTTGTGTTCTCTGCTGTCTTATTCTGTTGTTACTTGCTGCATATGTTTTTTTAAGAATTGTTTTTTTATTCAATTATTCTATTTATTCTGTGCGCTCTATGTTAATTGTTTATGTTTGACCATGTCAAATGATATAATTTTATAGTTGTGTATATGCAGGTGCTGAATATATACTATTCCCACTGTTCTCACTGCAGCCATTACATACATTCCTGCACTCTTTTAAGTATTATTTTATAATCATCAGTGTTTGTCTTTGTTGTGTAATGATTGTCATTTTGAGTTGTGCTGTGTAATGTTGTGTCGTGTCTACATGTTATTCAGTGTCTATTTCATACATGCAGATGCGATGTAACGTATGTATGTGACTATCAGTGTTTGTGTTTAAAGGAAGAATAAAAATATCCTCTGATGGATATTGCAAATATTAACCTGGATAGAATTACACAGATGAAATATAATATACTGTGTATGAACTCAATGCACTGTTAAAGCTGCATTATCGACAATAATGGTGCATTTACGTCATAACCATAAATATTACAAATCATTCGAAAGCTCCAACTTCCCTGACATGACTATTGTGATGTCTTTAACATTTTGTTTTCTGCAACAGACCGAACTTTGACCAAAGTGTTCAACACAGTATATATTAAACTATTTATTGCTCTACAATATCTAAAACATCCTGCGGTTAATATTTGTACTTCATACTAACACTCACCTTCCATCCCACCCCCAGGCCACTCGTACAGTCCTCGTAGTGTCACTAAAGTTTGACGTGAGGTACGTGCACACAGCAGAGAGGGACTTTCATCCATGTCAGATCAAGGGCTTGCCCATACGGATGCAGTAGTATCATTTCTATGTGTTTATTAGCATGATTGTTAGCCACCATAAACTATGCTAAGCTGTGAAGCTATCATGTTAAGACTCTGCGTTTCATGCCTTCAGAGAACTTGATTCTCACTCTTTGAGAATTTTGACAAAGCCTTGCATATGCACTTACAGTGACAGTCACATTGAATTATTTAGCCACATCACAGATGCTAAAGAATCGCAGGAGCACAGAGTCTGTCGAGCTTAAGACTTGATTACATCAGTCCACAACACTGTTGTAATTCTTCATACATATCCTCTCACCAAAGCCCTTCTGTGTTGCATGCGTAAGGCTGGTGAGTGTGAGTTGTGTTACTGTGCGTGTGATACCGATAATGAGATTAATCAACAGGTCAATGATTATGCTGGAATTATTGTAAAATTACAAAACTTAGGTATCATTATTAGACTTTTGCTCTTCCATGACCATAAAAGCTCAATTCATATTTTTTTGTTTTAATAGCAACTGATGTTTTTTTTCTTCCCCTGCCCTCTTCCTCTTATCTATTTCAATTATATTATCTGATTTTTTTTTATTTTTTTTTGCCTTTGCTTTGCTTTGTTTTGTTTGCATTCTAAGTATTTAGATCTGTTGTTCTAGGTGTCTTTCAACTGGAATCCAAAAGAATAGCTGTATCCAAATACAATTGCTTTCAATGTAAAAGCAGCTATGTTAAGAATAGGCCTCTAATATTTTTTTAATCATCACATTTAGATGTTCAGAGAAAGATTGCAAGGTATACTTATTACTTTTGGACACACACTGCCTAGCCATATTGATCCTAATTAATCCCATTCAGAGAGAGCAAATGCTAATAAGGAGGTAACAAGACAAGACAAGTCTAGCAATAGGAAGGAAGTGTGTTCTTCTCTGTACAGAGTTTGCATCACAGGTACTAGTACAGAACATGACATACACTTTATTTATTTTCTCTCTAAATGAACACTCTTTTGACTCTGAAGCATTTTTATTGGTTAAAAACAACACATATTCACTCAAAACCTCTGTGGCAAACAGTCACTTTCTGGCTTGCACCAGTGGTCTGGTGTGAGGAACATGATGACCCAGATCTGTCTACCATTGCCTTCCTTTGCAGCTCCTATAGGCAATGCTTTGCTGTAGATTTTGAATGACATGTGGCTGTGCAGCACCCAGAGTGTCCCAGCAGCCCTCTGAGTCAGACTCACACACACACACACAAACACGCACACACACACACACACACTTCCTAACAGAACTACATCACACAAGGGACTGGAGATAGGATTGCCGACTATACGACAGTAGGACCTTCTTAACACCCCGTGTTTTTCCTTCCTTGTGAGCTTTTGTCTCTTGTTTTGTTCTGTTAAGACTTCTAACTCACTGTGTTTGTGTCCGTGTGGGAAGTTCTCCTGTGTCAGGAGGGGGTTGTCTACTGTGTAATGTGCCAGCTCTTCCTTCCATATCAATTTGTGTTGGCTTTTTCAAAAAACGGCAATATGTGAGTCCAGTTCTCCCCCTTACACATTTAATTTATAATGCGCTTTTCTCATGCCCAAATCGCTGCAAACAAAAACAAGTAAAAATACAAAAATTACAGAAATATTAGAAAACATAGAAATTAACAATAAATAAGATAACACCCTATTGAAAAACGAAGACGACTGTAGTTTTGAAGTTTTATATTTTTGCCCGTACAATGAAAGTCAGTGGGGTCCAAAAAACACTGGTCTCCATTGAATTTCAAGACATTTTTCAAGACAGATATCTTATTTTGTGATCCACAGAAGAATTAAATTTATGCAGGTTTGGAATGACAAACCTGGCGTTTAATAGAGCCGATTCAAGTGCCCGCATCACAATGGTGGAAAGAATGACAGGTCGTGACTGCACTAGGTTTTGACCCGCACGATTATGTCGTAAAAATGACATTTAACACATATTTTTGCGGGCATGTTTGCACTGTCATTACCTCGTTAGTGAATTAGGAATGAAAACAAAGCATTTTTAGTGAACTAAAATCGTCTGAAATCTGACTAAATCGATTATTATAACCTACAGAAGTCACTGTGACCTGAAAGGGGAATTTGTAACCAAATTAAATCAACACTGGACCGAACCCTTTAAGAAACTTTGGCCAAAGTGAAAAATTCGAAGTTTACCAAAGCCAGAAATGGATGTGGAAGGAAAGCTTTCAGGCACTTTTGGGCCACGTGAAGCTGTTTTGTCTCTATTAATCTACAGAAATACACTTATGTGTAGAAGGAAGATGAATTTGCTGCTAATAATGGAAAGACATTTAGTCTGAAACGCACAAGCTTCACCTGGCCCACAGTGCTGAGTGAGGCTGCTTTGACTAGACGGAGCTCCTCTGCTACTCCTCTGTTGGACTCCAGTGCTAGTATCAGAATGCAGAGTGTTCCGTCTGAGACTGGGTCAAACACCTGGATGCTACACTCATTACCTCATTATTGGTCTGAGTCAGCCATCAGGTGCTTCATCCACCTGCTCTTTTACACATCTGCTCTTATCTCTCCCTGAAAATTGTATGTGGCTGCGACTAAAGGGAGTTTTTTATTACTGCTGTGCCATAACAACAACAAAAAAGAATTTGACAAGAAAACTTGATGACATTTCATAACTCTCATTTTCCTGTTTTGTCCTTGTCTCTGTCTCTGTCTGTCCCTGTCTGTCTTTCTGTCTGTCTGCTTCTGTCATTGGCATCCATCTCATTTTGTCATTCTTTGCCTTTAATTTTGTTTTTCGCCATCTCTTCCTTTCCCCTGATTTAAAAAAAACAAACATTTTTTGTCATTCATCATGAATGAATCCAACTATTTTTTCCTTCCATAATAATTCCATTCATTCATCTTTCTCTGATGTATGTAATCTATCCGTTAACCATCCATCCTCTCTGGATTATCGGGGTTTTGTAGCTGCTGGCTACGAGAAGTCCCGCAGCCTGAATAATATTTCGGGGATGACAGGGGCCCCCCTGCGCCTGACCCCCATTACTCCCATCAACAACCCACCCTACGAACCTTACGAGTCCCCTGGCCCTCTGCGGCGCTGCCGATCCCCCATACCCTCCATTCTGTAGCACATTTTAGGGAAAGGCAACGAAATAAACAGAAAAAAGACACTCATGCACCGTCACACCGCAATAGTAGTAATAATCATGATACTAAGTACTCACACACCTCCGCTCCTCCATTGACTGGACAGGGTGGGGATACACACCACTCTTTTTAACATGTCGTGCCTCAAAGGGAATGGGATACATTTATTTAGGGATTTAGAGCTTTAAGTACTAAAACGACTTCATCACATATATTTCAGGCAATATTTCAGACAGGCAACTAAAAACAATTATATGCTGTAACGTCAGCAGATTATGCCTTATTATCGAAGAAGAAAAAAAGAAGCACTGAATATTATTAGGATAAACTCCTCACTGGTCCATAGGCAGCGACGAGTACCCTGTAGGAAATCTTTCCCTGTAGCTGAATGACAGTAGTTGGCTTTCCCACATGTTCCTGCCTGATTGCTGGTTGTATAAAAAAAAAAAGTAGACTGTGATCCAGCAGGCTTATTCATTGAATACTAGTCGCTGAGATCAGCTTTGATACACCATAATAGGCCTTGAAAAATCCACTTCATATCAAAGCTTGGAATGATAAAGGTCATAGGTCACAGACAACATGCAAGTAGTACAAGTGCATGCAAGAAAAGATGTCAGTTAGGCAAGTAGAATATATCTAAACTCCCAATTCCCTTTAACTGCTATGAAGATTTGAAAATGAACTTACAAATAAGCCCTGCAGTAGAGAATTAATGGATTGGATCATTTTGGCTGATTTGACTGTGATGAAGGAGTTTTTGGTGATTCAGGCCATAGAACATGATGAGTTTTATGATTATAACACAAGGACTCTTAGGCCTCAATTATTCACATACAGAGTATTTCCTACAGCAACATCATTTGTTGTCACTCAGTATTTAATATATATATATATATAAAATTCACACTGTTATTATTATTATTATTATGCTATTTATTTAAGACAAAGAAAAATGCTTAAACCATTCTTGTGCAATATCAACTATTATGATGACCTCTGACCCGGAGGAGCTGAAGATGAACCCTTCAAACTGTACTATGTGCAACTATTAACTTTAAAAGAGAGACCGAGAACTGATCATTACAACAAAAAAGAGGCTATTTTTGTACTAAGCAGTTGGACATTGCGATTCGGATTAGGGTTTGGAGTTGTGCGGGCGGCTTTGAGTTGACATTTTGGGAGGACAGGATATCGTGCTGTTGCATGGAGATCTACAATTAATGTGTTGGTTTTTGTATTTTGACTCTCTACATAATCAACACCAAGTACCACGAAACAAAAAGAGCAGTGGTCTGGACACATGACAAAAAAAAAAAAAAATAAGAAGGAGCCATCCTATTAAGGGCCTATAACCTTCTGCACTTCTTCTGGACCCTTTCCAATTTGTATACTAGTGCATGAAGGAACTTCCTTTAAAATATATACTTTCCTATGGTATTTCCTCATAAATATGAAGACATATCAAGCTGAACTGCACTCCTCACTGCATATTCGCATATCCTGGGTCTGTGGTGAACCAGAGAGCGGCCTCAAAGTTTTCTTACTAAGGGCAAGAGTTAGCTGGACTTCATCATCACCATCATTGGCATTACCCTCCCTCTTTATAATCATTTTCTGATTACTGTTATTCCTATTATTTGAATGCAGTATTTGAATCAGTTCAGTTTGTTTTCTCTTTGGTCCCTTTCTTTTCTTTCTCTGTTTATATATATATTTTGCCTGCTCTGTCTCTCGGATGCTGACCTTCGTTCCAATATAAAGGAGGGAACATTGAATGGATGCTGGATTGACAGCGGTCAGTAAGAGAAGAAAAAGAAAAGATGACAAAATGAACTCTCTGTAATGCAGACATATGAGCCATATTTTTCACTGTGCAGGGGATGTGATTTGTGTCGATCTGCTGCATCTTTGAGTGCACAGATGCAAAACACACCTCTGGTGAAGATATCTCTGCAATGGCAGCTCACAAAGCTTCTTCTTGTCTTTCTCTCCATGTGAAACAACAGAAAACCTGTGGTATAAGTGACAAAATTTGATCAGAAAGCAAAGTGGCATTATTTATTTAGATGATTTTATTTTCTTGCAACTGAAATATTTTACATACCCATATCAAATTATTATTATTTTTTATGTTTTACAGTTCATCTGTAATCATTCTTTTGAATTAACCGGTATAGTTTTCTTTTGTTTTCATGTGTTTTTGCTACTGCCGCATTACTTGTTACACTCCTCTTTCCCTCCTCTCTTCTTTGTTGGTTAAAGATGTTCACTGCTAGAGTGAAGAAAATCATGGAGGTTGTTGATTACATGGAGCATCTGCATGGCTGCAGCAAACTGACGTGTGGCATTGTGCTTTAATGAGTAAAACATCAATCATTAGTCATCTGCATGTGTGCTGCACTGCTTTATGTACATGCTTCATTTACATTGAAGGTCTCAGGACAGTGAGCGAGGGTCATCTGCTGGATGTATGTGAAGCCACGCGTGTACTCTGTGTAACTGGAGTGTTCAGTTAGACATTTAAGTGTAGACGTTAAGTGTTAAGTGTTTTTTTTTTCTTTTCTTTTCTTTTTTTGAATAACCAACATGTTATTCAGCCATTCAAAGGCAAAATGCAGTAACTACACCACACAGTTTCATAGTTGAGCCAAACCCCATCCATCATCAGACAGATCCAATACAAGAGATCTGATTTTGCTTAAAACTCAATTTTGAACATATGCATTGACTGTGTTTTGTCTTTGCACAGTATTGAGGCAAATGATCTAACATAGATTTTTAATTCTTTTAAAAGGTGTCTATTAAAAATGTATGTTACAAGGTGCCATGTAAAACAAGCAAGTGCAAGTGTGTTATGTACTTTAAATGACGTGGTATATTTAGAAGGAGGGAAAGAGGGAGACTAAAATCCCTGTATAATTCAGGTCCAGCAAAAAACACCGTTTTAGTTCTCACCTTGTGTCTCTTCCATGCCCTTCTCCTTCTCTTCATCTCTCTTTTCTTTGCCTTTGTGTTTTATGCTCTGAATGAGGATGTATAGTTCAGGTCTTAATGATATGTACAGTTTTGAAGGTTGACTTTGTAATTTCCACATGCATGGATTTCTATTGCGAGCAATAAGGAAATTATAAGTCTATATATCTGTTTTGATAAGAAAATGTATTTTAACTACGAGGTTTATGTATGTTTGTGTGTACATATGGATGTGTATATTCATATGCACATGCATATTAATGATTTGCATGAAACAAATGTACAAACTATTTTTTTTCATTGCTCTTTTGTTACCAATCTGTCATTTTTGACTTGATTGCTGTGGGGGGCGGGGCTTAGTTTTGCATGCTAAGATGCTATTGGGTGGCAGAGACCATTACAACTGTTGTATTGAATATGGGGTTTTGAATGTGCTTTAACTATGTACATGTTTGATTTAATTTTCTTTTCTCTGTTAGACATCAAAGGCATTGCAAATGGTCATTTTATGATTTATTCTTTTTCATCTTTTCACAGAGAACTATTCTGAAAGCCCAGTGCTTATCAGATATATGCAAAAAGAAGCAGTAACTGTGAACTAAGACTAGAACAGAAAATCCACTTCTTCCTTCACAAAACATTCCCATATGAATACCTGAGCCCCTGAACCAGTATCTGCTCCTGTGCAACTCCATCTTAGTTTGTATTCTCATCTCATGACATCATCAGTCTTGTTTAAGCATCTGAGTTTTGCATTATTAATGAGGAGAGTAGTAGTTTTTTTCCCCTTGCTGTTGTGTTAACCTCAGTTCTAGCCCCCTCTGCTGGCTTTATGGGGGATGAACTGACGTACGTAGCATTCGGTGTTGTAGATCATTAGCACTCTTTGGTCACTTTAGAGGCTAAGAATACTGATTTTAGCCCTTAATGTTTACCTGTTCTATATAAGACTGAAGAAAAGATACATTAGGCATTCTTAACAAACTCAGACCTGAAGGATTTCCTTTTCTCTTTTTGTGTGGTGAGTTAAAACACTCACTAAAGTCACTAAACAAACTCGCTGAACAGAGCAGAGAGAAAGATGCTAATGCAAACAAGTCTGCTAACTACAGCAATGCATGTTTCCACACATACAAGTTAGCGAGCACTTAGCATCCTAGTGCATTTTGTGGTTTTGCTGTGTGTAGTCTAACTTATCTGTAAAGGCCTAGTCAGGGTGGATGGAAGAGCTCCACTTATATCCCTTTATCTCAGTCTTTAGGTTAGGATGAGGAAGAGACAGGGCTCCCTGCCACTTAGCAAATGCCCTGGTAAGCAGAGGCTGCATGTGATCATGGAAGACGATGTAAATAATTCTCTTGTACACAGACTGCATGTGGAGTTAACAGCACAGAAACTATTGCTTGATTCAAATGTGGCATTTGAAACGGGGAGAGCAGGTCGAGTTCAAATGATTAAGCGAGATTACCCAGTATCCTCTCTGTCTCTGTCAGACTTATGCTCCCCTGTCACTACTCAGGTAAATCTCTTTTTGTTCGTCTATACCAGTGCTTCCAAAATGATGTCATTCGAAACAAAGAGAGAGACGGATGAGTTACGAACACCCCGTGTACACATGCATCTGTGTAAATATGAAATCATTTTTGATCCCAACACTCATCGCAAGTCTTCCACAGTGTCCTTATCGTCCTTTATTTTGTCATTTCATCTTTCACTTTCATTTATTCGCTACTACAAACTCTTACTGCTTCCAAATAACAACCAAAAAAGCCCGGAGGACATTATGAGAAACCGAGGAAAAATAATCAGTGATTTGTTAAATAAAAAAGAAAAGAAAAAAAACTTTTCAAACATAGTCTGCCATAAGTGGATTACAAAAAAAAAAAAAAAAAAAAAAACTGTATGTGGATTCAGGACGCAACCAAAATCAGGACTTGAAAGCATGAGGGTCAGATGGACAGATTGTGTGTTTGGGGAACAGAGTATTGGGAGGAGTGTCAACAAATGAAGAAAGGCATCGTGAAATGGAGGACAGTTTGAGGAAGAAAGAAAAAAAGCAAAGAGAGGAGGAAGGGAGCTGAACGATTCTCAGTGTAAGAATGTGCGTATGGTGTTCTGTGTGTCACACTGTGTTTTCATGTGATGTGCTTGACTGTGTGCTTAGTGTTTTGTTTTTTATTGTGACATTTTGTTTTACTGCTCTTCTAATGTTTGGCACTGTGCTCAAATGGTTCACTCGCTCTCTATTCCCTATGCCAACTTCACTTTTTGGTAATATCAAAATAAAGGCCACTTCATGGGGAATAGTGAGTCGTTTTGGGACGCACCCATTGTGTGAAGGGGTTCACTGATGTACAATGAGCTTTTGCTTTGTTCTGGTCCATCCGAGAGGGCTGACAAAATCGATGATTAGTAATTGATTCTTTTGATTTGATTCACTTAGATTAAAAACGCTTTTGTGGCCCTCAACGACTGGAACTTTTATTCAGCTTTGTGTGTGTTTGTTTTTGTGAGTGTGATTCCAAGAGTCTTGCATTTGTGTATTTTGTTTTTGAGCGCATGTTACATGGGCTTTGCTATGAGTACACTTGGGTTTTTTTGTTTATTTCAGTTTTTTTCATTGGTATTTAGGAGACTTTATGAAAATAATGTTCTCTGGACAACACTCCAAAACAAAGAAATAGAAAAAAAAATGTGTGTTTGGCTTCTTTAGCTTTGGCTCTCGCAGTTGCACAGTCTGAATCGACTGTCATCTGCGATAGCCTCTAGCGGTGTGTAGCTTTTAATGCGTTTGTATTGAGCCAATGCAACCTGTGATGCGATACTGATTGTCCTGTCCTCCGTTTTCCTATTCCCCTCTCTTTCTGTCTTTCTCTTTTCTTCCCTGCAGTGCTGAGCTTCTGAACTGCCCCTTTTTTCGAGCTCCCCAACTGCAAAACCTGTCCAGAGGCAACCCCCAAGGTGACTGCAGGAATTAGAGATTGGCGAAAGAGAGAAAACGAGAGATGAAAGGAGTGCTGTGCGAAACCCTCTTGAAGAAAACATTGTAACGTCCATCTCTCCATTACTAATTTTATCCCCCAACATAGGTGCAATAAACAGAAGATATCACATCCAGGGAGGATGTGGAACACATTTTCTTCCTATTAGGATTGCCAGCCTTGGAAAAAAGGGTGGGATTCCGCATACAAACTGTAGTATGTCCTAGCAAGACCCTTCCTGCTGGAAATGGATGCAATTTTAAAGTGAAGAGAACTATTTTTGTGGGTGTTCCACCAAGATAAATGCACCTGAAAGTGGACAACAAAACCCTCAATCCAGTCTCAGATACAAATAATGTGTGGAAAACACCCATCATGCTCTTCAACGCTATGCAATTCAACCACACATTCACAGGCGAGTTCATCAAGCACTTCGGTTGAGCAGTTTATCAGCCAAACTTTTTCCACTCCTTTAACTTTTGGAGATCTTGCACGTGCTTTAAATGAAAATAGACAGCGGCGTCATCGGCCTGCCATATTCCTATATCGTACAAACAGTTTCCCCATTCATCCAATTGTTCAGAGTGTCCTTCTCAGGGCCCATGGAAAGGTGACTTTGTCCGCTATGAAGAAAAGAGCGTCAGCCTCTCTCTTTTCTCTCTCTCTTAGTTCAGCTCTCTGCATCTCAGCATTTCTGTTCCACTGTAGATGAACTGCATGGCATGAATGAGAAAAAACAAACAAACAAAAAAAAACACAGAGAAAGATGGTAGAGATCATGCTGAGAGGAACAAGAGGAAACAGTTGACAGGACTGCTCTGTTTGCACAGTACAATATGGGTGACTCTGGACCAGTGGATGGAGTCACGGATGAAAAATGCAGGTTTTCACCTTGATGTGGGGAACACAAAATACAACATAAGTGCATGACACCTGTTGAAGGACGGAGGGGTTTTAAACTGGACTGGATGAACTATGAACAAAAGCTGAAAAAAAAAGAGAAAATTAAAAATGCATTTTTCTCACTTTGTTTACCAGCATGACTAAACTGCATGACTTCTGCAAGCCCTGAACCCCAAATTAGAGGGCTTGGAATCACTAAACACCGAAATCAAATGGAAACAATACAAGTTTATGCTAAATGCTACTAAATTTAGAAAAAAAAGAATATATTTAAAAAAGAGAGAGGCTCTATATTTTGTTTTTGAATAAAAAAAAGAATAATGTAAAATATATAGGATTGCGAGATTCACACAGTTTTGTTGGATAAAAGATAAACAAACCCCACTGAGTCTAGCTGAATGACGAGACAAACTCCTTTAACTACTACTGCTCCCTACATGGCTTCAAGTGACATTTCTTTTCTTCTCTTTCTTCGCCCTTTCACCCCTCACTTGAACTCTCCTGGCTCTCTGCTCTGCCCTTCACGATCTCCCTCAGTCATGGCAGCCTCCAGCAGTGGCACGACAGCTCCTCTGGAGACCTCCGACACCTACAGGGCTCTTTTCTTTTAACGGTTATGGGTCTAAAGAGCAAGGTGGAAGGGGATTTTAAGGCTGTGGGTGAAGGTTTCTTTTTAAGTTGAGTCCTGATGGAAAGGTTTGGGTTGTTTTGCAATTGTTTTGTTTGTTCTTTTTATTTCATCCACATGTTGTGGGTAAATCAAAGCTTTATCCTTGAAAAGTGAGCCTGAGTCCACTTAATGTCAATCTAGGGAATATTAGCATTGTGTGAACTTCTGTGTCTTGAGACCCTGAGTACATACATCGCAAAGCACTATTGTCCAATCAGGAAGCCATAATGTGAGAGTAGCACCACCGTCTTGAGCTCAGAGGTGCTCAGGAGAACATGCTGGTTCAGAACCCTGAATATGGTTTTGTAGTTCTTAAGTTGTCTTGGTTTTGTTTTAGATGTTGACATTAGCACTTATTTCATTCTATAATTTAATTTTGGGTGGTACAGAGCTTTGCAAGTTTTTGACAAGATTTTTTTTCAATCATTTAATATATATATTTTTTTCAGGATTACTAGATTTTATCATCAAAGTTTCAAAAACCGATTTGCATATGCTGAGCACCCACTAAAACCAGCCATGCCACACCAAAATGGACTTCCTTATTAACTTAGCAGCAGATTATTAGCATTAGTATTAGCATTATCCTGTGTGAGAGGAGGACATCATTCACATGTGAGCAACTGTTTGACTGTTTGTTCAGAACTTTTTCTTGTCTTTGTTTCACCACCAAGATATGAACAAGAGTTCTTGTTTAAAGAGTCTGGTTAGGTGTTAGAGTATGTTTCCATTGATTTATGTCATTTAAAGTGTCATTTGTTGTCCTAAAACCCCATGACTGTCTTCTGTCAGCATTAATCATTCAGAATCTAATGTAAGCTTAGTTTAGTAACTACCTATGCAACACCTAAGCAAGACCTTGCTCACGCACGCACGCACACACACACACACGCACACACATGCCATGTGCTCAGGCCAGCTGGCTGATGTCTGTTTACCGGTGCTGTGTGTCCAAGTAGGGAAAACGACACAGATAAAGCTCCATCACCACAAGAGCCAGCGTTTCTGCTGACCGTGTAGTGTTACTTCAAACGTTAGCAGCTGGCCCAAGTAGCTTGAAGGTGAGACAGATGTATGCAGCTGTAGTAGCCATGCCGCTTTCTTTAGTGGTGCACTGAATTCCCTTTCCTCCTCAGTTGATATGTCAGGCCTGTTTTACGTCTTCTGTAATGTCTTTCCTGTGTGCTTCAGGGTGCAGGAAGACACTCATGCACTTTTCGAGTTAGCATATACATTTATATGTAAGCATATACTCGTCTCAGAGGGTATGTAGGATATCTATGTTACCAGAACGTGTTTTATATGTGGTACTCAGTTCTAAATTACATCTCATAAGCGTTTGCTGACTGGTTAAGAAAACGTGTACCTCTCTGGTTGTTCATAAAGTCAAATTGGATGGTGTTTTGGAGCAATAATGATGGAGGGCCAGCTTTTTCTCATTGTCGTCATTAGGAATTGGGGAGACATGTTCATCTCATCCCTAATAAGAAACCCAGTGTGCCTGAAACTGTTTCCTGAATGTGTATGTAAACAGCCACATCAATTGAAGACGCTCTCTCTGCAAAAGCTTTCCACGAGGGTTTGTCTTAGCGTGAATGAAACCACAACCCCTCCAGGTGGCTGACAGCTCACATATCTTTACTTGAAACCCAAATACAAAACATATCAGAGAGGAGCAGAACAAAGCCAGAATCAGTCTCCACGCTTACTCAACTTCCTGTTTGCATCCCCGGCCTCCCTCTCATCTGTTCCCTCTCCTTCTCAATTTTTGAGGAAGAAGCTTTTTTGCATCCCTTGTTCTTGTGTTTTTCTATCATATTGTTTGAAGTTGAATTATAATGCATGCATGGAATACAATGAGGACATAACTTGTGAATATTTGTGAGTGGCCAGAATGAGGTAACCGTCTCTTTCACCTGGGCTCTCTACTCTGTGACTTCTCTCTCAGAGACATTTAGAGCGGAAGGAAGAACATATTCTGTTTCTTACCCTTCTCTTTTTCTTCAAAATGTAGCCATACCAAATGTAAGCGATGGCTCTATGCTAGCCATTTCAAAAGACTCTATTAACTTGTTTGTATATTGTTTTCGAGATGATATTTGCGATGTCTGTGTATCTGTAGTAAGTATTCAGCAGAGCTTCCATGGACTCAGAGCAGAACAGATGCAGCAGTTGTGAGGGCAGATGTCAACAAAACACCCTGCAGGAACTCCGTTTTCACAGCATGTGTCTGTATATTTGTTATAGTATAGTTTGACCCAATATGCACTACCTGTTTTTGTATATTGTCCTTTTATACTTTAGTTATTTTATGTAGCTTGTTTAAAGGGGGAAATTCATTGCACTATCACAGCTAATGGAGCTGCTGTGTCTACTGCTGAGCGCACCCCCCCCCCCCCCAACTACCCTGGTTAAGAAACAGGGAGAGAGAGAGAGAGAGAGAGATAGAAAGAGAGGCCAGTGAGAAAGAGAAGGTCCTTAAAAGAAATGGATGAGTTCTATGCTATTAAGATTGATGCTGGATACAATTTTATTGTCATACAAAAAAGGGAAAAAAATATCAAGAACTGTATAAAATATATTTCAATGGAATGTTTATTATTTACCTTTTATATTTTTGAAATGTATAAAGAAAAAAAATTAATAAACTGTAATAATTTAACAGAGTTTGTGAAAACTGAGACTTAAAAATCGTTATACTACTAAAAGTATGAAAGTTTGAACGTGAATGCTAACCTACCTGATCAAATCTTCTCCATTAGATAGGGAAAAAAAATAATTAGAAAAATGAAATCCAATTTAAAAAGAAAAAGTTATCAAAAAGTCAATAAAAATGTTAAAAGCTCATGCCAAAATTTTCAACATGTCTCCTGTGTGATTCTTCAAATGTTGTGATTTCTTCATGTTACTCTGGGATCCAAGAACACATTTACAGAATAATTTGTTTGTTTATCATTTTTTTAATTTCCATTTTTGTTTATTTGATTTGTTTTTTAATTCTAGCATTTCAGAATAAATGTAATTCATGTGCTTCTTAAGCAAATGTCATCGTGGGTTTTGGGCAACGACTAGCTTAAGATTTCTTAATCTGCATTATTGAGAAAGTTGAAACAATGAATTTCAAATATAACTATAATTTTTGTGCAACATATTTATAGTTATATACATATTATATACATAGTTATTTTGTGTAATTACAGGGTAATTTATAAAGCATTGTCTTTACACACTGATCAACAACCAATCCATATTAATTAGGCCCACATCAGATCAGATTTTGTTGTTTTATTAAAAGAATTTGTTTCAACAAAATACATAGAATTAAAACAGTTTCACTATAGTGAAAACGAGGTAGAGGTTAATATCAGTGGCATCAAAATTACAGTGAACAATTCAAGAGACATTTCTTGCTGGTTATTGCTGTATGTCACATTTTGGATGTTGTTAAATGTAAGAAAAAGGCCCTAATTATTCATTTTTCTTTTAAATATATATATATATATATATACATACACACATGGGTCAAAGACATTTAAATGTCTGCATCAATACAAATTTACAAAAGTTAATTTCATATACATAGAATGCACATTAAATGCAAGTAAAATGTCTACTTTTAAGGTTTCAAATAGGTTTGGGGGAAAATAAAATTTCAAAATGTGGGTGAAATAATGTCCAATTGTCATTCAGTGTAACACTTATATTTATGTAAAATATTGAAACAACATACTTATTCTGGCCTGTACGTATTAAAATATATAAAAGAATAAGAGAGCATACTAAATTTTATTGCGTTTTATATTGAGTAAAAATTCTTGTTGGCCAATGGGCAAAACCTAGGATAGTGGCAAAGGTTAAAAATTAAAAAATTACATGTTATTATGATTTGGGATAAAAGTAATTAGTCTTTTAATATGGCCCAAAATAATTTTTTGTTGTAAATATCCCTGACAAGATTGTTACACTGAATGACATTTTAGTGGGATTTAATTTTTGCTCAGAAAACAAACAAACAAATTAAACAAGACCCCTTCTGATGTATTGAAAAACAACAACAATTTAAAGCTGTATTACACTTATTGTTTTGATGCTTAAAAAACCCTTTTTCGTCTTTTTTTTATTCAGTTGCATTTGTAAATCCATTCTTTTCACATTTCATCAATCCTCCACTGACCCTCATCAGGCACATCTGTTTAGTCTCCAGACGATGAGGCCACCCAGCAGTACTCCGCTCATGAAGAGGACTCCAGAGGAGAGCGAGATCATGCTGGATGAGGAACCAAAATCTCGCTCAAAGGAGTGACGAACCAAGGAAGAGATACTATTGATCTGAAGGTATTTAAAAGAGTTAATAACTTTTACAGATTTGTCTCATCAATGCTGTGTTAATGCAAGTGTTGTCATGTTTATCATATCCTACCCATCCTCCTCTATTGCAGATCCAGTTCAGTAAATTATCCCTGAAGTAATCCAGTGTCCAAGACACAAAGCCTGTGATGACATCAGCAAGAATCTATCCATGCAAAACAAAAAACATGCATCAAAGTGCAACCACACATAACTGGTGACAAAGCATTAAGACTGAAACACACAAATGGCAGTAAAGAAAGCACTGCATATGTGACCCTGGACCACAAAACCAGTCATAAGTTGCACGGGTATATTTGTAGCAATAGCCAACAATACATTGTATGGGTCAAAAATCATTCGGATATTAAGTAAAGATCATGTTCCATGAAGATATTTTGTAAATTTCTTATCGTGAATATCAAAATTGTATTTTTGTGAGTGGACAAGCATTTGGACAACTTTAAAGGCAATTTTCTCAATATTTTGATTTGTTTGTACCCTCAGATTCCAGATTTTCAAATAGTTGCATCTCATCATAACAAACCATAAATCGATCAAATGTTATTCATTCAGCTTTTAGCTTTTAGATGTATAAATCTCAATTTTTTTTTTCAAAAAATGGACCCTTATGACTTGTTTTGTGATCCAGGGTCACATATAGGCCTACCTTTGCAATTGATTTTCCAATAACATAGATCAGAGAAACAATTTTTCCCCAGGTGATGCCGTCAAGAAACACTTTGTCTGCAAGCCTCTGGAAATCCTGTGGTTTTGCCACTTGTGAAAACGCATCAACCATTCTAAAATGAAACACATAGGCTAATTGATAAAACAGTTCATTATTCTTGAAGCCCATATCCTGCTTATATTAAAAATGACAAGATAGCAACTTTGTGGCACAATTTCATTTTTTTTCTTGTAATTTCTACTTTCATTTGTGACTTTATATTTAAAAATTGCTACTTTAGTTGGCGACTCATTTCTCACACCTTTATTTCTTGAACTACTCTCACACTAATTTTAATATCGTTAAACGGACTTCAATAATTATTAGGCTACATAGTCACTACTCACTGCTGTGTGTGTGCACTTGGATGGGATAAATGCAGAGCACAAATTTCAAGTATGGGTCACCATACCTGACAATACGTCACCACTTTCACACTTTTTCACTTTCACTTTTTCATCACGCCGGTATGGGACGGTTTGTTGGGGATGTGTGCCACTGGCTGATGTGTCGGTAAGGCTCTCACAAGGGATGAGCAGTCTCTGCTGACACTTCAGGGCTGTGTTGCTGTTGTGTATAAGCGCAGGTTCTCCATGTGACGGGATATGGTCTAATTACGGTAAATGGTAAACCTTGGGATAAGCAGACAGACTAAAATTAGCGTAGACGCCATTCTTCTTCAGATGTAACGAGTACATCTGGTGTTATAGGAAGTGTTCCCGGTTCCGGCTGACCTGATCTGAGCAGCCTAACAATCCTTTTACGGATATGAAGACAAAAATTTATAGTGCGTCGTGTGTATGCCAGGTTAAATAGATGCGTTTTAGTCTAGATTTAAACTGACAGAGTGTGTCTGCTTCCCGAACAATGCTAGGAAGATTGTTCCAGAGTTTAGGTGCCAAATAGGAAAAGGATCTACCGCCTGCTGTTGATTTTGATATTCTAGGTATTAACAACTGGCCAGAATTCTGAGATCGTATATAGACGTGAAGGACTATAATGCTTTAGACATACAGTAATTCACTCGCATACCAAAAAAGACCTTTCAATACTAACTTATTTAATTTTGTGTCCTGATCTAAAATGATGCCGTGGTAACTGATGATTTCCGCAATCTGTTCAAGGAGATCCTCCTTCTCATGACTCATTGGCTGATGTTCAGGAAGAGATGGTGCAGGTGTCCCTGCCCTCTGTATCTGGTCCTTCACTGATCTGAAAACATGATCATGAAAGCAATGTTGATTTGAATTATAAAGAAACAAAACAAACCTAATACTTTTTTCAATACTCAATGAATGCCAATAAAAATGGCTCAACAATGACAATATGAATCTAGTTAGATTAAATATGTGTAGGTTTTAAAATGACATTGATTATGAAAAAGAATACTTTTTAAATAGGCCTAGGCTATTTTACAAGTTGTATTTATTTATCTGCTATATATTTACAAAGTTGTCTGCTCCAGGGCTGGAGTGCGACTCATTTTCATGCCTTTAATTCACAACTGACAATATTAAAATAATGTAATTAAAACCTCATTTTCTGGCTATTTGCCTCTTCATGATGACTCACTTGTTGTATCCTTCACTTGTAAATCGCTTTGGATAAAAGTGTCTGCAATAGTGCATATAGTGCAATAGTTCTCTACAGCCTTGTAATTAATTGTATTTTTCAAAAATATCATCATTTACAATTCAGTGCAAATACAGTATCCTAAATATTGCTTCACGGTGAAGATTTATTAAAACAGTTAATAACATTATTCTTTACAACAACACAATGTAATGTTTAACAGTATCAGAATCTATTTTCCGTAAGAATTTACCCCTCTCCCCCCCCAAAAATACAAAACAATTATAGTCCACAAAATGCTAAAATCTGAGATAGAATCATTTTTATTGTTATAATAATGATTATAAGCATTAATTAATTCTCTACCTATCTAGTGACTGTAGTTAAAAATACATGTTATTTTAATTTGTTCAAAGTGTTTGCTTTCTAGTTGATGACAGCGATCGTCCTTTATACCCAGGCACATTTTTCATCTATCACTATGAATGAAATTGAGAAATGTAGATCTTTTTTTTAAATGGATTTAATATAGAAATTTTGCTATTTTATATAAATGTATATACTTTATTTATTACAAACTGAGGCAAATAAATTTAAAAAAAAATACCACAAATCCCCCCCAAACTGCAAAACTTTACTGTAAACATTTTAAAGTGAGGGATATTACGTTTGTTTAAAAAAAAAAAAAAAAAAGCATTATGTTTCAAAATCACATTATTGTCTGTATATGTAAGCCAGTTGGAGAGGAAAATGAATATTGTTGCCCAATGTGTAATAGCATAGCAAGCAACATAGCTTAACATAAAACAAACTATCCTTTCATTTTCTCTAATCCCTCCCTATTCTAGTTGATGGTGTCTGAAACTCGCACTGTGAGCTCTTCCTGTATCTATTTGCCTCTTCGTGATGACTCGCTTGTTCCTTCACTTGTAAATCGCTTTGGATAAAAGCGTCTGTCAAATGAATAAATGTAACAACTATTATTGCCATATCAGAAATAGCTGCATACATGCCTTTATCTGTTAACTGTTCTTTTTTTTATTTACCTAAATCGGCTACCGGTGGCTTAGACCTTTAGTCTTATAAATTAGTGTTGATTTAGAACTTGTCCCGCTCTCCCTACAGACGTCACCTCATCCCTTCTTCTACTTTTGAGTGAGTTGTCTTCGCACACTCCGAGTCCCTCCCGACCAGGTTCATTTACCCAGAGGGTGACATGATATCATTGGCTTTACGTGCAAATTAGCGGTAAACCAGACAGAGCATTCGCTTTTTTTTGTCTTTTTTTTTTTTTTTTTTGCTCAGGTGCCCCGTGCCCCCCGGTGGCCTCGCCCTTGAGAAAATACGCCACTGACTGGTTTAGTTACAGGAAAAAAGGTTGGCTACTCAGGTTCGTACATTTGGCCGCATCGACAGTTTGTAGAGCATCCATATTTCAACCCTGTCCCATGACAACACGGCTTAAAAAAAAAAAAAAAAAAAAAAAAAAAAAAAAAAAAAAGGGTTTTCACGGCCTGATTAACTCAATATCAGACAAAAACAAATAGTCTATGTAAGCCTGAAACTTACCGAAGTACAAGATCATATTACAATGAACAATGACTTTATACAAAGAATAGCGAATAGAACAGACTCTTTATAGTTGCTGTTTGGTTTTGCATCTCATGAACACACGGCTCAAAATGACAAAACATTGAGTCAAACAAGTTCTGTAGCTTTACAAAAGGAATATTCAACTTCTGTAAAAATGAATAAATAAAATATAAAAAAATAAAATGTGTGCTTTTTGTTTATTCAGCGCGTAAAACAGAACGAGAAGAGCGTCCACTCACGTACCGCGATACTTTGAGATTCACAAATCGCGGGAGAATGTAATAAAGCTACAGTAATTAAATTTGAATTCTGTAATAAAAAAAAAATATTCAAAGCACAAGACAGGCATTAATTGGCTCTGGACTGGGGGGGCACTGCCCCCCCAGACCCCCCCAAACTCCGCCTATGTACAAGATTGTTTGTAAACTGGTCATCTAAAAGATGCAAAAGTAAAAGTCACTTTACTGCATTTCATGGATAGCTCACGTTAATAAATAATGGAAAATGCCGGTTTTGTAAAGGCTGAATAGCCTACCTGATGCCATGAGCGCTTCTCTTTTTTTCTGTCTTCCCTTTGGTTCTACGATAGGTTTTGATGGCACAAAATGAAAGTGTACCTACGTAAGGCATTAGCTTTTTACGTCAATAAGTCGTAACCATAACTTAACTTCTAACAGGTTTAGTAAGTCGATGCGTCAGTTCCGCATCATCGCTCTATAGGTTAAGTGAAATAAAAGCGAAAGTGCAGTGACTGTTTGCTCCAGCCCTTACAAAAAAGAACTGCAGTTTATTGAAGTAGAACTGCAATAAAACTGCATTACCAAGTAGTTTAACTGCAGTTTAATTCAAATTTGCAGTATAATGAAGTATAGTCACAGTACAACTGCAGTACATTGAAGTTCAACAGCAGTAAAACTGTAGTATAAGTACAGCTGCAGTAAAATGAAGTACAACTGAAAGTTGCATGAAGTATAAAAGCAGTATAACTGCAGTTGTATTGCACACTCTAAAAAAAAGATTTTTCGATGCTGTTCACTTTATTTAAACAACTTATTTTGATTCAACACCATTATATTGGTTTTAGGTTCAAACGTGATTGCTTCATGTTAAATTGACTTGAAATGATTACTTTTTGACTTAACGTAATGTTTTCATTTTAAAATAACATGTTTCACTCAAGTAAACTCAACCTGGACTCAATCAAAGAGGACTTTCACTTCCCATCATGCTTTGCAAAGCGGCTGAACTGGGAGAGTAAATGTTGAAATAAAGTGTTATTTTAAACCGTTTTTAGCAAGATGAGAAAATTGAGAGATGTTTTTAATGTTTACTATTCTATTATGTTGATATTTAAAAGTTTCTGTTATGTTAATAGTTTTGGGGTTACCATTGTGGTGAAGTGTTGAGCTTGTGCTTAGGTTGAGGGCATGCCAGCTGCTATTCCATTCACACTAATAATTGAGTAATCCCTGTGCTAGTGTTCTGGATGAAACCAGTATGACTTCTGGACTGTAAACAAAGAGCATCACAAAAGTTATTCAAAACCAAACAAGTAGCATCAATTATAAAGTTAAATAAATAATTCATATTAAATTAACTTACAAAAAAGAACTGCAGTATATTGAAGTTGAACTGCATAAAATCTACAGTACCATGTAGTTTCACTGCAGTTTAATTAAGCACAACCATAGATTTGCAGTATAATGACGTATAGTCACAGTACAACTGCAGTACATTGAAGTTCAACAGCAGTACAACTGTAGTATAAGTACAGCTGCAGTAAAATGAAGTACAACTGAAAGTTGCGTGAAGTATAAAAACAGTATAACTGCAGTTGTACTGCAGTTTTATTTTACTAGTACTTTAGATGTATTGCAGTAGTTGTACTCCAGTAAAACTACAGACATTTGAGGTTATACTGCAATACTGCAGTTTTTTCGTGTCCAAAAAACTGCATTTTTCTATATGTAACAAAAACTGCAGTATTCTAAAAAACTGCAGTAATTTTTTGTAAGCGAGTTTACTGAAAAAATTACTAAAAAAAAAAAACTCCAAACAAACTCAGGCAAATGTTTAATGTCGCTCTGGCTGGCAGTAGTGTTTCAGTCTGCTCCGTGCATTAATACACACAAATGATGCGCGGCTCATTTGATTTACCTAAAATGTTTTATTTTGAACTCACCATTATGGTGGATGGTGCTTTACTTGGGCACTTCATTTATATTTTTGTAATTCCAATTTATTGCAGTGATGCAACAAGAAATCACAGTTCATATAATCATGTGCAACTGAACTTCACAATTCACATATATGTAATTATATATTTCAATAATGTGACCAACATATTTTATGATGTGACATCAAGCTGGTTCTGCAGAGTCAGTTTGCCGCCTGAAACTGCAGGTGGCCTAAAACTGCTGCTCTCAGTAGTTTGCCTCTCTCTTTCACTAGTAGTTGATTTGTGTAGGCTGATACACAACATGAATCCACTCTGTGGTTACATGAAGATCCTTCATAATCCATGGAACCTTCCCATAACAGGTTCTTTATTGTGGGGAAAAAAGCTTCTTTAGATTGTTTAAGAATTTTCTTCACAATAAGAAAAAATGGTTCTATTAAGTACTGTTCACTGAAAGATTCTATGGAAAAAATGGTTCTTTTATGGCATCACTGTAAAAAATCCCTTTTGGAACCACCTGCCACTTGACCTGACAGTTGCCACCTGCTTGGGCTGCCACCTGTCACTTGACCTGCCTCCTGCCAGTCGATCTGCCACCTGCCACTTGAGCTGCCTCCTGCCAGTCGACCTGCCACCTGCCACTTGAGCTGCCACTTGACCTGACTGTTGCCACCTGCTTGAGCTGCCACCTGCCACTTGAGCTGCCTCCTGCCAGTCGACCTGCCACCTGCCACTTGAGCTGCCACTTGACCTGACAGTTGCCACCTGCCACTTAAGCTGCCTCCTGCCAGTCGACCTGCCACCTGCCACTTGAGCTGCCACTTGACCTGACAGTTGCCACCTGCTTGAGCTGCCACCTGCCACTTGAGCTGCCTCCTGCCACTTGAGCTGCCTCCTGCCAGTCGACCTGCCACCTGCCACTTGAGCTGCCACTTGACCTGACAGTTGCCACCTGCTTGAGCTGTCACCTGCCACTTGAGCTGCCTCCTGCCAGTCGACCTGCCACCTGCCACTTGAGTTGCCACTTGACCTGACAGTTGCCACCTGCTTGAGCTGCCACCTGCCACTTGACCTGCCTCCTGCTAGTCGACCTGCCACCTGCCACTTGAGCTGCCACTTGACCTGACAGTTGCCACCTGCTTGAGCTGCCACCTTGAGCTGCCACTTGACCTGACAGTTGCCACCTGCTTGAGCTGCCACTTGACCTGACAGTTGCCACCTGCTTGAGCTGCCACTTGCCACTTGACCTGCCACTTGCCACTTGGCAGCTCAACTGGCAGGTCAAGTGGCAGGTTGCCTTTTTGCAATTATTACGACATGAAATATTTTGACAGGAAGCAAAATAGAAAAGAGCAGACAAGCTGAATTCAAACACAGGTTTTGGTGCACAACAGCACCAGATGTTAGCGCACAGTTCACTAGGCTATCAGTAAGTGGGATTTTTGTCAGTTTGAAAAATAATAGAACCTCATTTTGTACAAAACATAGAGGGGGAATGGAATTCAATGGCAAAATTACAGCTGTCGAAATCTTCATTCCAAACTAATTTATGACTATAAGTTCTTCTGTTGTTATTTCCCTTTCACATACCTTTTTATCCCCCTCACCAACTTTTCTTGGTTATCTGTTGATATAATATTTTCCTCTTTTCCTTATCTCCTCCATCTGATTTAAAAGTTCCTTTGTTTCTTTATAAAACACTCTCTCAATAAAATTTTCCAAATGCCTGGTAAATAAAAAGTAGTCTATTCTAGTTTGACACATTAAATTTCCCTCCAACTGTCTTCTTATAAATCTCTAGCAATGAAAAAGAGAGAAGCAATAGAACAGCAAGAAATTAGCTTGAGAATTAAAAAAGAGCAATTTGAGCTTGAAATTGAGCTTGCTGCTTCAGACGCCAAACTGAAGGTGTACGAAGAATTTGAAGATGAAAATGATATTTAGATTCATGAGCTCAAATTGAGCTCAGTTTCAAGCTCAAATTGCTCTTTTTTAATTCTCACTTTATATATGATTTATCAGAGCCATCTTCAAGAAAAACTCAATGTAGTCGATTATGTGCGTCGTGGAGCTGATAGCCTGCACGAAGTGTTACAGCGTCAAAACGAAGTCACCGAGATGCTCATTAAACAAAAGAGTTTGTCTCAACTCCCTCAAACAGACATATCCATGTTTACAGGAGATGCTCTGACTTACAGATCTTTTATAAGGGCATTCGAGCATGCTATCGACAGTAAACAGACAGTCATCAGGACCAGCTGTTCTACCTCGAACAGTTCACGAGCGGAGAGCCACTTGATCTCATTCGGAGCTGTGAGCACATGAAACCTGACAGAGCTTATAAAGAAGCCGGAGATGAAATGACCACCGCTACAGCTTATATCAAGAAGGCTATGGAATGGCCTCAGATAAGGCCAGAAGACAGAAAAGGTTTGAATGCTTTTGCTTTGTTCTTGGTTGGATGTTGTAACACAGTGAATGATGTGGACTACATGGACGAAAAGAAAACTCCTACCAACATGAAGTCCATTTTATCCTAACTTCCATTCAAACTGAAAGAAAGATAAGAAGTTATGCTTATGACATTCAAGAAAAAAACAAGAAAAAGAGCCAGATTTCCTGATTTAGTGGAATATGTGTACCGACAAGCAAAGGTTGCCAATGACCCACTGTTTGGAGATATCCTGGACTCCACTTCAAGTAATCAGAACAGCTCAAAAAAGAAACCAAGCATTAGAAAAAGGGAGTCTAAAAGAAGCAGCTTTGCTGTGAATGTGTCTGCTACCGAAAATAATGTAAGTAAAAGCCAACCTGAGAAGAAACCTTTTGCAGCCAAGTCAGCAAGTGTTTTTCAAAGTCCCTGTCTTTACTGCCAGAATAACTATGCACTGAATGCGTGCAACAAGATTCGAGAACTGCCTCTAAAAGAAAGAATTCAGTTCTTGAAAATGAACGGCCTTTGTTTTGGGTGTCTGACGGCAAGTCATATGTCCAAGGACTGTAAAAAAAGGGCCTCTTGTCCAGATTGTTCACTCAAGCACCCAGCTATCTTGCATGTTGTTAAGGAAGATGCTTCATTAAAGAACAACAGTGCAGACGACAAGTCACAAAGCACGAGTAAGGTCGCAAGTGCTCTCGTGTCTCCAGGGTGCAGAAAAGGTGACCATACTGGGGCGAGGAACAGTGAGTGTATTCTTCCAATCGTGCCTGTGCAGATAAAACACAAGAAAGACACAAAGATAATCAAGACCTATGCTTTCCTGGATCAAGGAAGTACAGTGACTTTCTGCACTGAAGAATTGGCGATGAAGCTGCATATGCGGGGCAGAAAGACAGAGTGCCTGCTTCGTACTATAGCGCAAGAACAGAAAGTGACTAGCTATGAACTCACCGATCTGGAGGTGTGTGGCTTAGAGGAGCAAGATTACATTCAGCTTCCAGTTTGTATACTCAGCTAGATATACCTGCAAAAAAGGCAAACGTCCCACAAAGAAAGATCCCAAAACTTGAAGCAGAAGTTGTTCTGCTCATCGGTGTCAACGCGTACAAAGCCATGGAGCCATGGGAGATCATTAATAGCTAGAACGACGGACCATTTGCTGTGAAGACAGCTCTTGGCTGGGTCGTCAATGGGCCAATCAGCAGATGCCAATAGAAGGAATCAGATGATGGCAAAAGACAAAGTTTCCTTCTCAACCGTATTTCTGTGATATTTATTCTCCACACACACACTTATCCAATGCAAAGTCTTGACTAGTAAATCCCCTGGCAATTCTTAGCGTTATTCCCTGTTTTGATTTCCTGTTGTTTGATTTTGCCTGTTTTCCCGTGTTCTGATTCTCGCTGCCTGTCCTGACATTCTCGCCCGTTTATCTGACTACAATTCTGTTTATCCTTTGCCATTCCTGTTCGCTGCTAACTTGACCGTTGCCTATTTGACTATGTTTTCAATAAAGCCTGCACATGGATCTCATCCGTTGACTCGCTCCTTCATTACACTAAGCATCCTGCCATTCTGCATAAACAGTACAGAATAGCTCACCTCATTTTCCACCACATCCATCAAGAGTGTAGACATGGAGGTAGGAACCACGTCCTAGCCATATTGCGACAACGGTATTGGATACCAAGAGCCAATGCAGCAGCAAGAAAAGTGATTTCAGAGTCTCAGTCTCGTATCAATGAAGTCATGAAGAGAAAGGGTGTGCAATGGATTTTTAACCCGCCTGCTGCGTCTCACTGCGCCGGTATCTGGGAGCGTCAAATCCGTACAGTGAGAAAAGTTTTCCACCTGGTGTGTTCACTAAGGATGATGTCTACCCCCGTCGGCGCTGGAGACAAATACAATATATGGCGGATCTGTTCTGGCGAAGGTGGACTCACGAATACCTACCACTTCTGCAAGAACGGCATAAATGGCTCGGCTTAAAGGGAAGTTTCAAGGTTGCAGATGTTGTCCTTGTCACTGATTCATTCCTGCCAAGAAACTCCTGGATGTTAGACAGAATCATGAGGGTAAAGACCGACTCCAAAGGCGTTGTCCAAAGTACTGAAGTTCGGACGAGGACCAGCATCATTCAAAGACCCATAATTGTTGCAGGGAGAAGACTGATGACAGAAGAGAAAGACTTGAATAGAATAGAAATTACAAGTTGAATAGTCTGTGTCAAGTCAAGTCAAGTCATCTTTATTTATATAGCGCTTTTTACAATGCAAATTGTGGCAAAGCAGCTTTACATTAATAAGAAAATGGTGTCATTGTCCAGCTTATTCTATATATTATTGATTCATTCCGTTGCAAATATCAATAGTTATTAGTCTAGTTAATTTATGTATATCAGCACTGCAGAAAACAGTGACGTAATCGTCCGGCTCAGCTCAGTTTGTATACAACGGCGCCAGTGCAGGCATATCAAAAACACTGCTGAATATCAAGCAAGTGTCCCCAACTTAAGCAAGCCAAAGGCAACAGCGGCAAGCAACCAAAACTCCAACAAATGGAGAAAAAAAACCTCGGGAGAAACCAGGCTTAGTCGGGGGGCCAGTTCTCCTCTGGCCAACAGTGAACACTTATCCGATACTCAGGCAGAGTTACAGGTCATTAAACCGATTTGGAATCGCAACAGTCAAAATATTTAATCTAGTTTAAGATCTTTTTGATCACGCCGGTATGGGACGGTTTGTTTGGATATGTGCCACTGGCTGATGAGTCGGTAAGGTCTTAACAAAGGATGAGCTAGTTAACACAGTCTCCGCCGACACCACAGGGCCACATTGCTGCCGCACACAGGCACAGGTTCCCCGTCTGACCCGGACACGGCCCAGATCCAGCCAATCACGTTAATTGGTAAACCTCGGGATAAGCAGAGAGACAAAAAATTAGCATAGACGCCATTCTTCTTCTGACGTACCGAGTACATCTGGTGTTATAGGAAGTGTTCCCGGTTCCCGGCTGACCTGATCTATGCAGCCTAACAATCCTTTAACGGATATGAAGACAAAAGTTTATAGTGCGTCGTGTGTATGCCAGGTTAAATAGATGCGTTTTTAGTCTAGATTTAAACTGACAGAGTGTGTCTGCTTCCCGAACAATGCTAGGAAGATTGTTCCAGAGTTTAGGTGCCAAATAGGAAAAGGAGAAGTCTGTGAGAAGTATTTAGTTGTTAATACTTACCAGTTAATGTTTACCTTTAAATACTTTCCTGTGAAGAGAAGAAGATTCTTGCTAAAAGGAATTGAGAAAGTGTTAAATGTAAGAGTGTGAAGTGACTTCAGTTTAAATTTAAGTTGATAATTGATATGTTAAGGCATAGTCAATTAAGGACCGGGATATGTTGAAGCCATTTCTAAGGAAGTAATAATATTTTGAGTTTATTTTGCAAAATCTGAGTAAAAAACTGGTGTTGCAAATGAAACGTAGAAATTGGAATGTAAGTTAGCCAGTGATCAAGTATAGTGTAATTTGATTGGCTGTTAGATTTAGTGTGAAAGAAATAGAACCCTGCGAAACGGTCAGAAGCCACTGGACTTTGGAGCAACAGTCTTTTGACCTGCACGGAATTACACAGCTAATTTGTAAGAAAAGTAAAGATCTTAAGTTTTTATTTCTGTTTATGTTTTGAGATTCATAACTAAACAGTTAAATGAAGAACTCTAAATTCAAGACTTTTATTCACTGACATTTTGTGTTGAGTACAAAAGAATTTTGAAGTCCTGAGCGAGTTAGCTTGTTGCACTCACAAAGAGCTTACAGCACTTTGATAAACATTAGAAACTCACCTTGTACAAAATATGGGGGGGGAGCAAAATACAGCTGGCGAAACCCCCCCCCCCCATTATGATGAGAGTCGTTGATGCAGTGACTTAAAAGATTCTGATTCTATGCTGTGTGTGAGTTTAACCAGAATTATCAGTTTAAATGTTTATTTTTTGCCTTTTTGCCATTTATTATGATATGAAAAATGTTGACAGGAAGCAAAATTGGAGGGATGGAGGGAAAAGGCAAACAGAAGATTGCAGAACGCTGGATTCGATCTCATGTTTCCTGCATATACACAGCTAGGCTATCTGTAAGTGGGAGCTTCCTTGAACAACAAACGGGGGGGATAGAATCTGATGGCAAAATACAGCTATCGAAATCCAAATTACAGAATCTGCTCCAGTATCCCGGATGCCGCCCCTGTGGCGGCTCTGCCCATTAAAATTTTGGGGTGGCATATGTCCATGGCTGTAGTGGCCAAATGGAATTTCGGGACAAAGGCCACAGAGGCCACGCCACCCTGATCGCCAGAGCTCCTGGCTCAACCCTGGTCTCCCGGAGCTCCCGGAGTCACCCTAGAGGTCACCTGACCTGCCTGCACCCGTCCACGACCTCGTGGGTGCTCGCCCACCCCTCCTGGATTGGTCTCCTGCGGAGGTAAGGTCAGGGTTATGTTTCTCTGTTTGCCGTTCCTGTCTAGTGTCACAAGGTTCTGTTTTTCCCTGCACTCTTGTTTTTATGGTCACCGTCTTTATTAGTTCATTTAGTTCAGCTGGTTTGTTAATTAGCCATTTCCTTCACCTGTACCCCATTCATCACTCCTCATTTGTTCGTGTATTTATTCCCTATGTTTTCCCTCAATTGTTGTCGGTTCTCGTTTGTTTTTGGATGTTACGTTTGCGTGTATGGAGTTTTCCTGGATCCCTTTCCTTTGTTCATTAAAAGTCTGCATTCCCTTATGCTGCTTTGCCTGGGGTGTTCTATACCACATTACATAGCACCAATCTAACACAAGGTTAAAAACAATGCACTTGAGCGAACGGCTTCAGTGATGTAGGCAGTAGTGCGTAAGGCGTGCAGAAGTGATTTGTGCAGCGACTGACCTTAGTTCTACATGCAGTCCGCCTTTTGCCGAGCTCGCTCTTTTCCCTTTTATCATCACATATCACATAAGAAAGGCTTTTTTTTTCAATAAAAATGAAGAAAATGTTCTAAAAGTGGAAATGCCTAATGAGTGTTTAATAATGATCAAATTAGGCCTATTTATAATTTTTTATAATCATTTACACTCATTATTGCATCCTATTAATACTCAACAATACTGAGGTGCAAATAGAATGTATCTGCCAGTATAAAGTATAAATATCATGTAATTACTATTTACACTTATTGCAAAGAACTGCTACTTTTACATGATAAATAGAACATAATTTGCAAAATAAAAAATGCACTTAAATTATTTCTATTCATGCTGTTGCCATGGTGAATCTTAATATCGGAACTCCATTGATCGTGGCTTTTCATATTCGTGGTGCACCCCCTTAACTCAGAGTCAACCTACTCAGAGTTGATTGAACTAACTCAATTCAGCTGTTCTGAAACAGAAAAGGCAGAGTTTCCCATCTCAGAGTAAGTCAACTCAGAGCTCAAGTTTTAACTCAGAGTTGGTTGAACCTCCATATTGAAACGGGCCCCTGGTTATTATTTGGTCACACAAACTATTTAATTTAATTTATTTTACATTCAAAGTATAGCTTCTGTGACAGTAATGATAGACTAAAGAACATTGTTTGACACATTATTAAATATAGTGATTTTTCTAGCATAAGGGTTAATAATATAGTTAAATAAAATCATATTTTTTCCACATTACTTAAAATAAATGTCAACTGAAATAAAATAAACTATAAAAACTTAAACTTTTTTTTTTTTTTGTTTAACCTGATGTACTTATCTAAAACTGAAATAAAAAACTATACAGACGTTTAAAACTAATAAAAATGACAAAAACCTCAACAAAACTAAAACTTTAACCTAAGTTAAAATGAAAGAACAGTATAAAATTCAAATAAAAAAATATAAACCACAACTTTAACAGTATCTCAATAATACTAAAATACTAAAGCTGTTATGTGTGTGTTAGTGTTTATGGTTAACTACATTAGTTAACATGAACTAATAATGAACTGCACTTATACAGCATTTATTCATCTTTATTAATGTTTCAACATTTATTAATACATTATTAAAATCTTGTCAACATTAATTAATGCACTGTGAACTAACATGAACAAACAATCAACAATTGTATTTTCATTAACTAACGTTAATGAAGATTAGTAAACACAGTAACAAATGTATTACTCTTGGTTAGTTCATGTTAGTAAATACATTAACTGATGCTTAAATAATGAACCTTATGGTAAAGTGTTATCCATAAATTCTTTAAGAAACTATATTTCTTTGTTTCCCTATTCGCACATGATATGCTAATAATTACATAAACATTTTCTTCTATTTGCAGAATAACATTCTTGAAAAAGCAGAAGCTGTCATTGAAAGGGAATCCTGGACTTTACTTGTAATTTCCGGAAGTTTTTAGTTGAGAATATTTGTTGATATATGAAGTGCCCATATATGTTTTGTTTTGTTTCAAATATTTAATTTCATGGAGTGTGTAATATAGCTGTTTGTGAGTAAAACATCGGCAAAGTTTTAAAACTCAAACGCATGATAAATAAAGCTATTGCCTCCTAAATAAAGAATCAATTCTGAATTGCTGAAATGAGATGTCAGCAATTCCAGTGTCACTTCCAGATTTTTGCTATTTTTGATTTTGATGCTTATTTCTTTCCCTAAGTGTAAAAATGTAGAATTGCACTTAGAAGCTTTAGGGAAGCAATGAAAGCAAAAGTTGTTTTGTTTATAAAGGGATACAATGAGACATTTACAAGCAAAATATTTGAATTTACTATAGTACATATATATATATATATATATATATATATATATATATATATATATATATAAGAATATATGTCTTATAAACAATTTTTTATATTTTTTTAAACTTATAATTTTTTCATATTTCAGTTAACATTTATTTCAACAATGGGGAAAAATATGGTTTTATTTAACTATATTAACCCTGATACTAGTAAAATCTATATTCAATTAATATATATTCAATAAAGTGTCAAACAATGGTCTTAGTCTTTCCTTACTGTTACAGAAGCTATTCTTTGAATGTAAAATAAATTAAATACCTTTGTGTAACCAAACACTAACCAGGACTCTTATTCTGAAATGTCTAATGTTTACAATTTCTCATTCAAGTTCAGATAAGGGACTAAGGGAAAATAAATATGTTCTTACAACAGTTTACAACATATTACAATATAAATAAAAGAGAGTAAATTTTGTCATAATTGATCAGCATTAGTTCATAAGCAACTGCTTGGCATAAATCTGCACTATTCATCTCTAAAATGTTACGAGAGTCTGTAGAATGCGCAACAGCATCACAGCCTTTTGTAGTTTAATGATCAGGCAGTATGGCGATTTAAGACTTAAAATGATAATTAGGATGCGTGCAATACCATTTAAGGTATTGAAGACTTTTTAGTACCTTAAATTTAAGAAAACTGATTGCACTCCAAAATACATTTTTGCAGGTGAAATGTTTGCGTACTATAAATAAGAGCTACATGACCCTCTGAGAGCAGGAGTAACACAATAAATAACACAGTGATTCAATCTTCAGAGCAGCACTGGGACAGGAGATGTATTATTTTTACGGATGAAATGTCACAGAGATTTGCATTCTGTCACAGACAGTAATAACGGCTATCTGAAGGATTCCTCTATATTCAATTTCATTTTATTGTATTAAACCAATCACTTTCCTCTCTGCCCTCAGAACATTTTTGAGTAAGTAAAACTCCTATCTGCTCATCATAATATTGCCATATTAAATGTTTCTTACAAAAGAGTACAAATACGTATAAAATAAAGGCACAATACAATAAAAAGGGGCAAAGTACAAAATCATGCTTCAGATCATCTTATGTCATTTCTTAGCGGTTCCGCTCAAATTTACGGACTTGATACTTCTGTTGTTGTATTTCCATTCTCTCTCTTAGTTTTTTTGAAGTCTCGAGAAGATGAAGACACCTAATAGTAGGCCACAAGTGAAGGCAAACGGGGTTCCAAAATAGGGAAAATATTTTCTCAGTGAAGAACCAGAAAATTGCTCAAAGGGGAAACAGACCAGGGCAGGGATACTGTGCATCTGTATTATGGGGTACAAACAAATCAGTTATAGAAATGATATTATGAACAATACTGTCTCAACACAATACTGTTCAACACATCAACACAAAAGTTTCTTACCCATCCTCCCATTTTGCGAATCCATCCCAACAGATGCCTCCTAAAGTAATCCAGACTTAATGTCAGAATATCTGAAACAATTCTGGGTAAGTGTGCGAGGACCATCTGTTGATAGTAAAGAGGAGCTTAGAACATACAAATTAACTATTCAAATATAAACATAAAGATGCACATCTACAAACAGTATATTAACATCCTTTTTAAAAAGACAACAGAAACATGCAGGATCCTAATCAAATACCTTTGCAGACAGCTTTCCAACTGAATAGAACAGCACTATAATTCTCCCCCAGTTGATCTGGTCATCTGTGAAAACCGTTTCCACAAGTTCCCAGAAACTGCGTTTATCAGCCACTTTTGCTAAGCCATCAATCATGCTGCGAGTTTGAAAGAACAGAAAGAGAAACCAGGTGTTTTAAAAACCGCCATAGACAACAACGCTGATGTTCAGTAAAGATAGACAAAGATTCAAATTTCAGACTGACTCATTAAATGTTTTTTCCTGATTGAGCCTATCACCAATCACTTTAATGGTCTCCGCCAACTGTTGAACAAGCTGTTGGTCCCGGCTGTTGCTTATTGGTTGATCTTCGGGTAGGGCTGGTGGGGCTGCATTTCCTTCGGCTGCCACACTCATCACTTCATTTCTAACCACCCTGAAAGACATTTTATATTTTAACTGCATGAGAATCAAATGTTTAGAGGTACTATTACATATTTTTCTGCGATGACTGGTGCTTGTAGACAGATTGTCTCTCTCCCCTTGTACATTCATTCATAATAAAGACCGGAGTAAGTACCGTATTGAGAATATTTCTGTATCCCAGTTACCCATTTCAGACCACTGTTGTGTGTTCTTTAGCATTAACGCAACTTTAAAACAGGCTAGAGGGGAAACAATGACTCAGATGCGGTTTTAAATGAAGTTTACTAATATGATAAGATTGTCTGAACCCAGTTATGATTGTTGCTTAAATTAAATGGTTGGAAATATCAATAGCAAATTGTTTTAAATACTGTTGCTCCATTAAAGGTAAAACATGTGTCTTCTGTCAGAATTTCCCCATGGTTTAAAATGAAAAATGTGAAAGAAGCTAAGAGAAGCCGTCGGATTGCTGAACAAAAATGGAGAAAGACACGATTAACAGTCCATTACAATATTTATAAAAAGCAATGGCTATTTATAATAAAACACTATTTTTAGCAAGAAAGGATTATTTCTCTAAGATTATTACAGAGAACTCTAGTAATGCGAGGACATTATTCTCCATGATTGATCAGTTAGTAAATACTGCTCCCATTCCTCAACAGTTTTCCACATCAAAATTCGGAGAACTTGCTTTGTTTTTTAAAGACAAAATATCATCAATAAGAAATGACATTGTTATTGATGTAAATATACCTGATAAATCTTATGAAAGAGAAGTAACTCTTGGAGAATTTACTTGTTAACATTAATCGAGCTTTCGAAGATTGTCACCACCTGTAATTCTACTACCTCATACATCGACCCTGTACCTACAGCCTTTTTCAAAAAGAGTGTTTGATAGTGTTTCAAGTCTTGCATATTGTAAATACATCTCTTCAGACTGGCTGCTTCCATGATGCATTTAAAAACGACTACCAAAAAGCATCAATCAAGCATTGAAGAAACCTAATTTGGATAGTAGTGTCCTGGCTAATTATAGACCAATATCGAACTTCTCCTTTATTAGTAAAATTCTAGAAAAAGTAGGTGTTGAATAAATTGTTATAAAACTCCTGTCTTAAAGAAAATCACATCATGTAGGAATTTCAGTCTGGCTTTAGAGCACACCATACTACTGAAACTGCCCTTACAAAAAAAAAAAAAAAATAGACCTCAGAATAAACTATGATAAAAATAAGGTCTCAATTGTAGTTTTTTTAGACTTAAGTGCAGCGTTTGATACGATCGATCATGATTTAATTAATCATTTAGAAAAACTAGTAGGTCTCTCTGATTCTGTATTAAATTGGTTTAAAACGTTTATTAAAGGGAGAAATTTTTATGTCAAAATTAGAGAGCATGTAATGAAACTCACTTCGAAATTCTACAAGGAAGCTGCCTTGCTGACATTACTAGAAAACATTATGTATGTGTCCATAGTTATGCTGACGACACATAAAACCGATATTTTATTAGTTGGCCTTACTCGCTTGTTAACAAGAACCAAATAAAAACAATATTTAACACCAGTTTTGGCTACACTGCATTGGCTTCCTATAAAATTTAGGATAGATTTTATAGTCCTATTCATTACGTTTAAAGCCCGTAATGGCCAAGGACCTAATTATATTGCTAGCTCTCTCATTAATTATATTCCTTCAAGTACTTTAAAATTGTCAAATGCAGGTCTACTGGAGGTCCCCAAGTATAAATGAAAGGAAATTGGAGAAGTTAAGTTAAAAACTTTTTTTTTTTTTACTTTGGCATTTACTTATTTGTACTTTTGGTTATATTTTAATGAATTGTGTTTTTGTGTATTATAGAAGATTATTTAAATATTAAAATTTTCTTATATGTTTGTATTTTATATTGTATGATGTATTCAAATCCTTTTTATCATTTATACTGATGTATCTAAAGCTCAGTATTGCTTTTGCCGTTCTTCTGTGCAAGCTTGAACATGTAAAGCACTTTGAACTACATTTTATGTTTAAAAGGTGCTATATAAAAAATATTATTATTATTATTATTATTATTATTATTGTTTCAGTTTGCTTGAAGTTAATAAGACCTAAATTACAGTTTTTGCAGTGTCTGTTTTTGAAATGAGTGGGTAATAATGGTGGTAAAAATAATGAATTTAAAAAAAAACGTTACAGTCAACATTATCTATATTGAATGTATTTATAAAATCTAAATACTTAAAAAAAATGTTGTTTCTTTTGAAATGTAATTAGGAAAGCATTTCATTTTGTCCACAGGAATTCTATTACTCCTGTTACAAACCGAACAACCCCCTGAACAACAAAAAAATATGACCAGCACCATAGGATGTTCAATATTTTATCTACAATAACCTGTTGTCAAGGAGTATATTAATTTACAGTCAACTAGTAATTATGGTTTGCAATATTTTTATGATTTCATAACACAATTTTGGCCAGAAAAGGTCTGCCACTGAAATTATGTTAAAATAGTGAATTTGTCAATTATGTTGCCAGACAATTAAGTTGCCTTGTAGAGCCAATTCTTGAATTACATAGTTGTCATTATATTACTGTGTGACTGTATACACTGGTGATAATGAATTATTTGCCACTGATCATAACAACAGGTGACAGAAGAAACTCTGTCTGTGTGAGTGTGTGTGCATGTGCGTCCGCACATTTGTTTTCATTATTTAAATTTGTATAATGACATGGGTATTAAACTGGTATAACGACATAAATATGTTTTACGAGGATGTACAGATCCATTACGCCTATGGAATGTCCTCACTAAGATAGCAAAACATACCTGTGTGTGTGTGTGTGTGTGTGTGTGTGTGTGTGTGTGTGTGTGTGTGTGAGTGAGAGTGAGTGAGAGAGAGAGAGAGAGAGAGAGAGAGAGAGAGAGAGAGAGAAAGAATGATTTTACATTTTAAATAATTCTAAAAATTCCAAAATGCTGCTTACCTTTCAAAGTATCATTTATAGCCTATGCAAAGGTTGGGGTTTTGTATAACATGTCTAAATCCGGCTGCTATAAAACAGGGATTTATAAAATACTACATATTTAAGGAAAGTAACCATGAATGGAAACATTAAGTTTATAATAATTTATACAAACAAATCATATCCTAAGTTTACGAAGTGAGACATACCTGATTAGGAGCGCTTCTCCGATCTGATCATCTGTAGATCGAAGAGAAACATTAGCAACAAACATCTAACATGACTTGAATAGCACAACCCACAGTCACTTACCCTGCGAGACTTCACAAGCCATATTAGTTAAATATATCTATATTATTGTTGTTGTTTAGTTTTCTCAGTTAACCTCAGCTCTGGGGGAATCCCACTCTTTTCCAAGACAGCAACTCGAAACTTTTGACTTATGGATATGAGTAACTTAACAACTTCCTCATTTCGAAGGCTAGAAGACCACGCCCTCCGGAGAGACGTGCGTAGATGGACGCCTTCTTGATCTTGTTTAAAAAAAATAAATAAATAAAATAAAATAAAAAAAAAATAAAATATATATATATATATATATATATATATATATATATATATATATATATATATATATATATATATATAATTCAAGAAAAATGAAAAAAAAAAAAATATATATATATATATATATATATATATATATATAAAATTCAAGAAAAATGAAAAAAAAAAAAAAAAATATATATATATATATATATATATATATAATATATATATATATATTATATATATATATTTTTTTTTTATTTATTTTTTTTTCATTTTTCTTGAATTTTATATGTTGTTTACAGGCCATGCACTTAGTTCTTTGTTAATGATGAGTTCCTCTGTTGTCTCTGGCCAATAGTATGCTTAGGAGGGGTTTAGTTTGACGTCGACTAAACTAGTGTTGCCATGTCCACGTACTTGAACTGTTTCTGGGATTGTTTGCTCATAAAGTTTCAATGTAGTCTTATATAATCTATGCGTTTTATGTTTTCTATGATGATCCATCTAGACATTCCCCAAATTTAAAAAAAACCCCATTATTTTCAGTTTTTGGTTCACTTGCTATTGCAGACCATTTTGCTTGATTTTTGAGTGCGATCTGGCAACACAATGCAACCCAGGAAGAAATAGGAGCGTGGACGTGAGAAGTCACGCTGAATATTCTTTTGAAACGGTGAAACTCATCTTCGTGTTTTTGCGATCGAGGTTTCATCTGTTTCATCTTGTTGTCATTAGTGCAGCTCTGCAGATTTCTACATCTGATTGCGGCGATAGAATCACTGCATATACAGTATTATTTTCGTTTTGAATTGGCACATTTTTCAGAAGTCAGTAGCAATAGTTATTTCTTTAGTTTTAATTTGTTATGGCAGGTATTTCTACAAAGACTGTGCACGAAATCTTTGAGACTATGGAGTATGGATCATCCAGCACCAACACTGCAGCTGCACAGGTAAAGTCTCGTCGGAGGAAACTATCTTGGTATCTTAAATGGTATCTCGGGCAGCTTTTTATTGTTTCAATCATCCCAGCATGCACCTTTCCACCTAATGTGAAAATGATTTACATGTGACTATAGGATGCGTATGGCCGCTCACGAGAAAAGCATGTGACAAAATGCTGGTGGTCCTCTTACTGTACGTTTGCATTAAAAACGATGCTATGCGGATTGTCCTTCTTAACGCATGTCTCCAAGGAATGGTTTACAAAAATCCAGATCCATATGAAAAACACAAAAAGGAGATGTTAGGTAGAAGGTTGTGAAATGACAGCTTCAGTCACCGTTCACTTCCATTGCATCTTTTTGCCATTCAATGAAAGATGACTGACACTGTCAATGTTTAAGTCTCATATCACCCTTCATAAAAGGTTGGAACAATATAAGTAATATAATATAAGTATAGATAAAATAGAAGTATAAATTAATATAAGTAAGTTAATAATTTTTTTGGTGAAACTACCACTTTAAGTATTGTGAGCAAAGTTCAAAGCTGTTAACCGTTCGTGTATTTTGAGCCATAATGAATGATCGACTGCAACCTTCACCCTGTGCTCACAAAGCCAATCTATTGGTTATCTCAAAGAGGTGGAACGCACCAACCTACAGTACGTTTACTCAAATCAAACATGGTTGTAATTTGAAGCATAAATGATCAGATAAGTTAGAATTTTCATCAAAAGTTGAACCTAATTCTCAAGTTTAGTGTCATCATTTCTTGTTTCCTGCATGTCATTCTCTCCCTCAGTCCTGGTTGGAGAAGCACTCTCGCACACTGGGTTTCTTCATTGATGGAAAATTTTCCAGCCCTGCTGACAGGCAGATCCAGGATGTGACTGATTCCAGAGGTGAACAATATTTGAACTTTTCCTTGAAGTTCTTATCTGTTATCCAATCTTCTTTGCAACGATAAGAACTACTTCTCCTCCTCCTCTCTCTTTACAACAGGGGTGGTCTGCAGCACCGTTTGTGCTAAAGATGAGGACATTGTGTCTGCTGCCTCCTCTGCAGCTGGAGGCTTCAAAACCTGGAGTAAACGGAGCTGTTACCAAAGAGCCAAAGTGTTTCTGAAGTACTAGATTTTCACTCAAAATAATGTCATAAGTTAACCTAAATCTCAAATAATTTTAAGGTTAACATCATTAATAATATATGTTTGTGCCCCAGGCTGGCGAGTGTTTTGCTAAGACACAGTCAGTGTGTATCTGAGCTGTGTGAGCTCTCTCAGTCTTCTACCTCTCCTGCGGCGCTCATTAGACTAGCCCAATACTACGCCAGCTGGGCTCAACTACGAGACACACTCATGCCTGAGTGGACCCCGCAAGGTATGTGCATGTTTATTCGTTTATATCTGTCTGAGAGACAGAACTCGTATAAAAAAGGGAGAAAATGTGTAATTGACTTGAGAAAATAAGCAGGAAGCATGATGGGAGTCTGATGCCATGCTTTGCTCTCTCCACTAGGAGTCGTAGCTGTGGTAGTTTCAGATGACTGCTCTGTATATTTTCTTCTGCTCAAAGTTTTACCAGCCCTATCTATGGGTGAGTATTTCTCTTAAAATAGACACTTTCATATCTTTAATCTCACTCATGACAGTTTCACTCTTCCAGGGTCAATAAAGGGACATAAAACAGATAGTCCTGACCTAAAATCTGATTTTTAAAGCTGCAATATGTCATTTTTGCAGTACAATATCCAAAAACCACCAGGCCAGTATTATATATTTTGTTCAGTTGAGTACTTACAATATCCCAAATGTTTCCAACTATTTTTAAATTGTGAGAAAATTGCTATTTTATCCAAGGATATGGGACGTGTGAGTGAGTCGCCTGTCAGTTGCGTTATATCAACGTTACCCTCGGTTTCCGGTTTTATTTTGTAGAAACCATGGAAACACCAAAGATGCTTTAATATGTATTACGATTTTAAGGGAAAATCTGTTTTGATACATTTATACACAGAAAACTAATTATTGTTATATAGCTCAACACGTTTAGTCTTATTGTTTAAATCTAATTTTCTTGATTTTATTTATTTATTCATTTTATTTATTTATTCATATCCTAACATAGGATAATCAGATGCTGCTTTATTTTTAGTAAGAGTAATACAGAATTTTCTCCATCATACAATATGTTTTAAAATTAATTGCATGCCATTTATCAACATAAGCCATCCAGCATTTAATATGATATTCTAATATCGATCAAGCTTACTGCAGTGTGCAACAAGTGTCTCACAGCAGCCGCTGAGTGAACACGAAGTGTAACGTTATAACATCATTTTCAACACACTAAAATGTGTCTAATATGATAAATAGAGCTGCGTGACCTCATACTCATGACCGGAAAAGTCGGCGCTGGCGACTGTGGCATAATAAAAGTTCTACTGATTGCGTCATTCGCTTGAGCAAGACACTCCAGTTATTAATAGATGTAAAGAAAATATTTAACTTTTAAACTTAAAATGGTCTTTTATGTTCTTTTACTTTTTCAAAAAAATATGATAAACCTAGGTTAACTTCTGTGAACAGAGTATTCAAACAATTTGAAATGTTTAAGCATACATGTAATTTCCTGGCTCAACCAGTGGTAAGCTGGAAATTTAGCTCTTCTTTTAGTTCACATTTTATTTCACATTTAAAGGTAATGCTACTAATTATAAATGTTTTTTTTCTTTTTGCTCCTAACCTTAGTATTGTAAGTGTTTTGAACACTGTCACTGTAAAATTGTGGATTTTTTGTTCTTTGACCTTTTCTCATACATTTTACTGATCATAATTCAATTTAAAATGGCATAATTCATTAGGACGAGTTGTTGCTCCTAAACGGGAGCAGATAATTCTCCTATCTGAACAAGAGGTGATGGTGCAAACCAAACTGTGGGCTAACTAATATTTATTTGCCATTTATACTTATTTCCTAGGCAATGCTGTTATTGTAGTGCCTGGCAAGACTACTATTCTTCCTGCTCTTCTGTTGGCTCAGCTGTTTATGGAGGCTGGAATCCCTGCTGGAGTGTTAAATGTGGTGACAGGCAGTGAAACATCATTGGCTGCCAAAGTGGCTCAAAATCCACAAGTGAACTACCTGACCTATAGTGGATGCAAACAGACTGGAGAAGCTGTGGCTAAAGCAGCGGCTGGCTGTGGAGTCCCCATGTCTTTCTCTCTCTCACACAGCTCTGTGTGCCCTTTTATCATCTTTGATTCGGCAGACCTCGACAGTGCTGTGGATGGAGTGATAGAGTTGGCCTTTAAGAAAAAGAGAGATGTAAGAACACACAAAATACATCTATTTTTGTAATAATATCTCACAATATTACTGTTTTACTGTATTTAAAAAGCATATTAAAAGCAGACTTCTTTCAAAAACTCTTCTAATATATGATCGGTTTCCAAGGTTTGCAGCAGCCTAGAAAATAGAAAAATATTCAGGTGTTTATATATGTATTTAATTTTCAATGTATACTACTTGTTGTTTGTAATTTTCAAAAAGAAATCCAGTTGACGGTGCTCCTTTCATACCACTATGGGTGTTCAGAGATCGAAAGCCACTGCAGAAGAGTCATGTATAGGACATTTTGTTCATTTTGTGGAAAATATGTAATATTTATCTCTTTGCCTGCTTCTCTGTTTCTCTTCTACAGTTCCAGTGGTTGCTCTTTGTGCAGGAATCAGTGTTGGACAGTGTTGTGACCAGGCTGAAGTTGAGAATGACTGGGATGAAATGTGTTTCTCTTGCCACTGAAACTGACAGGAACCTTATAGATGTTGTTGTTCAGGAGGCACAGCAGCAGGGGGCAACAGTGTGTGCATTTTTCATTTTAAATGTCACCAAAATAAATATTTGAGCACAGATTGCTGCAGCATTTCCTGGACAAATGGTTTCATCTTTTTGTTTTGTTGTTGTTTTACATATTGTAGCTCATCCAGTCATGTTCTCCTCCTTCTTCTGGTGGTGTCTACCCCCCTACTGTACTATGTGGACTGGCTCCCTCCTGCGAGTCGGTGATTTCACCTCCACCAGGCCCTGTGCTGCCTCTCATATCCTTCAGGAGCTCTGCTGAGGGAGTTACTCTCGGTGAGGCTGAAATAAAAAAGAACGGATTTATATCATGGATATTCTCAGTATATATCTATAAACATTTTACACATTACAGTTGAACCTTTTGTTCTCTGTGGTTATGTAGGAAATCACAGTCCTCATGGTCAGGCTGCCTCTATTTGGACTGAAGATCTGACTTTGGCTTTGGAGTCTGCAAAGAGGTGCATGCCTGGTCATGTATTGTCTGTTGTCCTGATCTCATTTAGATCTTTCTCTCTCTCTTATCTCGTCCTTTATCTGTTTTTCTCTCACACCCACTTTTTTTCTTTTTCCATAGCCTGTGCTTAGGTTCGGTGTGGGTGAACTGTCATTCTGTAATGGATCCCGCACTGCCTCTATGCGGACGGAGGGAGAGTGGGAACTGCACCGACGGAGGCAGAGAGGTATTAATAAAAATTACAAAAAGTGACATTTCATGTGCTGAGAATAGTCTTCGGTGATGTTCTTTTGGTTTTCTATACAATTTTTCTGATAGCCTGAATGGTTTTGGTTGGTGTCTGATTCAGAATGTCTGACTCTGATTTCTGTTCCTCTATAGGGGCTGTATCAGTTCCTTCGGCCATCGCTTTCACCGTCCCTCCCTCGCTCCAGTCCCAGCTCTATTAATTATGCTGCTTTTGGCTCTGCGGAATCCAAATTCATGATACCTGATGGTTTTGATCCGTCCAGGTGGGTGTATTGTGGCTCATTGTTTAATGGTGAACAGAGAAATGAATATAGGTTTTGTAGATAATGCCATAAACATTTAAATACAAACAGACCTGTACCAGCTGTGATAAACATCTAAATGATTAAAGGTTAATCATAGCCAGTGTTTCAATTTTAGATTCAATTTTTTATTGATCCAACCTTTTTCAATTGTGAAAACCTTGCTGTACTAAGAGGTAGAGGTGATTTTGATTATGGGGGTTCATGCTAAATTATCTCTCTCGCTCTCGCTCGCAGTGTCCCTCGCTTTTACTCCCAGTTAGTGGGTGGTCAGTTGCGTAAAGCTGACTCGGGCTGCAGCAGGTCAGTTTTGGCCCCTGGGGGCGCTGTTCTGGCTCACTGCCCAGATGGAGGCAGGAAGGATGTCCGGAATGCAGTAGAAACTGCCATTAAAGTTCAGCCTGGGTAAGAGCATATGGAAAAGTTCTTGTTAGTTTTAAAGTGTCATATGGACCAGTTATGGTGGCCAACCTTCTTTGATGGAAGATAGTAACAGAACTACTGTGATAAACTGCTGTCATTGCAGGTGGATAAAGAAGAGCCCGCTACACGTTCTCAGTCCCTTTATTCACTTGCCGACAACCTGGATAAGAGGAGACGGGACATGGCTGTATCAATCCAAACTCAAACCGAAATCTCATTCGAGGAGGCAGAGAAAGAGGTGGAGCTTAGCATCTCCAGGCTCTCTGATTGGGCTGCACGCTGTGATAAAGAACATGGCGGAACTCCAGTAAGAACATACGGTGTTGGAATGATTTATTTGATTAATCCAATATTTAATTTGATTTGCCTGCCTTTTTAATTAAATGTCCATTTTATTAAAGTTCCCGCCCCAGTCTGGCTCCGCCCTGTCAACTCCTGAGGCTTTAGGAGTGCTGGGAGTGATTCTCCCCAGCTCTAAACCGCTGCTCTCTTTGGTGTCTCTGCTGGGGGCAGCTGTTGCCATGGGTAATGCTGTTATCATGGTACCAAGTGAAAAATACCCTCTTCCGGCTCTTGAATTCATACAGGTTTGCTACATTTAAAAATAAAATAATGATAAAAAAAATAGAAAACAATCCAATACAGTTGTTTAGTACTTTTCACAATGCATATTGTTTCAAAGCAGATTTACAGAAAATGCCAGTATAAATTATAAAATGAAGTATTTTTTTATCAGGCAGAGAAGTAATAACCATACGGCAGTAATATAATATAGTATGTTTTGTGGTTGGTTAACTTCAAGTATTAAGTTAACATAACAAATGTGTTAGGCAGCAATTACAACTTGTGCTCATAATGATTACAATATAAGGATTATATTAAAATGACAGGATAATATTTTAAAGTTTTGTGTATCATCTGTTGCTGTCATCTGAAATCTTTACAACTGACCGTGCCACTGTCGCCTGAAAACATTGCAAAGTCTGGATCCAAACCAAAGCTGACGTAATGTGTAGTTACTCCAGGATGGAAATCCTAAGGCGGTAACAGGGAAGCAAAGGGAGAGGAATTAGTGTAGCTGCTGTATATAGCATTTTAGCCAAAAGGTGTATTTGGTACTATTTCCTCAGTTTAATTGTAGCACAAGTTTATGAGAAGCATAATGTAAAGAGAAGTGTCTTAAATCTACAAGAGAGAGAGTGTGTTTGAGCCCCATACATTTTCTGGAAGGCTATTCCTTAATTTAGGAGCCAAATTCAAAAAAGCTCTACCTCCTTTAATAAACTTTGATATCCTTGGTTCTATTAAAAACATGCAGCGATTTGTGACCTTAAAGAGTGTGTTTGAGTTGTGAAAGAAGATCAGTTTAATACAAAGGAGTTAGACCATCCAGGGTTTTTTTAAAACAAATTTTTTATCAATAAGCACAACAAGCAGGAGACTCTTCACCCTTACTGTAATCCTCAGGATGCCTCCTTTAACATTCAGTTTTCAGAGACAATCTCGACATTTTAATTCTTTAAGTTTGTAATGTGTTCAACTTTTCTTTTTCTTGTTTGCTCAAAGGTCCTGCAGGCCTCTGATATCCCTGCTGGTCTGGTCAGTATAATAACAGGGGGCAGGGACCAGCTGACCCAGGCACTTGCCAACCACAGTGTTATTCAAAGCATTTGGTATTGGGGGAGTAAAGAGGTGAGGGGATTTTTTTTCTTCTTCTTCTTTCAGTCTTAAAATGGAACAAGTAGACATTGAAATATAAAATGACTGTATTTGACCTTGGCAGAGACATATTGCAAAGATGGTGAGCTCTATTATTTCTATAGAACTGTATAAGCATACATGCTATTTTGACTGCTTTGAACATGGAACATGTTCTGTCAGCACTGGTCTTATTGGTACTTCTCTTTTTAGGGTTGTCAGTTCCTTCAATACTCATGTATCAGTCCCCTTAAACGTTTGTGGCTACACTGTGAAGAGGATGAAGAGAAGGAAGCAGGCCAAAACTGGGCCTGCTCAGATCCCTCTCTTCAAGAAGAGCTTTGGAGGAAGGCTGTGGTCTGGAAGAGTATATGGATCCCTACTGCCTAGATGCACTTAGTTTTAGGAGGTGAGGGGGCAGTAGTAGATTCTGTTAAGTTTTCACACAAGCCATTTAGACAATAGAGGGTCACTGGGGATGTTATGAGAACATTTTGTTTCACTTCCACAAAGTATTGTTTCCCGTGAGAGACAGTTGTATCCTGACAAATAAAGAACTGCTATTACTAGTCTAACTTGTTTATTTCACTACAGTAATAATGGTTTGATGAGTAATCAGTAATTATATTACAATGTAAAAAATAAATGTCATTATTGTACAAAACTAACAATTGTTAAACACATTGAGCACTTACATATCGCTGTGAATTTCAGTTCCCTGTTATCATATGTCTCTTTTCAGCACTGATGTGGTTGTTATTATATGGATATAGTTGCTTAAATGAAAACTGTAATTATGAATAAGAAATGGTCAGAAAACTGGTCTGAAATTAGTGTTGCTTGGTGCAACTAATCTGAAAACTGAAATTAAGATTACCTTACAGAGTTGATTACAGTTTCGAGCGTGGTAATGCATAGCAGGAAGTGAATGTAGAAAGAATGCTGAGTCACAGTGAGACGGCAGAATGCCACGTCTTGTGAGCGTGTTTTTGATTGCTGACACATACTGAGGTTTAATGTGCAATTTGATACAAAAATGCTTAGTCACTGTCACCTAATAGATTATTTTTTGTACCCGATGGCAGTTAAATGGACAAAGACAAACACCATATTGCCGTTATTGGAAGACTGTCCAATATGACGTTTATCATACCAAGAAACATACGCAGCACAATAAAGTCATCTCTGATATTTTTAGATTAACATCATGTTGTGAAAATGACATTTTTAAGCTGTATTAAACTGTTTTATTTCACTATTTCAACACAGCTTTTTGATCATTTAGACCCATGTGAACAAAGCCAAGTGTGGCAGGGGTCATTTCATCCTTTCTGTAAACAGTTTAAGGATTAAACTTCAATGTTTGTTGTGAAAATACAATATGGCACAGCTGTCAACTTGATCAAAAGCAAATAACATGCTGAAGTATACTTTAAATTCCTATTCGTTTCCATAGTTTCTGTCTATAATGTGTTTAACGCGAATCTTAGAGTCAGGTTTACTGTTCAATGTCTAATTGCTTTGCACCCTAATGTAATGTAAATATGGTAAATAATTACAAAATGACATCGAATTTACCTTTCTTAAAGGTTTGATACTGTCTACATTTACCTAGAATAACAGATCGTTGGTAACACTTTATTTTAGGGATCTTTAACTAGTTGCTCATTAGCATTGCTTATTACTAGAATACTGGCTATTTATTACTACTATTAAGCACATTTTAATGCCTTATTCTGTGTGACCTTATTCTACATTCTTAATCCTACCCAATACCTAAACGTAACAACTACCTTACTAACTATTAATAAACAATAAATTATGCGTTTATTAAGGGTAAAGTGATAGTTAATAGTTTATATGTGTTCCCTATACTAAAGTGTTACCAGATCGTTTTCTGTTTGATTCAGTTCGCCATTGATTATTTAAAATAATAAAACAGAGTAGAAAAAAATAAAAAAAACTGTCTTGTCATCATTGTCCGCTGACTCTCAGCTGACTGTTTTACCACTTCCTCATTCAGCTCGTTCTTTGATTGGCTGGTTTCAGTTCCACTGACGCATCATGTTGTGATCGTATATAAGACGAACGCGCACCTTCATTTCCCTCACAGCTTCTGGAAGATCCGAAAAGTTCTTGCTTCAACAGTGATTGAACGGAACTTTGGTCTCGCTGGAATTTCGTATTTATTTTTTTACCAATATTTTGATAATAAAACAAAAAAATCCGCCGAAATGGATTCTCAGATTCGCCAGAACTACGACCGCGACTGCGAGGGTTTGATCAACAAGATGATCAATCTGGAGCTTTACGCTTCTTACACTTACACTTCAATGGTAAGTTTCTAGAGTTTTTTTGACGTTTTCCTCTTGGTTCGACGTGTATGCAAAACAGACCTGCATCTTGGAATTATTGTTGACTTGTGATTGTAACATTACGTCATTTTTCACGGCGTCACGAATTCGCGGTGTACGAATTGCCGAGTCACAGTGAGACAGCAGAATCTGTCTCTCTCTAATCTCTAAGCGTGTTTAATCTTTTACTCATCGATTTTGTTTCCTATCAGGCTTACTACTTCAAACGGGATGATGTGGCTCTTGCTGGGTTTGCCAAGTTCTTCAAGGAGAACAGTGAAGAGGAGCGCGAGCATGCCGAGAAATTCATGGAGTTTCAGAACAAGAGGGGCGGACGCATTATCCTTCAGGACGTAAAGGTAACCGCAGATAAAAAATGTGTAATTTCATGTTTAACGTTTTGATAAGCAAAACTGACTCTAGGTTTATGCATATTTGTTGACACCTGTTGAATTGATGGGTAATGTGGACATCATGGACTCACTGACGTGTGTCTCTTTCTCTACAGAAACCTGAGCGCGATGAGTGGGACAATGGACTGACCGCTATGCAGTCCGCTCTTCAGCTGGAGAAGAACGTCAACCAGGCTCTGCTGGACCTGCACAAAGCCGCCTCTGAGAAGGGAGACCCTCATGTGAGTCAATATACAGTGCTCTATAATGCTTTTATTCCATTCTAATTTATTGAAATAAATGTTAATATTTTCTGATTTCTTCTCCAACAGCTTTGTGACTTCCTGGAGACTCACTACTTGAACGAGCAGGTCGAGGCCATCAAGAAAATTGGTGACCACATCACCAACCTTTCCAAGATGGATGCTGGAAACAACAGGATGGCAGAGTACCTGTTCGACAAGCACACCCTGCAGAGCTAAATGCAGACCTCAGATCCTCTGCATACTGCAAAACCTCCAGCTATACTCTAGGCTTAAATCATCAAGCTAATGTTATGATGCAAAATTTTTGACTTGAAAGATTGAAAAGTTAACATTTCAAGGCTACTTGTCACTGCATAACATACATCACACTTTTAATTTGCCATCAAGTCAGTGCTTTGTGTTGAATGTACTCTGGTTTTAATTTGTCGAATTTGGTGAATAAACATTTTTGGCTCAATTGACTTGTCTTGGGTTTTTGTGTGTGTATCTATGAATTGTGAAGATCATATTTTCAACAAACAGAAGGCGCTTTAGAGGTACTCTAAGAATACAGAGGTGAACCGGTGACAGTAATTTAGTGTTTGAACCATGTTACTTTAAGCAGTTAATTTATTTTGTCTGGCCTACAAAAGGTGTTTAAACTATATCGGTAAAATTGTGACAAATCAAAGATTTACGCTGTAACTGCTGTCAAGTGCATGCGTTAGATCTTGATTGTCCTTTAGATAACTGCTTTATTTTAAGACCACATGCAGGAGGAAAAATAGCACTGCTTTGCTCTGTGAACACTGGATAACCCTGCACTTCTGATTTTTAACATACAACACAGCCTATATAGTAAGTTTAACTGAATGTTCAATTAATTTCGGTTCATGAATAAAAGCATTATGTGAACCTGGGGTGGGGCTCCAGCATTAAATGGACAAGAATGTTATTGTGAAAGAAGTGAAGCAGTTGATTCATATTATAGGTCAGTTTACACATACTCCTAGTCTTTCTGACAGAGACCCTGAAGTTTACAGGTGCTGGTCATACAATTAAAATATCATCAAAAGTTGATGTATTTCACTAATTGCATTCAAAAAGTGAAACTTGTATATTATATTCATTCATTACACACAGACTGATATATTTCAAATGTTTATTTCTTTTAATTTTGATGATTATAACTGACAACTAAGGAAAATCCCAAATTCAGTATCTCAGAAAATTAGAATATTACTTTAGACCCATACAAAGAAAGGAGTTTTAGAAATCTTGGCCAACTGAAAAGTATGAGCATGTACAGCGCTCAACACTTAGTTGGGGCTCCTTTTGCTTGAATTACTGCAGCAATGCGGTGTGGTGTGGAGTCGATCAGTCTGTGGCACTGCTCAGGTGTTATGAGAGCCCAGGTTGCTCTGACAGTTGGCCTTCAGCTCTTCTGCATTGTTTGTTCTGGCATATCGCATCTTCTTCACAATACCTCAGATTTTCTAGGGGATACCATGGTCCTTAAACCAAGTACTGGTTGCTTTGGCACTGTGTGCAGGTGCCAAGTTCTGTTGGAAAATGAAATCTGCATCTCCATAAAATTGGTCAGCAAAAGTGTTCTAAAACCTCCTGGTATACGGCTGCGTTGACCTTGGACCTCAGAAAACACAGTGGACCAACACCAGCAGATGACATGGCACCCCAAACCATCACTGACTGTGGAAACTTTACACTGGACCTCAAGCAATGTGGATTGTGTGCCTCTCTTCTCTTCCTCCGGACTCTGGACCCTGATTTCCAAAGGAAATGCAAAATTTACTTTCATCAGAGAACATAACTTTGGACCACTCAGCAGCAGTCCAGTCCTTTTTGTCTTTAGCCCCGGCAAGACTCTTCTGACGCGGTTTGTTGTTCAAGAGTGGCTTGACACAAGGAATGCGACTGAAACCCATGTCTTGCATATGTCTGTGCGTAGTGGTTCTTGAAGCACTGACTCCAGCTGCAGTCCACTCTTTGTGAATCTCCCCCACATTTTTGAATGGGTTTTGTTTCACAATCTCAATCACAATCCTCTTCAGGGTGTGGTTATCCCTATTGCTTGTACACTTTTTTTTCTTATCTTTTCCTTCCCTTCGCCTCTCTATTAATGTGCTTGGACACAGAGCTCTGTGAACAGCCAGCCTCTTTTGCAAAGACCTTTTGTGTCTTGCCCTCCTTGTGCAAGATGTCAATGGTCGTCTTTTGGACAACTGTCAAGTCAGCAGTCTTCCCCATGATTGTGTTGCCTACAGAACTAGACTGAGAGACCATTTAAAGGCCTTTGCAGGTGTTTTGAGTTAATCAGCTGATTAGAGTGTGGCACCAGGTGTCTTCAATATTGAACCTTTTCACAATATTCTAATTTTCTGAGATACTGAATTTGGGATTTTCTTAGTTGTCAGTTATGATCATCAAAATGAAAAGAAATAAACATTTGAAATATATCAGTCTGTGTGTAATGAATGAATATAATTGACAAGTTTCACTTTTTGAAAGGAATTAGTGAAATAAATCAACTTTTTGATGATATTCTAATTATATGACCAGCACCTGAACGTTGACCACAGAAACTCAAGGACAGTGTCTTATTCACTACAGTGTAATCCCTCTAATCAAACATTAGGATGAGCTCCCCCTGCTGGGAACTACTTGGTTGGAACACCTCTTCCGAGAGGCTATTAGCTGAGGCTGAGTAGCCTCTCCTTTCAACAGCAACCTCAGTTTCCCTCAGTTTTGTCCAGGTATATTGACCAGGCTCAATCCTGCTTACCTTCACTCAAAGTGCAGTTGATAGTTGTAGGTTGATAGCTGTATTACTGAAGATCTCCTTTAAAAACACTCTGGTACATTTTGAAACTTTTTAATTAAAAATAAAATCAGTATTCAGTGGCTCATCTCATCTGTGGTGTATCAGCCATTCCTGAGAGCAAAAAACTTTGGATTGGAATTCTAATTGTCTATCAAAAGTCAAACACTTGACATGTCAGGGTGCTAAAATAAAATACTTTTATTTTAAATATAAGAGCCTTAGTATTCTAAACAGCATGAAGTTCCTAAATATTTCCGATTAAACGTTTTGAAAAAAGAAATAATATTTACCCTCCTGATCCAGTCCCACCTAAAGCATTCTGGGAACTTGACGTCCACTGTTCACTTGCAGTTGTTAACAAAAATGAATCATGTAGTCCCAACCAGACTGAGCAAACGTATTTTACAAATTTGTGTAGATTGCTTCTGCTGATTGACTCAGATTTGGATTGGTGGAATGGATTGGTTAGTGTGCAATAACTTGTCCCAGATCATCTGCCCATGTCTGTCAGTGGTTTTGTGTTTCTCTATACATGATGTATTAGTTTCACTCCCAGTTCTACGACACTCTCACAGAATGACAATTACGGTTGACGTGGTTCTGCAACACCCACATTCTTGATACCTGAAGAATCTGTAGCTTCTGTGTGCGTTTATGTGTCATGTCATGTACAGAAGGAGTGGTTGATCTTGTTTAATAAAATAAAATGTAACAGAAGATATAGTGGATAAATGAGAACAATACAATGACATTTTGGTGAAAAGGCTTATGGTGTAAAAGTGAAGAACCCCTGAACTGAGCAGATCAAGTAACACACATGTTCTAGAACTGCTGAGTCACAGCAATACAGCTGTGTCATGTCTGTTTCCATTTCCTTTTTCTGCTGACAGACTCAGAGTTCATACTGGTACAAACATGCTTTGTCTTTGTCATTCTTATGAACAAGTGGAACATGATGAATCTTATCACTGTTGTATGTTATTGCAGAACTGTCCTGTGATACGGGCTGTTGCTATAGTATGTGTGCATTGTTGGAAACCTGCACTTTTTAATTCAACTTTCAAATGTGAAAAAAATGTGAAGATGAACTCAGGAAAATTAATTATTTAATTGTCCTGTAAAATGTTTGAATGTAACATTGCAATTAAAGGTCAAACAGTATTAAACTGTGCTTTTTATAATATAGGAATCATGGGACCAGACCTCTAGATCTACCACCATGAAAAATAAGCTTCAAAATCTTATTTTGTCACTGCTGACAATTGAATGTTATGTGACACAGAACAGATTAAATCCACAGTCAGGTTTATGTATCTGTTTCAATTGGTTAGAAGTTTTAATATTTAATATTTTATTAATCTATTTTTTTTTAGTATTTCTCTGTAGATGGATGGATGGATATTTAATTTCACTCCCACTGATGAAACAATGTAAATGCACATTTGATTAATCTTAGATTAGACAATACATTGCTTACAAATTTAGATTTAAGTGCAAATCATTCTTTTTTGGGCATTTAGTATTACTGGCTATTATTAAAAAACAATTAAGGGAGAAGCAACAAAATATTAAGGATTACAATGTACTCAGTATGCTTTTTTTCCCTGTGAGCTCATTGTTCTGCTTTTTTGCACAATAAAATAAACCCAATTTTAAGAGTCAATCCTCAACCTTGACCCAGGTGAGAGAGTGAACGGCTGATTCCACCTGCAGCAGATCAGTGTTGGGGGACACAAGCAAAAAGGTTTTGTTTGTACTCGTATTGTCCTCAGAGTACAGCTCAGTGTCAGGTGTGGTTACACTTGTTGCTGACACACACTGAGGGTGCGCGTGCTGGTGCAATAATGCTTTGTCATTGTCTCCTGATTGATTTTAAAATTAAAGTTTCTAAAGCAGGTATCTTTTGGCTTTGCCATAAAATAATAATTTTGGATTCCACAAAGAACCTTCTAGTGAACGATTCTAAAAACATATATACAAAATACAAAGTGGCACAATTGTGTCATCAGAAGTGCGTAAGTTAAAAGTTTGATATAAGCACTTGTTGTTGAGGTAGGCAACTAAAAATCTTTAAGGTTTTTATTTCCTGTTGGATTTCGCTTTTAATGATGTATTAAGAAGGGAATAGAACTATGAAAGTTAATTTGGTCTTTGTTATCTCAGGAACTGTCAATCTTGTCGCTTCTTCATTCAGCTCGTTCTTTGATTGGCTGGTTTCAGTTCCACTAACACTGACGCGTCATGTTGTGATCGTATATAAAGCGAACGCGCACCTTCATTTCCCTCACAGCTTCTAGAAGATCAGAGTAAGTTCTTGCTTCAACAGTGATTGAACGGAACTGCGATCTCGCCGTAATTTATTAAAGTTTCTTATTTATTTTTGTACCGAATAAAATAAACGCTGAAATGGAGACTTCTCAGATTCGCCAGAACTACGACAGCGACTGCGAGAGTTTGATCAACAAGATGATCAATCTGGAGCTTTACGCTTCCTACATCTATACTTCAATGGTATTTATTTCTTATATTCTGTTCGCACAACGTCTGTTATGGTATTCTGACTGTTCCCACTGTACTCTTTAAAGATAACAGAAATAGAAATTAAGTTGCACTTAAAAATAACAATTAATGACTAATTATGATTATGATGCAGCCAGTCAGGAGACTTCATTATTGTGTACCTTTGTTTTATCTATATATTTTGAATAATGTGATAGTTTTATATATGATAATATATAATATAATGGCACTTTGTGCATTTTGAGTTTGGATAAAGAATAAGTGGTTGTTGTTTGATTCAAGTCCTTTCTTTTGGTTTTGCTCCAATCAGGCTCACTACTTCAAACGGGATGATGTGGCTCTTGCTGGGTTTGCCAAGTTCTTCAAGGAGAACAGTGAAGAGGAGCGCGAGCATGCCGAGAAATTCATGGAGTTCCAGAACAAGAGGGGCGGAAAAATTATTCTTCAGGACATTAAGGTACTTGATAGTGTCTGAACTAATCAGTGTATCCCAGTTTTATTGGTACAGGCAAAGCTGACTCTACAACTATTATTATGGAATGAAATTATGCTTATTTGTAAAGGACCGTTCAATTAATTCAACATTGTGAAGATGCAGTAAGTGATTTCTGAGACATGCTGTTGATAACTGAAATTGACACCCACACATACACACCACTATCGAAAAGAAACGCTCCCCTCCCTTAATTTCTCCGCCCTCAAAATGGCAAACACTGCAACACGGGTGACGACTAACAGCTGGTGCATCAGACCATTCGCACAAGTATTAATGAATGAGCTTTGACTGCCGCCCAAGATCTAATGATGCAAATGAACAAACAATATGACACTAGTATATTACAACCTCATATCTTAGTTCTGTGAAACAAACCAATGTTGCTCCCGTATTGAGTAGAATCAAAGGTGTCCTTGCTTACTCATGCGTTTCGCTCTACAGAAACCTGATCGTGATATGTGGGGAAATGGACTGACCGCTATGCAGTCCGCCCTTCAGCTGGAGAAGAACGTCAACCAGGCTCTGCTGGACCTGCATAAAGCCGCCTCTCAGAAGGGAGACCCTCATGTGAGTAACTCTTATTTCTTGAAGTTGATACTCAAAATTTACCTCATACATGCTTTTTAAAAAACGTGTCACAACTTTTCTTGGACATTTGTTTTCTAAAAAATTTTCTGATGTCTTGTCCGACAGCTGTGTGACTTCCTGGAGACTCACTACTTGAACGAGCAGGTCGAGGCCATCAAGAAAATTGGTGACCACATCACCAACCTTTCCAAGATGGATGCTGGAAACAACAGGATGGCAGAGTACCTGTTCGACAAGCACACCCTGCAGAGCTAAATGCAGACCTCAGATCCTCTTGCATGAAGAAATCATCAAGCTTGTTTTTCGCACTTCTGCAAGTTTTTAGTCTAAGGCATTTGTATGGTTGCATCTAGTAAATGTCTTTTAAAAAATTCTTGCATCAGGTGTCGACTGTACACATTGGTTTTAACCTTGTGAATTTGAATAAACACTTTGGCTGGATTTGATTTTGTCTTCATTTGACTTTGAACCTCAAGTGGTCTCAATCCAGTGGTCACATCCAGGATGTGCAGTGCTGGAATAGGATCTGGATAGATGCCTTCAGTAATGGAAAAACTGCCATCTGACCCTCATGTCACATGAAACATGTTCTTAAATGATATGAAATCTTAACAATCTGCATTAAGGCACTAGATTAATATCTTTTAGGTGACTGAAGGTCAGGAATGTAGTAATGCTCCAAAAAAATGAATTTCCTCTTGTAACTCAATTGGTTGATGAATAATCAAGTTGTATTTTGTAGGGAGATTTTCCCATTTTAAGTTTTGTTCTTAATCATTTCTTCTGCTGACCTTATTCCTGACCCATTCCATTAACACAAGAGACAAACACCGAATACAATAAAGCAGTGTTGGAAACAAAGGCAGATATTCACAGGATGTGGTCCAAACAACAATGCATCCCAATGACTTTGTGGGAAAAAATATTTTTGTGATCCACTGAAAGGAAGTGAAGTACAGTCATACAGGTTTGGAATGAAAGTGAGAACATTGACAATGTTCATGAACTATCTCTATAAAATGTTTAACTTCAATAAAAAAAGAAAATCTGAAATCAATAAGATGTGACTGAAGTAAATCATTTTGGGGAGAGATAAGTGTGAAATGGACATTTAAAGAATAGTTTGTTTTTATGACTTGTGGACTTAAATCATTATTTTGAGCAAAATAAGCAATCTGACATTAAGTACAATGTAGTATTTCGAAGATATGTCACTTACATATTTTAGTTTGTCAAGAGATTTTAAGCACCATTTTTGAGGAGTGTGCATGTGCACATGCTCTGGTTCGTAAGAACAAGCCTATGATTGAATTTGGAAATAAAGCAAAATAACTGAGAAAAATGAGAATTATAGCAAAAAATCTGGCATTAATTCAATCTCAAGCAGATCAATTTAAAGAAGTTATTACTCCACCACCTGCGTGACATCATTCACCAGCGTGGCTGAACAACAGGTTTGCAACAATGCAGTTTCAGGAAACAGTGGTGACTAGCTAGTTGGAAATGCACCCCTACATGAATTTCTTTCTTCGGCTGAACACAAAAGAAGATATTTTGAAGAAAATGGTTAACCAAACAGTTGAAGGACCCCATTGCGTTCCATACTAAAAACACTGTGGAAGTCAATGGGGTCCAACAACTGTTTGGTTTATGACATTCTTCAGAATAACTTTTGTGTTCAGTAGAAGAAAGAAATTCATTCTTGTTTGCAACATCTTGAGGGTGAGTAAGGGTTCACACTTGTTCACACTGGTGCGATTGCTCAGTTAGTGTGGAACATATATGAACGCTGCCAGCCGTACCCTGGTGCGGACCAAACAAGCGGGCCGAGACCGCTAAAAAGATGGGTCTCAGTCCGCTTCCAAGTGAAATCTGGTGCGGTTCGATTGATATATGAACGCAACACGGACCAAAGACATGTAAACGAACCAAAAAGAGGACATGATGTCATAAGATGCGACGCTACAAGTCAACTGATTTGACGATGAGGAAAGATCGGTGTATCCAAAATGAGTCGAGGGCAAACGTGGAGCAACGAGGAGGAAAAGCGTCTCATCAATGTTTGTTTCTGCATACAACGGAGGAATCCTGCTGCTGTTTTGAATGTTTTGAATATTTTATGAGCTCTTAGCTGGTAAAAATAAAGCATTTGTACACGCATAAAATGATGGCGTTTAATCCAGCGCACAGCATTGTTTTGAATGCTCCGTCGAGAAATACACATCATAAAATCCGACCAATCAGGTTGTGACCGTATCCTTATGCATTTGGTTCGGTAACTTAAGGTTCCATGTTAAAAATGCCGGTGTGAACGCTAAGCGGACCAGGACTATATGTTTTGTTTTTGTTTTTTGGTCCGCTCTAAACGAACCAAACCAACCGAACTACAAGTGTGAATGATACTAAATGATGACAATATTATCATTTTTGAGTGAACTATCCCTTTAACATGAGGATTATTATGACTAGGGCTACACCCCTAGTCTTTCTGAGAGAGATCATGGGTTTATACTGTCCAGAGAGAGTCATTTTTACAGTATAGTGTTTATCAACACTAGAGCATCAGGACCCACAAAAATCACAAGATGAGCCCCTCTGTCTGGATTTCAAACAGCAAACTTAGTTTCTGTGCGGATACAGACAGTCTTATCTCTGCTTCCCTTCAGTGAGTGTGCAGTTGATACATGTTGGTAGTGATGGCCAAATGAAGCGTTTCGAAGCATTATTGCTTTCTGATACAATTGTGTCGAAAACGGTTCATTACTCGAAGCTTCATTCAGATAGAAATTGCAGCACAATCTCCTGGTGAAGTAAATGAAATGCAACAAAGCTGACAACCATAAAATGCAAGTAGGCTTATATGTTAATGTCCCGTTAATTACGTGTTTACCGAGGCGATCAAAGCTGAAACAGTGTTAGTGCTGTAAAACTCATTTATGTAGGTGAATTTTACAGATACTGATGAATTTCATGTGTTCACCTTGATAATAAAACATTAAGCATGATGTTTGTGTGTAATTATTCCTTTAGACAAGGACAGAAGATCAGACCAGCTTTAAAAAAGTTGGAAACCATCACAGAAAATCAAAAACCATTGGCTTTTACCATTTAAACCACTACAGAATTCTTTTTTGCAGTGTGTTTGGGACATATTCCATTAGGATTTAATGCCCCCATAGATCCCAGCACTTATCAGTAGAGACCCACAGAGACCACTATAATTCCAATTATAAGCAATAAAATGTCCATGAAAACTATTAAATCCAATAGAATTTCTTTAATGGTTTTTATAGTTTTAGTTTTTTTTTTTTTTTTTTTTTTTTTTTTAGCAGGGCTTTTTTTTCTTGTTTAGCTGTGGGAAGCAGAACTCTATAACTTGTAAACTGGTAGAACTGATATTTTCGTACGTTAAAAAGGATGTGCTTGTGTAACTGGTTGTACTTGTATAATGCAGCAGAGGGTTTTTTAAGTTTCTGTGTTTGATGCAATGTTCATATGTTCTCTAATTAACAATAAAAATAAATAAACAAAAACAACAATCCAAACACCGACTACTACAACCCACGGTGTTGCCATGGTTTGGCTTCACTTTTATAAGAAATACAGCCACCAGGTTTCAAACCTGTCAACACTGAACTGGACTGTCAAAGCACTCAGGTGGTTCACTACAGGAGTGAAGCAGTGTGTTTGCTTCAGAAGTCATTTTCACGTGACTAGTGACGTAATGATACAAGCTCCGGAGAAGTGGTTCGTTGCAAGGACCGTTCGAGTGTCGTCGGTGTCAAACGTAACATCACTAGATGTTGGCTGTTACTGAAACTCTCATACTTTCCTTGCACATATAGTTTTTCAGTCTTAAACCCCAAAAATATAATAATAACATTAGGTTGTGCAAAAGCCACTTCAATACAGATCTGTAATCAATAGTACTAACGTCTTTTACATGTCGCTCACCTCAGCTATGGTGTGCACAGAGGGACATCCTTCATCGCATTAATTTGTGCAGTCACCGAACAAATACTTGTAAAGAGACACTTTATTTCATCAAAATAACTGTTAAACTAGACCCAACTGATTACATGCATTTTTGAGTAACACAAGCAAAAGATGATTCAGTAAAACTAACAACAGTGCAAGTTCTTTTTTTCTTTGGGTAAAAACTGATTCAATTAGCAGAGTAACAACAGTTTCTGGAAATTGGCATAATTCCAAACTGGAAAAGGTTGTTGTTAGTCATGTTAATATTATAGCAGTAATAACAGTTCAACCTAAAGCTATACATTAATAGACAACCAATCAAATAACCCTCCATCTTAATTTAGACCTGTTGAAAAATGATAACTTCATTATTTTAAAGTGGAAATATTTGTGACAATGGACCCAAATAGTTTACATTATTATAAATAATTATAATCAGTATAAATAATTGGCAGGTACATTGATTCAATAATAGACAGATTAAAAATAAAGTATAAAAATAATCCCCATTGGAATAGGGTGCACTATAACATTTGATGGTTTCACATGCGTATCCTAGGAAGTTGGTCAGGTTACAAACATACATGCATCTTCCATGAGAGAGAAAATGCTGAGTCACAGAGACGCAGCTGCATGTCAGCTCTTGGGATTGTCCCATGATGTTGGCCATTTTACACACAGGCTCCTAGTAATAGTGTTAGCAGACTTCCCACACAGCAAAGATATAACCTGGAACTTTCAAATGTAGTTTTCTATTGATGGAAAATTACTACCGCCAGAAAACAAATTAGCCTAGTTGTTCTAGAAAAACGGGTTGATGCAACATTAAAATAAAACAATCACATATTATTATAAAACAATATTCATTCATATTTAAACAACTAGCATGGTGAATGAGAACAGTGATCAAAAATCACCACTATATTAGTTAGCTTACTAATGCTGTGAATGTTGTGTAGCTAATATATTAATATAAATTTATTTTAGAGCTAATGATTTGTGTTAATGATAGGAGAGTGTTATCATTAATGATCTTTCATTCAGAACTATTCTGCATAAAAGTAATAAGGTTATAGTCTATGCAAAATGCAATATGTGACTACAGAAATGGATGATGAAGGAACAAAAGTGGGAGGCACTTAAATATATGAAAAAAGTTGAATATGAAAAAAGTTGGAGGAAAACAAAGAGGTGTATTTCTTAGACAAATAATGATCTTAGTTTCTAGTTACATTTCAGAATGCAAATCATGTGTGTAGGCTCATTGACAAAAAAAATTCTCTATGCTTTTAATTATGAAAAAAGAAAAGCCTATCCATTATCTTGTCTTCGTTATCTGTACTAACACAGAGGATTGTCACTTCGTTACTCAGCTCCAGTTACTGGTTTCAGTTCCACTGACGCATCATGTTGTGATCGTATATAAGACGAACGCGCACCTTCATTTCACTCACAGCTTCTAGAAGATCCGAAAAGTTTTTGCTTCAAAAGTGATTGAACGGAACTGCGATCTCTAATAATATTTATAGTAAATATAATAAATATAATAAATATTATCTCTAAATAATATTTTTATTAAACTATATTTTGATAATAAAACAATAAAAAATCCGCCGAAATGGATTCTCAGATTCGCCAGAACTTCGACCGCGACTGCGAGGCTTTGATCAACAAGATGATCAATCTAGAGCTTTACGCTTCCTACACTTACACTTCAATGGCAAGTATCTCTTATTGGTTTTATCACTTTGCTGCATCGTTATACGGAACATTGTTTCTATTGATTATTGTTTTCCGTTCATGACGAATCTAAAACGAAAAGAACACTATATAAATATGCATATGAATATTATAACCGTATAGTAAATGCCTTAAGCAGTAGCCACATTGCGCATCAGTCATATGGAAACATCTACGGCTGTTTACAATTGTTTGTAACTGTGGTTGTGTGTCTATTATGTGATAAATTAGTGTGACTTTGATTGTATGCCACTTGCTGAAGATATTATTTAAAAAAAAATGTTTATAACTGTAGTCCCTGATAAAAGACTGTTCCTGAAATTGTTATTTATTCCCCTGTTCCTTAATATTATTGTTCGATTTTGTTCAGGCTTTCTACTTCAAACGGGATGATGTGGCTCTTGCTGGGTTTGCCAAGTTCTTCAAGGAGAACAGTGAAGAGGAGCGCGAGCATGCCGAGAAATTCATGGAGTTTCAGAACAAGAGGGGCGGAAAAATTATTCTTCAGGACGTAAAGGTAACCGCAGATAAAAATGTGTAATTTCATGTTTAACGTTATGATAAGCAAAATGACTCTAGGTTTACACATATTTGTAGACACCTGTTGAATTGATGGGTAATGTGGACATCATGGGCTCACTGACGTGTGTCTCTTTCTCTACAGAAACCTGAGCGCGATGAGTGGGACAATGGACTGACCGCTATGCAGTCCGCTCTTCAGCTGGAGAAGAACGTCAACCAGGCTCTGCTGGACCTGCACAAAGCCGCCTCTGAGAAGGGAGACCCTCATGTGAGTCAATATACAGTGCTCTATAATGCTTTTATTCCATTCTAATGTATTGAAATAAATGTTAATATTTTCTGATTTCTTCTCCAACAGCTTTGTGACTTCCTGGAGACTCACTACCTGAACGAGCAGGTCGAGGCCATCAAGAAAACTGGTGACCACATCACCAACCTTTCCAAGATGGATGCTGGAAACAACAGGATGGCAGAGTACCTGTTCGACAAGCACACCCTGCAGAGCTAAATGCAGACCTCAGATCCTCTGCATACTGCAAAACCTCCAGCTATACTCTAGGCTTAAATCATCAAGCTAATGTTATGATGCAAAATTTTTGACTTGAAAGATTGAAAAGTTAACATTTCAAGGCTACTTGTCACTGCATAACATGCATCACACTTTTAATTTGCCATCAAGTCAGTGCTTTGTGTTGAATGTACTCTGGTTTTAATCTGTCGAATTTGGTGAATAAACATTTTTGGCTCAATTGACTTGTCTTGGGTTTTTGTGTGTGTATCTATGAATTGTGAAGATCATATTTTCAACAAACAGAAGGCGCTTTAGAGGTACTCTAAGAATACAGAGGTGAACCGGTGACAGTAATTTAGTGTTTGAACCATGTTACTTTAAGCAGTTAATTTATTTTGTCAGCCTACAAAAGGTGTTTAAACTATATCGGTAAAATTGTGACAAATCAAAGATTTACGCTGTAACTGCTGTCAAGTGCATGCGTTAGATCTTGATTGTCCTTTAGATAACTGCTTTATTTTAAGACCACATGCAGGAGGAAAAATAGCACTGCTTTGCTCTGTGAACACTGGATAACCCTGCACTTCTGATTTTTAACATACAATACAGCCTATATAGTAAGTTTAACTGAATGTTCAATTAATTTCGGTTCATGAATAAAAGCATTATGTGAACCTGGGGTGGGGCTCCAGCATTAAATGGACAAGAATGTTATTGTGAAAGAAGTGAAGCAGTTGAATATCAGTAGAATATCATCAAAAGTTGATTTATTTCACTAATTACATTCAAAAAGTGAAACTTGTATATTATATTCATTCATTACACACAGACTGATATATTTCAAATGTTTATTTCTTTTAATTTTGATGATTATAACTGACAACTAAGGAAAATCCCAAATTCAGTATCTCAGAAAATTAGAATATTACTTAAGACCCATACAAAGAAAGGAGTTTTAGAAATCTTGGCCAACTGAAAAGTATGAGCATGTACAGCACTCAATACTTGTTGGGACTCCTTTTGCCTGAATTAGTGCAGCAATGCGGTGTGGTGTGGAGTCGATCAGTCTGTGGCACTGCTCAGGTGTTATGAGAGCCCAGGTTGCTCTGACAGTTGCCTTCAGCTCTTCTGCATTGTTTGTTCTGGCATATCGCATCTTCTTCACAATACCTCAGATTTTCTAGGGGATACCATGGTCCTTAAACCAGGTACTGGTTGCTTTGGCACAGGGTGCAGGTGCCAAGTTCTGTTGGAAAATGAAATCTGCATCTCCATAAAATTGGTCAGCAAAAGTGCTCTAAAACCTCCTGGTATACGGCTGCGTTGACCTTGGACCTCAGAAAACACAGTGGACCAACACCAGCAGATGACATGGCACCCCAAACCATCACTGACTGTGAAAACTTTACACTGGACCTCAAGCAATGTGGATTGTGTGCCTCTCCTCTCTTCCTCCAGACTCTGGAACCCTGATTTCCAAAGGAAATGCAAAATTTACTTTCATCAGAGAACATAACTGTGGACCACTCAGCAGCAGTCCAGTCCTTTTTGTCTTTAGCCCCGGCGAGACGCTTCTGACGCGGTCTGTTGTTCAAGAGTGGCTTGACACAAGGAATGCGACTGAAACCCATGTCTTGCATATGTCTGTGCGTAGTGGTTCTTGAAGCACTGACTCCAGCTGCAGTCCACTCTTTGTGAATCTCCCCCACATTTTTGAATGGGTTTTGTTTCACAATCTCAATCACAATCCTTTCCAGGGTGTGGTTATCCCTATTGCTTATACACTTTTTTTTCTTATATTTTCCTTCCCTTCACCTCTCTATTAATGTGCTTGGACACAGAGCTCTGTGAACAGCCAGCCTCTTTTGCAAAGACCTTTTGTGTCTTGCCCTCCTTGTGCAAGATGTCAATGGTCGTCTTTTGGACAACTGTCAAGTCAGCAGTCTTCCCCATGATTGTGTAGCCTACAGAACTAGACTGAGAGACCATTTAAATGCCTTTGCAGGTGTTTTGAGTTAATCAGCTGATTAGAGTGTGGCACCAGGTGTCTTCAATATTGAACCTTTTCACAATATTCTAATTTTCTGAGATACTGAATTTGGGATTTTCCTTTGTTTTTAGTTATAATCATCAAAATGAAAAGAAATAAACATTAGAAATATATCAGTCTGTGTGTAATGAATGAATATAATTGACAAGTTTCACTTTTTGAAAGGAATTAGTGAAATAAATCAACTTTTTGATGATATTCTAATTATATGACCAGCACCTGAACGTTGACCACAGAAACTCAAGGACAGTGTCTTATTCACTACAGTGTAATCCCTCTAATCAAGCATTAGGATGAGCTCCCCTTGCTGGGAACTACTTGGTTGGAACACCTCTTCCGAGAGGCTATTAGCTGAGGCTGAGTAGCCTCTCCTTTCAACAGCAACCTCAGTTTCCCTCAGTTTTGTCCAGGTATATTGACCAGGCTCAATCCTGCTTACCTTCACTCAAAGTGCAGTTGATAGTTGTAGGTTGATAGCTGTATTACTGAAGATCTCCTTTAAAAACACTCTGGTACATTTTGAAACTTTTTAATTAAAAATAAAATCAGTATTCAGTGGCTCATCTCATCTGTGGTGTATCAGCCATTCCTGAGAGCAAAAAACTTTGGATTGGAATTCTAATTGTCTATCAAAAGTCAAACACATGACATGTCAGGGTGCTAAAATAAAATACTTTTATTTTATATATAAGAGCCTTAGTATTCTAAACAGCATGAAGTTCCTAAATATTTCCGATTAAAGGTCATACAAAAAGAAATAATATTTACCCTCCTGATCCAGTCCCACATAAAGCATTCTGGGAACTTGACGTCCACTGTTCACTTGCAGTTGGTAACAAAAATGAATCATGTAGTCCCAACCAGACTGAGCAAACGTATTTTACAAATTTGTGTAGATTGCTTCTGCTGATTGACTCAGATTTGGATTGGTGGAATGGATTGGTTAGTGTGCAATAACTCGTCCCAGATCATCTGCCCATGTCTGTCAGTGGTTTTGTGTTTCTCTATACATGATGTATTAGTTTCACTCCCAGTTCTACGACACTCTCACAGAATGACAATTACGGTTGACGTGGTTCTGCAACACCCACATTCTTGATACCTGAAGAATCTGTAGTTTCTGTGTGCGTTTATGTGTCATGTCATGTACAGAAGGAGTGGTTGATCTTGTTTAATAAAATAAAATGTAACAGAAGATATAGTGGATAAATGAGAAAAATACAATGACATTTTGGTGAAAAGGCTTATGGTGTAAAAGTGAAGAACCCCTGAACTGAGCAGATCAAGTAACACACATGTTCTAGAATTGCTGAGTCACAGCAATACAGCTGTGTCATGTCTATTTCCATTTCCTTTTTCTGCTGACAGACTCAGAGTTCATACTGGTACAAACATGCTTTGTCTTTGTCATTCTTATGAACAAGTGGAACATGATGAATCTCATCACTGTTGTATGTTATTGCAGAACTGTCCTGTGATACGGGCTGTTGCTATAGTATGTGTGCATTGTTGGAAACCTGCACTTTTTAATTCAACTTTCAAATGTGAAAAAAATGAGAAGATGAACTCAGGAAAATTAATTATTTAATTGTCCTGTAAAATGTTTGATGTAAAATGTAAAATTAAAGGTCAAACAGTATTAAACTGTGTGCTTTTATAATATAGGAATCATGGGACCAGACCTCTAGATCTACCACCATGAAAAATAAGCTTCAAAATCTTATTTTGTCACTGCTGACAATTGAATGTTATGTGACACAGAACAGATTAAATCCACAGTCAGGTTTATGTATCTGTTTCAATTGGTTAGAAGTTTTAATATTTAATATTTTATTAATCTATTTTTTTTTTAGTATTTCTCTGTAGATGGATGGATGGATATTTAATTTCACTCCCACTGATGAAACAATGTAAATGCACATTTGATTAGACAATACATTGCTTACAAATTTAGATTTAAGTGCAAATCATTCTTTTTTGGGCATTTAGTATTACTAGCTATTATTAAAAAACAATTAAGGGAGAAGCAACAAAATATTAAGGATTACATTGTACTCAGTATGCTTTTTTTTCCCTGTGAGCTCATTGTTCTGCTTTTTTGCACAATAAAATAAACCCAATTTTAAGAGTCAATCCTCAACCTTGACCCAGGTGAGAGAGTGAACGGCTGATTCCACCTGCAGCAGATCAGTGTTGGGGGACACAAGCAAAAAGGTTTTGTTTGTACTCCTATTGTCCTCAGAGTACAGCTCAGTGTCAGGTGTGGTTACACTTGTTGCTGACACACACTGAGGGTGCGCGTGCTGGTGCAATAATGCTTTGTCATTGTCTCCTGATTGATTTTAAAATTAAAGTTTCTAAAGCAGGTATCTTTTGGCTTTGCCATAAAATAATAATTTTGGATTCCACAAAGAACCTTCTAGTGAACGATTCTAAAAACATATATACAAAATACAAAGTGGCACAATTGTGTCATCAGAAGTGCGTAAGTTAAAAGTTTGATATAAGCACTTGTTGTTGAGGTAGGCAACTAAAAATCTTTAAGGTTTTTATTTCCTGTTGGATTTCGCTTTTAATGATGTATTAAGAAGGGAATAGAACTATGAAAGTTAATTTGGTCTTTGTTATCTCAGGAACTGTCAATCTTGTCGCTTCTTCATTCAGCTCGTTCTTTGATTGGCTGGTTTCAGTTCCACTAACACTGACGCGTCATGTTGTGATCGTATATAAAGCGAACGCGCACCTTCATTTCACTCACAGCTTCTAGAAGATCAGAGTAAGTTCTTGCTTCAACAGTGATTGAACGGAACTGAGATTTCGCCGGGATTTATTTAAATTTCTTATTTATTTTTGCACAACGTGGTGATATTAAAAAACGCTGAAATGGAGACTTCTCAGATTCGCCAGAACTACGACAGCGACTGCGAGAGTTTGATCAACAAGATGATCAATCTGGAGCTTTACGCTTCCTACATCTATACTTCAATGGTATTTATTTCTTATATTCTGTTCGCACAACGTCTGTTATGGTATTCTGACTGTTCCCACTGTACTCTTTAAAGATAACAGAAATAGAAATTAAGTTGCACTTAAAAATAACAATTAATGACTAATTATGATTATGATGCAGCCAGTCAGGAGACTTCATTATTGTGTGCCTTTGTTTTATCTATATATTTTGAATAATGTGATAGTTTTATATATGATAATATATAATATAATGGCACTTCGTGCATTTTGAGTTTGGATAAAGAATAAGTGGTTGTTGTTTGATTCAAGTCCTTTCTTTTGGTTTTGCTTCAATCAGGCTCACTACTTCAAACGGGATGATGTGGCTCTTGCTGGGTTTGCCAAGTTCTTCAAGGAGAACAGTGAAGAGGAGCGCGAGCATGCCGAGAAATTCATGGAGTTCCAGAACAAGAGGGGCGGAAAAATTATTCTTCAGGACATTAAGGTACTTGATAGTGTCTGAACTAATCAGTGTAACCCAGTTTTATTGGTACAGGCAAAGCTGACTCTACAACTATTGTTATGGAATGAAACTATGCTTATTTGTAAAGGACCGTTCAATTAATTCAACATTGTGAAGATGCAGTAAGTGATTTCTGAGACATGCTGTTGATAACTGAAATTGACACCCACACATACACACCACTATCGAAAAGAAATGCTCCCCTCCCTTAATTTCTCTGCCCTCAAAATGGCAAGCACTGCAACACGGGTGACGACTAACAGCTGGTGCATCAGACCATTCGCACAAGTATTCATGAATGAGCTTTGACTGCCGCCCAAGATCTAATGATGCAAATGAACAAACAATATGACACTACTATACAAGCAAGACTTTGTTTGTCACCAGCTCCAGATAAACCATGACACTCCACTTCTAATATTACATCCGCATATCTTAGTTCTGTGAAACAAACCAATGTTGCTCCCGTATTGAGTAGAATCAAAGGTGTCCTTGCTTACTCATGCGTTTCCCTCTACAGAAACCTGATCGTGATATGTGGGGAAATGGACTGACCGCTATGCAGTCCGCCCTTCAGCTGGAGAAGAATGTCAACCAGGCTCTGCTGGACCTGCATAAAGCCGCCTCTCAGAAGGGAGACCCTCATGTGAGTAACTCTCATTTCTTGAAGTTGATACTCTGAATCTGCTATATATATTATAAAATGTGTCAACTTTTCTTGGACATTTGTTTTCTAAAAAATTTTCTGATGTCTTGTCCGACAGCTGTGTGACTTCCTGGAGACTCACTACTTGAACGAGCAGGTCGAGGCCATCAAGAAACTTGGTGACCACATCACCAACCTTTCCAAGATGGATGCTGGAAACAACAGGATGGCAGAGTACCTGTTCGACAAGCACACCCTGCAGAGCTAAATGCAGACCTCAGATCCTCTTGCATGAAGAAATCATCAAGCTTGTTTTTTGCACTTCTGCAAGTTTTTAGTCGAAGGCATTTATATGGTTGCATCTAGTAAATGTCTTTAAAAAATTCTTGCATCAGGTGTCGACTGTACACTCATTGGTTTTAACCTTGTGAATTTGAATAAACACTTTGGCTGGATTTGATTTTGTCTTCATTTGACTTTGAACCTCAAGTGGTCTCAATCCAGTGGTCACATCCAGGATGTGCAGTGCTGGAATAGGATCTGGATAGATGCCTTCAGTAATGGAAAAAACTGCCATCTGACCCTCATGTCACTTGAAACATGTTCTTAAATGATATGACATCTTAACAATCTGCATTAAGGCACTAGATTAATATCTGAGAGGAGACTGAAGGTCAGGAATGTAGTAATGCTCCAAAAAAATGAATTTCCTCTTGTAATCAATTGGTTGATGAATAATCAAGTTGTACTTTGTAGGGAGATTTTCCCATTTTAAGTTTTGTTCTTAATCATTTCTTCTGCTGACCTTATTCCTGACCCATTCCATTAACATGAGAGACAAACACCGAATACAGTGTTGGATACATAAAGCAGTGTCGGAAACACAAAGGCAGATATTTACAGGATGTGGTCCAAACAACAACGCATCCCAATGACTTTTTGTGGACAAATATTTGTGATCCACTGAAGGAAGTGAAGTACAGTCATAAAGGTTTGGAATGAAAGTGGGAACATTGACAACGTTCATTCATGGCACATAGTTTTACAGTCTAAAACCTCAAAAATATAATACAAACATTAGGTTGTGAAAAAGCCACTTCAATACAGATCTGTAATCAATAGTACTAACATCTTTTACATGTCACTCACCTCAGCTATGGTGTGCACAAAAGGACATCCTGCATTGCATTAATCAATTTGTGCAGCATTCACCAATGTTACAGTCACTGAACAAAAACTTGTAAAGAAAAGACACTTCATTTCATCAAAATAACTGTTAAACTAGACCCAACTGATTACATGCATTTTTGAGTAACACAAGCAAAAGATGATTCAGTAAAACTAACAACAGTGCAAGTTCTTTTTTTCTTTGGGTAAAAACTGATTCAATTAGCAGAGTAACAACAGTTTCTGGAAATTGGCATAATTCCAAACTGGAAAAGGTTGTTGTTAGTCATGTTAATATTATAGCAGTAATAACAGTTCAACCTAAAGCTATACATTAATAGACAACCAATCAAATAACCCTCCATCTTAATTTAGACCTGTTGAAAAATGATAACTTCATTATTTTAAAGTGGAAATATTTGTGACAATACAGTCATGGCCAAAAGTTTTGAGAATTACATAAATATTGGAAATTGGAAAAGTTGCTCCTTAATATTTTATAATAGCAATTTGCATATACTCCAGAATGTTATGAAGAGTGATCAGATGAATTGCATAGTCCTTCTTTGCCATGAAAATGAACTTAATCCCAAAAAATCCCTTAATCCCTTTCCACTGCATTTCATTGCTGTCATTAAAGGACCTGCTGAGATCATTTCAGTAATCGTCTTGTTAACTCAGGTGAGAATGTTGACGAGCACAAGGCTGGAGATCATTATGTCAGGCTGATTGGGTTAGAATGGCAGACTTGACATGTTAAAAGGAGGGTGATGCTTGAAATCATTGTTCTTCCATTGTTAACCATGGTGACCTGTAAAGAAACGCATGCAGCCATCATTGTGTTGCATAAAAATGGCTTTACAGGCAAGGATATTGTGGCTACTAAGATTGCACCTAAATCAACAATTTATAGGATCATCAGCAACTTCAAGGAAAGAGGTTCAATTCTTGTAAAGAAGGCTTCAGGGCGTTCAAGAAAGTCCAGCAAGTGCCAGGATCATCTCCTAAAGAGGATTCAGCTGCGGGATCGGAGTGCCACCAGTGCAGAGCTTGCTCAGGAATGGCAGCAGGCAGGTGTGAGCGCATCTGCACGCACAGTGAGGCGAAGTCTTTTGGAAGATGTCCTGGTGTCAAGAAGGGCAGCAAAGTAGCCACTTCTCTCCAAAAAAAACATCAGGGACAGATTGATCTTCTGCAGAAAGTATCGTGAATGGACTGCTGAGGACTGGGGCAAAGTCATATTCTCTGATGAAGCCCCTTTCTGATTGTTTGGGGCATCTGGAAAAAGGCTTGTCAGGAGAAGAAAAGGTGAGCGCTACCATCAGTCCTGTGTCATGCCAACAGTAAAGCATCCTGAGACCATTCATGTGTGGGGTTGCTTCTCATCCAAGGGAGTGGGCTCACTCACAATTCTGCCCAAAAACACAGCCATGAATAAAGAATGGTACCAAAACACCCTCCAACAGCAACTTCTTCCAACAATCCAACAACAGTTTGGTGAAGAACAATGCATTTTCCAGCACGATGGAGCACCGTGCCATAAGGCAAAAGTGACAACTAAGTGGCTCGGGGACCAGAATATTGAAATTTTGGGTCCATGGCCTGGAAACTCCCCAGATCTTAATCCCATTGAGAACTTTTGGTCAATCCTCAAGAGGCGGGTGGACAAACAAAAACCCACTAATTCTGACAAACTCCAAGAAGTGATTATGAAAGAATGGGTTGATATCAGTCAGGATTTGGCCCAGAAGTTGATTGAGAGCATGTCCAGTCGAATTGCAGAGGTCCTGAAAAAGAACAACCAACACTGCAAATACTGACTCTTTGCATAAATGTCATGTAATTGTCGATAAAAACCTTTGAAACGTATGAAGTGCTTGTAATTATATTTCAGTACATCACAGAAACAACTGAAACAAAGATCTAAAAGCAGTTTAGCGGCAAACTTTGTGAAAACTAATATTTATGGAATTCTCAAAACTTTTGGCCACAACTATAGACTCAAATAGTTTACATTGTTATAAATAATTATAATCAGTATAAATAATTGGCAGGTACATTGATTCAATAATAGACAGATTAAAAATAAAGTATAAAAATAATCCCCATTGGAATAGGGTGCACTATAACATTTGATGGTTTCACATGCGTATCCTAGGAAGTTGGTCAGGTTACAAACATACATGCATCTTCCATGAGAGAGAAAATGCTGAGTCACAGAGACGCAGCTGCATGTCAGCTCTTGGGAGTTTGCACTTGTTGCTGACGCAGAATGAGCTTTCATGGACAATATCTGGTAGAAAATTGCTTTGTAATTCTCACCTGTTGTCATTTTACTCGTCTAATCAGGTGTCAGGTATCTAAAGGCAGTTACCAAGTGAAAAATGGCATTAACTCCAAAGTGGAAAAACATGCTATTTCAGGATTGTCCCATGATGTTTGCCATATTATATCCCATTAAAATAGTGTTAGCAGACTTCATACAGTGAACCTCTGGAAAACAAATTGGTCTAGTTGTTCTAGAAAAAATGGTTTAATGTAACATTAAAATAAAACAATCACATATTATAATAAAACAATATTTTATTCATATTTAAACAACTAGCATGGTGAATGAGAACAGTGATCAAAAATCACCACTATATTAGTTAGCTTACTAATGCTGTGAATGTTGTATAGCTAACATATTAATATAAATTTATTTTAGAGCTAATGAAAGGAGAGAGTTATCATTAATGATATTTTATTCAGAACTATTCTGCATAAAACTAATAAGGTTATAGTCTATGCAAAATGCAATATATGACTACAGAAATGGATGATGAAGGAACAAAAGTGGGAGGCACTTACGAATATGAAAAAAGTTTGGAAAACTAAAAGTTGTATTTTAAATCTAGAAGAACAATGATCTTCGTTTCTAGTTACATTTCAAAATGCAAATCATGTGTGTAGGCTCATTGAAAAAAAAAAACTGATGGATTCACTATGCTTTTAATTATGAAAAAAGAAAAGCCTATCCATTATCTTGTCTTCGTTATCTGTACTAACACAGAGGATTGTCTTGTCACTTCGTTACTCAGCTCCAGTTACTGGTTTCAGTTCCACTGACGCATCATGTTGTGATCGTATATAAGACGAACGCGCACCTTCATTTCACTCACAGCTTCTGGAAGATCCGAATAGGTTCTTGCATCAACAGTGATTGAACGGAACTGCGATCTCTCCGGAATTTATTTAACTCTATTTAAATTTCTACTTATTTTGCACCAAAGTTGTGATAAAATAAACGCTGAAATGGAGACTTCTCAGATTCGCCAGAACTACGACCGCGACTGCGAGGCTTTGATCAACAAGATGATCAATCTGGAGCTTTACGCTTCCTACACTTACACTTCAATGGCAAGTATCTCTTATTGGTTTTATCACTTTGCTGCATCGTTATACGGAACATTGTTTCTATTGATTATTGTTTTCCGTTCATGACGAATCTAAAACGACAAGAACACTATATAAATATGCATATGAATATTATAACCGTATAGTAAATGCCTTAAGCAGTAGCCACATTGCGCATCAGTCATATGGAAACATCTACGGCTGTTTACAATTGTTTGTAACTGTGGTTGTGTGTCTATTATGTGATAAATTAGTGTGACTTTGATTGTATGCCACTTACTGAAGATATTATTTAAAAAAAAATGTTTATAACTGTAGTCCCTGATAAAAGACTGTTCCTGAAATTGTTATTTATTCCCCTGTTCCTTAATATTATTGTTCGATTTTGTTCAGGCTTTCTACTTCAAACGGGATGATGTGGCTCTTGCTGGGTTTGCCAAGTTCTTCAAGGAGAACAGTGAAGAGGAGCGCGAGCATGCCGAGAAATTCATGGAGTTCCAGAACAAGAGGGGCGGAAAAATTATTCTTCAGGACATTAAGGTGCTTGGTAGTATTTTTAATCATGTCTTATGACTTTGAACATTGTAACATAAACAGAGGTCTAGTGACTCTTTGCTAAAGGAATCCCATGTAAAGCTCTCTGATCTCTCTAGAAACCGGAGCACGATATGTGGGGAAATGGACTGATCGCTATGCAGTCCGCTCTTCAACTGGAGAAGAAAGTCAACCAGGCTCTGTTGGACCTGCACAAAGCCGCCTCTGAGAAGGGAGACCCTCATGTGAGTAACCCTCATTTATTAAAGTTGATACACTAAACCTGCCTCATATACTTGCTTTTTTAAAACAGTGTCACAACTATTCTGGGACGTTTGTATTCTAAATTATTTTCTGATTTCTTCTCCAACAGCTTTGTGACTTCCTGGAGACTCACTACTTGAACGAGCAGGTCGAGGCCATCAAGAAAATTGGTGACCACATCACCAACCTTTCCAAGATGGATGCTGGAAACAACAGGATGGCAGAGTACCTGTTTGACAAGCACACCCTGCAGAGCTAAATGCAGACCTCAGATCCTCTGCATACTGTAAAACCTCCAGCTATACTCTAGGCTTAAATCATCAATCTAATGTTATGATGCAAAATATTAGACTTGAAAGATTGAAAAGTTAACATTTCAAGGCTACTTGTCACTGCATAACACACATCACACTTTTAATTTGCCATCAAGTCAGTGCTTTGTGTTGAATGTACTCTGGTTTTAATCTGTCGAATTTGGTGAATAAACATTTTTGGCTCAATTGACTTGTCTTGGGTTTTTGTGTGTATCTATGAATTGTGAAGATCATATTTTCAACAAACAGAAGGCGCTTTAGAGGTACTCTAAGAATACAGAGGTGAACCGTTAACAGTAATTTAGTGTTTGAACCATGTTACTTTAAGCAGTTAATTTATTTTGTCTGGCCTACAAAAGGTTTTTAAACTATATCGGTAAAATTGTGACAAATCAAAGATTTACGCTGTAACTGCTGTCAAGTGCATGCGTTAGATCTTGATTGTCCTTTAGATAACTATGCTTTATTTTAAGCCCACATGCAGGAGGAAAAATAGCACTGCTTTGCAACCTGGTTAAAATCTGTGAACACTGGATAACCCTGCACTTCTGATTTTTAACATACAATACAGCCTATATAGTAAGTTTAACTGAATGTTCAATTAATTTCGGTTCATGAATAAAAGCATTATGTGAACCTGGGGTGGGGCTCCAGCATTAATGGACAAGATTCAATTCAGTTTATTCAATATTATAGGTCAGTTTACACATACCAAAGAAACACCGTTGACCACAGAAACTCAAGGACAGTGTCTTTTTCACTACAGTGTAATCCCTCTAATCAAGCATTAAGATGAGCTCCCCCTGCTGGCATCACAAACACCTCTTCCAACAGTTTCCCTCAGGATTTATAGCTCCTACAATCGGCTCGTGGACCAACATCTCTTCATACTAGTTCATTTATAGCATCAAATAAACTTGAATAGACATCAGAAGGAATTTTATTTCAAGTGCGGAAAGATGTGCGTACACAGAATTTTTGAAGTTCAAATTCACTGATGTTAATCTACTAACTCCCCTGACTGCTTTGTCAGACAAAATGGCAGATTTGGGGTTATGATTGGTGAGATCGCCTGTCAATCAAACTGTAAAGGGTCAATTGTGTCATCAGAAGTGAGCAAGTTAAAAGTTTGATATAAGCATATACTGTTGAGGTAGGCAACTAAAAGACTTGGTGTCAAATCATTTTTATTTCCTGTTGGATTTCGCTTTTAATGATGAATGAAGAAGGGAATAGAACTATGAAAGTTGATTTGGTCTTCTTTATCTCAGGAACTGTCAATCTTTTCGCTTCTTCATTCAGCTCGTTCTTTGATTGGCTGGTTTCAGTTCCACTAACACTGACGCGTCATGTTGTGATCGTATATAAAGCGAACGCGCACCTTCATTTCACTCACAGCTTCTAGAAGATCAGAGTAAGTTCTTGCTTCAACAGTGATTGAACGGAACTGAGATTTCGCCGGGATTTATTTAAATTTCTTATTTATTTTTGCACAACGTGGTGATATTAAAAACGCTGAAATGGAGACTTCTCAGATTCGCCAGAATTACGACAGCGACTGCGAGGCTTTGATCAACAAGATGATCAATCTGGAGCTTTACGCTTCCTACATCTATACTTCAATGGTATTTATTTCTTATATTCTGTTCGCACAACATTTGTTGTGGTATTCTGACTGTTCCCACTGTACTCTTTAAAGATAACTAATAGAAATGAAGTTGTATTGGAAAACTATCAATTGAGTAACGTTAATTATGATCGATGCAGCCAGTCAGGATACTTCATTATTGTGCACCTGTAAATGTATATGATGGTACTTCATTGTTTTTAGCTTAGAGAAAGAATAAGTGTTGCTGCCAAATGTTTGTCGTTGTTCTCAAGTCCTTTTGGTTTTGCTCCAATCAGGCTCACTACTTCAAACGGGATGATGTGGCTCTTGCTGGGTTTGCCAAGTTCTTCAAGGAGAACAGTGAAGAGGAGCGCGAGCATGCCGAGAAATTCATGGAGTTCCAGAACAAGAGGGGTGGAAAAATTATTCTTCTGGACATTAAGGTGCTTGATAGTGTCTGAACTAATCAGTGTAACCCAGTTTTATTGGTACAATCAAAGCTGACTCTACAACTATTGTTATGGAATGAAATTATGCTTTTGTAAAGGACTGTTGAATGATTTCAACTTCGTAAGGATTCAGGAAGTGATTTCTAATACCTGCTGTTGATTAATTGAAATTGACACCCACACATACACCCCACTACTGAGAAAACGCTCCCCTCCCTTAATTTCTCCGCCCTCAAAATGGCAAGCACTGCAACACGGGTGACGATTAACAGCTGGTGCATCAGACCATTCGCACAAGTATTAATGAATGAGCTTTGACTGCCGCCCAAGATCTAATGATGCAAATGAACAAACAATATGACATGAGTATACAAGCAAGACTTTGTTTGTCACCAGCTCCAGATAAACCATGACACTCAAAACTGTTCTAATATTACAACCGCATATCTTAATACGTGAGCAACATTGGTTTGTTTCACTGAACTGCGTAGAATCAAAGGTGTCCTTGCTTACTCATGTGTTTCCCACTACAGAAACCTGATTGTGATATGTGGGGAAATGGACTGACCGCTATGGAGTCCGCGTTTCAGCTGGAGAAGAACGTCAACCAGGCTCTGCTGGAACTGCATAAAGCCGCCTCTGAGAAGGGAGACCCTCATGTGAGTAACCTTTTTCTTTTTTTGGATGTTGATGCTCTAAATTTGCCTCTGTATACATGTTTTTTTTTTTTTTTTTTTTTTTTTTTTGGGGGGGGGGGGGGGGGGGGGTTGTTAGTCTATTTTACTTTGCTGTTTGTATTCGAAATGACTTTCTGATGTCTTGTCCAACAGCTGTGTGACTTCCTGGAGACTCACTACCTGAACGAGCGGGTTGAGGCCATCAAGAAAATTGGTGACCACATCACCAACCTTTCCAAGATGGATGTTCTAAACAACAGGATGGCAGAGTACCTGTTCGACAAGCACACCCTGCAGAGCTAAAGATCATCTTGCTTGTTATTCACTTATGCAAATTTAAACCTATGGTTATATCTGGTGTCACTTTAAGTCTTGCATCTGGCGTTTACTGTTGCTTGTACACTCATTGGTTTAACCTTGTGAATTTGAATAAACTTTTTTTTTTTTTTTTTTGCTTAATTGATCGTTTTTATTTGACTTGGAACCTCAAGTGGTCTAAATCCAGTGGCCACATCCAAGATATGACCGACTAGGCTCTGGATAGGTGCTTAATGAAACTTAATGAAAATTTGCCATCTGACCCTCATGTCACTTGAAACCCGTTTTTAAATAATATGAAGTCTTTTTAATCTGCATTATTGCATGGACTAGATTCACATCTTGGACGTCACTGGAGGTCAGGAATGGAGTAATACCCACGAAGAATAAACATGCTCTTGCAATTATTTGGTTGATCAGAATAATCAAGAGTTGTAATTTTGTAGGCAGGTTTTCCATTAAGTTTTTTTTTTTTTTTTTTTTTTTTTTTTCTGCTGATCTTATGTTTCTGACCTATTCTGCAAACCGCACATACGAATCCAATTTTGGATACATTAAACAGTGTCTGAACACAAAGGCAGATCTCTAGAGAATGCAATACAAGCATCCCAATCACTTTCAGGGTATGTACAAAAATGTGTTCTACAGAAGGAAGTGAAGTACACTCATTAAGGTTGTAAATGCCATGAGTGAGAAGATGACAATGTTCATGAACTATGTCTATAAAATATTTACAATGAGTGAAAAATCTGCAATCAATATGTGACTACAGTGACTATCATTTTGGGGAAAGATAAGTGTGATCTGGACATTTAAAGAAATTTTTGTGAACCTGGACCACAAAATCACGTGCGTCGAACAGGTATATTTGTAGCAGTAGCCAACAATACAGTGTAAGGGTCAAAACTATTTTTTACTTTTATTTTAACAAACACAAAGCAAAGTTACAAATTGCCTGACACACAATGCTACACACACAAAAGGATACATAAAATGATATGGTCCAGACAGACTGTAAAATGAAGATGGATAGAAATGTACAACAGGACCAACAGAGAACAAGGAGACAACAGAAGACAAATAAATACCTCTGGAGAGACTATATGATACCAAACCTCAGAATATCTCAAACAGATGCATTTATACTGTCCACATATGTTGTCCAAATGCCATTAAAGATATCAGTTGTGGAGTGAATAAAACATGTTAGAAGTTCCAGAGGAATAGTTTTTTCTAATAAATGAATGCCATCCTTTTATAGAGAGAGGTTTGTTGCTGATCCTCGACATTAGTAAATTCTTCCTGGCAGCAAAAGTTAACAAGCTAAAAAGATGTATTTTGTGCTTATTAGAAATAAGATTACATGGAAAACCCAGGATAAGAGAGAAAGGGTCAGGATCCAAGGCCAAACCTAAGATTTTATTTAATTGAGCTACGATTCTGGACCAGTAGGTCTGGATTACATGATAATCCCATACACAATGAATATAATCTCCTATGTCGGATTTACATTTAGGGCAGAGTGATGAGTGAGCTGGATTGTATTTGTGTCTTAAATGTATTCTGTGGAGGATCCTAAACTGAATGGATCTTGCCCTATTGCAAACTGAGAGCCTGTTGGACCAAAACATCTCCCATTCCTCCTCTGAGATGTCCACCCCAAGCTCTCTTTCCCAAGTTAATCTGAGGTGTGAGGTATTAACAGTAACATAGGAGCACAGAGCTTTGTAGAACAAGGAAACCAACTTTTGTGTAGGAGGGTTTAAAAGAATGTTCTCAGTTACTGAAAATGAATATTTGGAAGTAAGTATAGTATTTCTGAATATATCATCTCTAATTTGCAAAAATTGAAAAAGAATTTTTTTAATTTACCTAGTTAAAATTTAGGTTATGATATCGACGGACAGAAGTGATCTCCCCTCAAATAGGTCACCTATCCTACGCCTATCCTACATAAACAGGCCATAGGTTGAAACCAAGGTACATAATACTCGGCAAGAACTCTGGGTTGTTCAGAATTGGCAAAAGAGAAGAGGTTGTGTTGATCCTATCTTCCAATCTTTATATAGCGTGCCATGCCTTGAGAGTATTACACACTAAAGGACTATCATATAGAGCTTTACTTTCACTTAGAATTTCACACAAATAATAAGTTTTGTAAAGGGCATTTGGACTGTGAAGATAAGCCATTCAACAATGAATCAAAGCTAGCACGCCAACTGATACAGTTTAAAATTTGGGAGAGCCAAGCCACCCTTTGCACTATGGAGCTGAAGTTTAACTTAACCACCCTTTCAAGTCTTTTATGACCTTATTAGACAGTAAAATAGGAATCATTTGCATTGGATGCACTAAATGAGGCAGTTCATTAATTTTTATCAAGGCAACCTGTCCCAGCCAAGACAGAGGGCACATCTGGGGCAGGTGTTTTCAACCTTTTCGGACAGACCAGTTTTATCCTTGCTTACCTTCAGTGAGTGTGCAGTTGATACATGTTGGCTGTTACTGAAACTCTCCTAAAGTGTCGCATACATTCCTGGCACATATAGTTTTTCAGTCTTAAACCTCAAAAATATAATAATAACATTAGGTTGTGAAAAACACACTTTTATACGATCACAAGTTAAATATGGAGTACCACAAGGCTCAGTTCTAGGACCGTTGCTTTTCACTCTGTACATGCTACCCTTGGGAGATGTCATTAGGAAGCATGGCATTAGCTTTCACTGTTACGCTGATGATACTCAGCTCTATATTTCCTCACGCCCTGACGAAACCTACCAATTCTCAAAATTAACAGAATGCGTAGCTGATATAAAAAATTGGATGACTTGTAATTTCCTACTACTAAACTCAGAAAAAACAGAGATTCTAATTATTGGACCAAAAACTTCACATAAAAACCTAGAATACTGTCTAACACTTGATGGCTGCTCTGTTAAGTCATCTTCGTCAGTAAGGAACCTGGGTGTGCTCTTTGATACCAATCTTTCATTTGAAAGCCACATTTCTAGCATATGTAAAACCGCATTCTTCCATCTTAAAAATATATCTAAATTGCGACATATGCTCTCAATGACAAATGCGGAACAGCTAGTTCATGCGTTTATGACCTCGAGACTAGATTACTGTAACGCTCTATTGGGTGGTTGCCCTGCTCGCGTGATAAACAAATTACAGCTGGTCCAAAACGCAGCTGCTAGAGTCCTTACTAGAACCAGGAAATATGAACATATTAGCCCTGTTCTGTCAAAACTGCACTGGCTCCCTATTAAACATCGTATAGATTTTAAAATCTTGCTAATTACTTACAAAGCACTAAATGGCTTAGCTCCCCAGTACCTGAGTGAGCTCTTAATGCATTATAGTCCTTCGCGTCTATTACGATCTCAGAATTCTGGCCAGTTGTTAATACCTAGAATATAAAAATCAACCGCAGGCGGTAGATCCTTTTCCTATTTGGCACCTAAACTCTGGAACAATCTTCCTAGCATTGTTCGGGAAGCAGACACACTCTGTCAGTTTAAATCTAGACTAAAAACGCATCTATTTAACTTGGCATACACATGACGCACTATAAACTTTTGTCTTCATATCCGTTAAAGGATTGTTAGGCTGCATAGATCAGGTCAGCCGGAACCGGGATCACTTCCTATAACACCAGATGTACTCGGTACATCAGAAGAAGAATGGCGTCTACGCTAATTTTTTGTCTCTCTGCTTATCCCGAGGTTTACCAATTAACGTGATTGGCTGGATCTGGGCTGTGTCCGGGTCGGACGGGGAACCTGTGCCTGTGTGCGGCAGCAATGTGGCCCTGTGGTGTCGGCGGAGATTGTGTTAACTAGCTCATCCTTTGTTAATACCTTACCGACTCATCAGCCAGTGGCACATATCCCAACAAACCGTCCCATACCGGCGTGATCAAAAAGATCTTAAACTAGATTAAATATTTTGACTGTTGCGATTCCAAAACGGTTTAATGACCTGTAACTCTGCCTGAGTATCGGACAAGTGTTCACTGTTGGCCAGAGGAGAACTGGCCCCCCGACTAAGCCTGGTTTCTCCCGAGGTTTTTTTCTCCATTTGTTGGAGTTTTGGTTCCTTGCCGCTGTTGCCTTTGGCTTGCTTAAGTTGGGGACACTTGCTTGATATTCAGCAGTGTTTTCGATATGCCTGCATTGGCGCCATTGTATACAAACTGAGCTGAGCCGGACGATTACGTCACTGTTTTCTGCAGTGCTGATATACATAAATTAACTAGACTAATAACTATTGATATTTGCAACGGAATGAATCAATAATATATAGAATAAGCTGCACAATGACACCATTTTCTTATTAATGTAAAGCTGCTTTGCCACAATTTGCATTGTAAAAAGCGCTATATAAATAAAGATGACTTGACTTGACTTGACTATACAGATCTGTAATCAACAATACTAACGTCTTTTACATGTAGCTCACCTCAGCTATGGTGTGCACAAAGGGACATCCTGCATTGCATTAACCAATTTGTGCAGCACTCACAAATGTTACATTCACTGAGGGGCCCAGAGGGACCAAGTACAACAGGGAAAAGTCATTAATTAGGAGCTCAGACCTAAGGTCTTGTCTAGAGACAGGTGCGTGGGTCCATTTGGTCGAGCTCCGAGAGGCCAACTTACTATGCAGAAAGGACCCGAGCCTGTAAGGCAGGGATGTCCAGGTTGTAGAACCAGATGAAGGTGGATGGTGAAGCCCAGCCAGCTGCTGCACAAATTTCTGCAATGGACACACCACTGCACCATGCCCAGGATGAGACCATGCCTCTGGTGGAGTGGGCTTGTACTCTGTGGCGAGGGGGGGGGCGTGGTTCAGCGAGGTCTGCAGGTCTTCAGTGGGAGAGAGAGTTGGGAGATGTGCAGTGTGAAGGAAATTTTAATATTGAGGTGTTTTTTTGTGAATAAGGCATGGTTTTTCTCTTTCTGGTATTAACACCTCTTTATGATAGAATAACAGCTGCAAAGGTGACGGGAATCTAAGAGTGACCTGGGGGTGGTTAGATAACAGCTACAAAGGTGACGGGAACCTAAGGGTGACCTAAGGGAGAGGGAGGGTTAATTGGCCCTAATTCTGTCGTAAATTTATGACCTAAGGCCTAAAAAGCCATCCTGTCCTAGGTTTAGGCCTTTTGTCATGATAAGAGTGTCTTCTTACTTTTTCATGTGTGTGGAAAAGTACTGATGGTAAGAAGTGTCACCTTGAAAGGGACGAGGGGGGTATAAAAGCTGAGGGAACCCGCCCTTCTGTGTCGCACTCTGCAGAAACCTGTGTTGCTGTATGACTGTTTGACCTTTCTTGCAAGAAATAAATTCTTTATAAAGACAATTTTCTTTGAGTTTGTCTCTTAAGCAGCACGAGTAAAATTTCTGCCACAACAATTGGTGTCAGAAGTGGGATTCCTTGGATGTGCCTTTTGGACCCGAGAGCGGACGGTGACTGATCATCCTGGACTCTTAAGTCACAGCCCTACCCCGAACAAAGTTTGAGGGACGAGGGGCCGACCGCCAGGGCCCAGAGGGGACACCACTGGAATTAGAAAAGAATCCGGGTGGCATCAGAGATTTTGCTGGTAAGAGACAAATCAAAATTTCAAAGAAAAAGGGGTTGTTTTAGGGATTTTTAAATTGAAAATTGGGAATATGTAAAAAAAAAAAAAAAAAAAAAAAGGGACGAACCAAAGTGGCGAATCTGACTCTGTGGCAATATAATCAAAGAGATACGTATCTGAGATCACCCGAGCCAGGGCAGTGTGATCAAGACAGTTGCAGAAACTTGAGAACACACTGTCAGGACAGAGGGATCAGGATAGGGGTAAATCTGAGATTATGGTTAAAAAAGGGATGATCAAAGTTTTTAAAAGAGAACTTTGACATCGGGTAAACTTGGTAAACTTGATAAATGCATGGTTAAATTTGAGGAAACAAGAGAATTTGAATTGTGCATTTAGCAAAATTGTACATTTAAACGGGGTGTTTGAATTGTGCAGATATTATACCTGGCCGATTCGGGTTAAGTAATCGGAAATACCTGGCCGATTCGGGTTAAGTAATCGGAAATACCTGGCCGATTCGGGTTAAGTAATCGGAAATACCTGGCCGATTCGGGTTAAGTAATCGGATATACCTGGCCGATTCGGGTGATGTAATCGGATCTGTTGGAGACGTCCAATAGATTATTAGACGCGTCAAGGAACGCCACAGAGAAAGATAAACCAAAATGGGGAAGTCCCAGAGCAAGCTTGCGAAATTTGATACACCGGTGTTCTGTCAAATGCGAAAATTGTATGGCCAGAAATGTATGAAAGATATAGAGAAACTAATCAAATATCATGATTTTCCAGAAGAAGGAACAATGAGTGTCATCCAACTGAATGTTGTGAAGGAGTCGGTGGAAGAGGGAAGCAAAAATCAGAAAGGGTGCTGTGTGACACACATGTGTGAAGATTGTGAGAAAACAGTGAATTGTTGGCTGCAGGAGGCAGATAGGAGGGAAAGAAGGACAATGCAGAAGGAATTAGCATGTAGGAATGAGAAAGAAAAAGAAAGTGGTATGAATAAGAGAGAAAAAGAAAGTGGTATGAATAAGAGAGAAAAAGAAAGTGGTATGAATAAGAGAGAAAAAGAAAGTGGTATGAATAAGAGGGAAAAAGAAAGTGGTATGAATAAGAGAGAAAAAGAAAGTGGTATGAATGGGAAAGAAAAAGAATGTAAATGGGATGAAAGAAAAGAAATTGCACCACACAAATCTACTAACCCTTTTGTCTCTGTCTGTTCACATGCACCACCACCATATCATCACTACCCTGTGGCTGAGTTGCAAGCCCTAAAAGTGGTCCCCGACCTAGACTGCTCTCCGCCGCAAAGACCAACAGCACCTGGTACCTCTCAACCCTTGCTTCAAGAACCAGAGTATGAAGAGGAAGAAACAGCGCGCAGAGCTCCCCCAACGAGGAAGAAAATAATGTGAGTATAACAGCTCCAATGGTGGAAGTTTCTGGGCCTGAGGGGCCGCTGATGATTTTTAAACCTTGAACTGTGGCTGACATGAAAAGAGTAATGGCTCACTTGCCAGAACCGGACGAAGCGGGCGACAAGATTTCAGTTGAACTGATCACGTTTTGTCAAGTGTTCAGCCCCACTATGTACGAACTGAAAAGGCTGCTTGCAGTGAAATTGGGGGGCTTCGAGCTGGCACAAAGTGAGTGAGAAGTTGAAAGAAGAGGATTGTCGGAGAGGACACAGTGACTGGGAGCACCAAAAGAACAGGGAGTACTGCGCAGCTGTTGCAGAACTGGCCAAAGTCATAAGAGTGACATTTCCAGCACGCATAGGCTACTCGAAAAGAGTGGGGAAAACTGCTAAGAGGTGGGACTGCTGGGTTTGTGGAACTGATGATCATGTGACAAGAGACTGTCAAGAGACCAAATGCAAGCTGTGTAAGAAAGATGGTCATTGGGGCCGAGAATGCCCAGAGAACCAGCAACAGAAAGACTGAAGTGAGGAGCGCGGAGAGCAGGAAGGAGGGGCTGCTGGGCACGCAATCAACCATTACTGAAAAGGGAAGTGAACATTTTTTTAACCACATACACAAACACATACGCTGATTTACATACTGCTTTCTGCAATGAAGAAAACGCTTGCACTTCTCTGTGTGTCTTTGATGAAAAATGTGATGCGTCTGATAAATGTTTAGTGATGTATGAAAGTGAGGGGTTTTTAAGCGTGCCCCATGTTAGTGGAGACAAAAAAAAAAAAAAAAAAAAAAAAAAAAAAAAAGGGGGATTCTGGAGCAAACAGATCCTCTGTGCGACCATGTGACTTGCCATGTTAACCGTCAATGACAAACAGTATAAATGAGTATATTTCTGCATCGGGGCACCAAATTTCTGAAAAGTTTACTACACCCTTATCCTGTGAGACAGAAGGGGGTTGAAAATTAAAACATGAATTCATATGTTCAATTAAATGCCCTGTACCCCTTATGGGTCGAGATTTGATGTGCAAACTAAATTTAGTGCTTGTTGGAAAACTCCTCTGGTGTCAAGGTAATAGAGGACGAACAATTTGTTGTTTGCAATCAGAAGCACAGTGGCACATATGAGTGGCACGTAACAGATGGTGAGGGGGCTAAGAGGATATGTGAAATTGCTAAGATCTGAATTAAGCCACTCAATACATAAGTTATGATGCCTGACAATGTACATTGCACGTCACATGTCGCAATTGAAAGAAATTAGTGAAAATATGAAAGTGACTGGTTCAAAGGTGAAAGGAGAGAGACATTGAAGTTTGACAAACTATATTGGATGGAGAATGTGTGTGCGGCTTCGATCCAACAGAAAAACAGGTTTTATTTTATCTGTTAGGAGAAGAAACTATGCCCGTCTTATATGGTTCCAAGGTTGAAGTAGGGAAGTTTTTGAGAAAATGTGTTGAAGCAACAGTTTGGAGGGAGAGAAAAGGATGATTTGAAGTACATGGAGAGATTGGGGGCATTTATGTCAGAGTACAAGCATGAAATTGAGGTGGAAAGAGTTATAAATGTAATTGACAATGTCACAAGGAGGAGACTTATTGCATGGCAAATATTTGTGCTTCAGACACTGCCTTGGCAGAGGTGATCCCTGAGTTATGAAAACTCTAAAACACAAATATGATGTGGGATTGATTAGGGAGTGTGAGCCGGTTGTAATCACTGCAAAATCAGATTACAGACCGTGTCAAGAGTAGTATCCTCTCAAAACAGAGGCATTACTGAATATCACACCAGTTTTTGAGTAGAGTGTCATAAGGCCATGCAATGATTCTGCTGTTTGGACTCTAATTTTTTCCTGTGAAAAAGATAAGAAACATGGTAGTGAATGCAGCTGTCAGGTAAACGGGGCTCCTACTGTTCCAAATTCATACACAATCTTGTCAAAAGTACACAAGATGAAACATTTTATTGAGAGGTAGATTTGGCTAATGCATTTTTTCAAGTGTGCCAATGGGTAGAGATGGGGATTTCTGGTTTGTATTCATATTTAATGGGAAAAGTTATATATACATTTACAAGACTTTGTGAGGGATATTGTGAGTTTCCGACAATTTATAATAGGGTATTGAGAAGGAGCTGGAATGTCTGACCCTGACAGCTGGAACAGCCCTGTTTCAGTGTGTGATGATTTGTGTGTGTGTGTGTTTGTGATGAGTCTATGTGTGTAACTGACACTGTGACTCTCCTGAAGCACTTGGCTCGGGAGGGTTACAAGTTCAGCTTGTCGAAACTGCAGTTTGTGAAACAAAAGTAAAATTTTTGGGTAATGTCATAACCCGTAACATTAAGTCTCTGTCTGACAAAAGGTGTTATAAAAGATGTACCAAAACCAGTAACCAAAAAAGAAAATGTAGAAATTTTGGGGAATGTGCTCATATTGTTGAATATTTCTTCTAAATTATGCAATTCTTGAATAGCCTCTGAGAGCCCTAACAGTGGGGAAGGGGTTAAAGTCATGGGACAAAATTGAACAGACATGGACCCTTGGCCTACTGGTACAAACAAAGCCTTTTGTTCAGATGGAGGATCAGGAAAATGGGTTTATGACTTTTGTGTTGTTACAATGTCACGATGAACATTGATGATTCCACACGCGGTGTCCATAATATTGCAAGAAAAGAAAATATTGAATTTATCGACAGCTCGATGGCGACGAAGCCACAATATCTTGCTTGATACGTTGAATATTATTGTTAAGCGTTGTATAGTCTTGAATCCTGACACCCTCCTTCTGAAGGAGGAGCATGGGGAGGAACATCATTGTTATTTGATCGAATTTGAACTAGTCTGTACACCGCAACCTGACCTTGTAGATATGCCGGTCAAAGAGCTGTGAGAAGGTCCTCTTTGTGGATGGTTTAGCTTTCAGAGATCCACAAACAGGCCAAAACAAGGTCGGCTCTGCTTTGACGACCGAATTTGAAGTTGTGACTTCTGGCTCATTGCCGTCAAATTAGTAAGCAAGAAATTTTTCAAAAACAGGTGGGCGCCCAATACTAGGCCTTTCGGATGATATTTTGTTGATTGTAAATTGTAGATAGCCATTTGTAAATGCGCAGCGAACAAAAAGGATAACATTTTTGTGCCAACAGGAAAACATGGGAGCAGACGCGGCTGCAAAGGCTGCGGACAACAGACAAAAGAAACTGAGTGTACTTTGTCATCTGAGAATAACCCTGACGTTTAATCTTCTTTACAGAGTATGCAGACTTTTGCTCTAGGGGTGGAGAGAAACACGTGGAAGCATTCTGGCTGAAAACTGTAAAATGGTGTTTGGATAAGCAGTGATGGCAAGCCTTGTTTACCTTGACACTTCTTTCCTCATTATGTTAAGACGATGCATGGGAAAAGCCAGCATCGAAAGGGGGAATGGTTGATTGAAAAGATGAAAGAATTGTGGTTTACAAAGGGGTTCACGATATTTGTCAAATTTTTATAATGAAAATTTTTTGTAAAAAAAAAAAAAACTAGTCATTTCCACTACCCACAATGTGGCAAAAGGTATAAAAATGCCTCAAGCATCTCAGCCGGCGCCAGCAGCTCCTTTTGCCCTTATGGAGGGAGGAGGTACTGCTTGGTGATGGTTGACATGTGGTCTAAATGGGTGGAAGTTTCCCAATGTAAAAGCAGGTCTCAGCAGCAGCAGCGAAGGCTCTGCTGACTGAAATAGTCCAAAGATGGGGAACTCCATGGAAAATCAGTTCTGACAATGGAACATATTTTGTCAACGAGGCAATGAAACAAGTGGGATAGTAGAACGTCAAAATTTTGAGATAAGAAAATAAATAAATTGGCTAAGTACTGCGAGAAAACCAAGCTCACATGGGTAAAAGAGCTCTGAATTGGTCTAATGCACATGAGAATGACGAAGAAAAAAAAAAAAAAAAAAAAAGATTTAGAGTGAATTTGAGCCATTCAAGATTCTCTTTAGTAGACCACCATTCATGGGAATAGAAGGGGGTAAACAACAGATGCCATCAACAGGGTTGTGTGAGAATGACATGTTGAGTTATTGCAAAAAGAGATGTCTTCTGTGGTGTCTAATGTCTGTATGCAGGTAAAAGCCACTCAGGGGAAAGCTGAAATCCTATTGCATAACATCAAGCCAGGAGACTACGTGGTGGTCAAGGACCTAAGGAGGAAGAATTGGAAGGCGAAAAGGTGGCTGGGACCGTTCCAGGTGCTTCTGACTACATACACGGCTATGAAAGTAGCTGAGAGGGCCACATGGATCCACGCCAGCCACTGCAGGAGAGTTCCATCCACATCCGAGGAGTTTGGAGAGGATTCACAACAGTAGTTGCGTAATCTGCACGGGGGTGGCGCCCTTTTGTTAATAGGGGAGACAGAACTCTCGGGGCATCCACAACCAATCTACCTCACGTCTTCTGGGCATATCGCTGTGTGACTCACACAGCTAACTAACAAGAAGGAACAAGGGAAACCGTTGAGAAAGTATGAAAAAGATCAGGGGGGGACAGACTACAGCAACAGTGAATGTCTCCCTCAACGACAGCCAGACAGACAATCAGCGAACCAAGAGATCATCACTGACCAGGGTGCTACCGACGGTTGGATTGGAGGAGGAAGTTTAAGGGTTTAACATGGACTGTGTTAGCTATAGCCAATAGCACCGAAAATGCTCTGACAAATGGTAAATGATGAAATGAGACATTTAAGAGAAGCGGTGATACAAAACAGATTAGTCCTGGATATGTTGACTGCTGAGAAAGGAGGAGTTTCTAAAATGTTAGGGTTGTCATGCTGTTTTTACATTCCTGATAACAGTGAGAATATAACCAATATTGTAGCTCACATGAGAATGGCCATAAAGGAGCCTGGGCAAGCTGACGATTGTTGGATAGAGTGGCTGACAGGCCTGGGTGGGGGCTGGGGTTACTGGGTGTGCAGCACTGTGTTACCATTTGCAGCAATAGGGTTACTGTTGTTAATGTGTCTGCCATGTATTTTTCCAGTGTGTACCCAGCTCAGTACAGAGACTGGTGAAGTCTAATGTATCACTTCAAATGGTTAAAACAACTGAACTTATTGAAGGTATAGGTTTTGACTTGTGCGAGGAACAAGGAGAATTCGATGACTTGCCCAGTGGGGGGAGCGACAATGAAAGGTGTTAAATGGGATTTGAAAAATGTATGTTTGAGATTTAAGAATGTTGTATTCAGGTGCGAGCCCATTTATGTATGTGTATCGTACTTAACGTTTTTAACACATCTTTCCAAATTTAAGTGAATGATCATCTGTATGAAAATCAGAAATGAAGATTATAGATGAGATGACTTAAATTTGTCTTCAGATAAGCATATAAATGTATCTTGTAGTGATTAGATTTATATTAACCTTAGTGAGTAATCAAGCATGAAGGTAATGATTAGTTATCAATAAATGATAAAAAGGGGGAACTGTGAAGGAAATTTTAATATTGAGGTGTTTTTTTGTGAATAAGGCATGGTTTTTCTCTTTCTGGTATTAACACCTCTTTATGATAGAATAACAGCTGCAAAGGTGACGGGAATCTAAGAGTGACCTGGGGGTGGTTAGATAACAGCTACAAAGGTGACGGGAACCTAAGGGTGACCTAAGGGAGAGGGAGGGTTAATTGGCCCTAATTCTGTCGTAAATTTATGACCTAAGGCCTAAAAAGCCATCCTGTCCTAGGTTTAGGCCTTTTGTCATGATAAGAGTGTCTTCTTACTTTTTCATGTGTGTGGAAAAGTACTGATGGTAAGAAGTGTCACCTTGAAAGGGACGAGGGGGGTATAAAAGCTGAGGGAACCCGCCCTTCTGTGTCGCACTCTGCAGAAACCTGTGTTGCTGTATGACTGTTTGACCTTTCTTGCAAGAAATAAATTCTTTATAAAGACAATTTTCTTTGAGTTTGTCTCTTAAGCAGCACGAGTAAAATTTCTGCCACAACATGCAGTGAGTAAGTGGGTTAATAACAAATGACAAACACCTGTGTCTGATTCCAGTGATTGGTGTGGAGAGAGCGCATAAAGAGGCCAGTGAGAGGTGAGAGAGGGAGAGAGAAGGACTGCTGACTGGTGGGGAGAAACGGAAGCTCCGGAGAGCCTTTTGAAGATAGTGAAAGTCTATTTTGTTGTTTATAATAAAAGCCCCACCAGTCACAGTAGCACCGATCCCATCCTCTTTCTTCCTGAGTACTATTTCATTGACTTTGTTACATACACCAATGGAGCATTGCTGGACCAAAGATGAGTATGCCAGTGCAATCGCATCAACTATCCATCAAGATTGTCTCAGATGCCCTTTTGGTCCAGCCTCTGAAGTATACAAAGAATTGTTACGACTGCCTGAATGGGGTGGAACACTTAAAGCCCTTACTGGGAAGAGTAAATTTGACTTTTGGTCATCAAGCACAAACAGTGTAATAAAGTGCTCTCCACTCCGTTCAGAGCACAGGTTAGGAACATAACCATGCCTTGACTTTAGGAAAAACTTGGAGTCGTTGGGCACAAACTCAAGGCAGGCAGGGCTCACAGATAGCGCCTGTAGGTCTCCTACTTGCATGACTGATGATAAAGCTAGTAGCAGGGCGGCCGTAAGCGTCAGGGGTCGAATGTCGGCCAACTGTAATGGCTCAAGAGGGGACTCCTCAGAGCCCTCAGAACTGTAGTGAGGTTCAATGTAGGGACAGTGGAGGGCGAGGTGGGTTCAGCCTCCTGGACCACTTTAAAAAGCAAACAAACAAATTATTCATGCCTACCGACTGTCTGGCTAAAGGAGCACTAGAAGCTGCTATAGCCACCACATAGACCTTGATAGTGGAGGGGGGTACGACCTTTATCCAACAACTCTTGGAGGAAAAGACAATATCAAAGATATGTCGCAGGAAGATTGATCTTTGCCGTGGGCTGCACACCAAGTATTTAGGACGTTCTCGGGAAGGTCCACAGGCTCCCATCGAGAGCCCATAAGTGCAGAGCCCACAGCTCAGGCTGGGGGTGCCAGATCGTCCTGTTCGCCTGAGAGAGGAGGTCCCGTTTCAGAGGAATGGGCCATGGGGCTGCTGTGAGCAGCTGAGACAGCTGTGAGAGCCAATGTTGGTTTCTCCAAAGTGGGGCCACAAGGAGAACCTGGGGAAAAGCATAAAGGAGAAGGCTGGGCCAGTTGTGAAAAATAAATTGGGCAATGAAAATTGTCTTCTGAGGCAAAGAGGTTTACCTCTGCCCTTCCGAAGATCTCCCAAATTCTCTGAACCATTTGAGGATGAATCATCCACTCTTCTGAGGGGACATTGCTCCAGGACAGCATGTTTGCTCCTTGGTACACTTTGCCCAGTTGTTACATCCTTTGATTATGAGTTTCTTTAATGTGTTTCTGTGTTCTAGTGCTTGCTTGTGGCTTTTTTTTCTTTGTACTGATTAGCGTCAAGATATAAGCTGTCCACAGTCAACCAAGAGCCAGAGAGAGGGGAGGCGGTTCATCCTGCTTTATGTGTTCCTTTATGTCTCCATTCCCAAATCTATTTGCTGTGTAACTCGTGTGTTACTCAAACAAATAATGTAGTGTAAATATGTGTTAAAGGAATTTGTAAGGAGTGGGGTGTCCCTTAATTTTTATTTATTTATTTATTTTTGTTAAATTTATCTTTTGTTTTGTGGGTAGACAAGGAGGAAGGTTAGTGGATAAAGGAAAAAGGTTTTGTGTCATGATTCTGTGTCTGGAGACCAGCACATCAACATCTCCCCTCAAATTTTATTGTTCGTTTCTATTTCTGTCCCTAGCCTATGAAATTGGAAATGAAACACCGGGACATGCGTTGCTCTCAGCGAATACAGGCTCAGGTTTGCCCATTCCAAGACACGTTTCACCAGACTGAAGAGACATCTTGAGGTGAACAGGACACCACTGTCATGCTGTCAGAGTGGATCAGAACATGGTGTCCCTCTAGGGTCAGGTAAGAAAATCTGAAAGGCTCGACAAACGGCTACAATTTGCAAGGAAGTTGATGCTGGCTTTCCTCATTCAACCAGGAGCTGAAGGCTGGTGTTGGACGCATCTGCCAAGATGACTTTCCTCCTGCAGACCATACCCAGAGTCACACCCTGCTTGAACCAAGAAGGGTGCTTCCAAGGGGCCAGGGCTTCAACGCAAGTTTGGTGTACCTTGATAGGTAAGCGTCCATGACGCCAAGCATGGGATGGAACCAGGGGTTTCAGCCAGTACTGTAGGGGCTGAGGGGAAGGGACATGTGGGATTCTAGCTTGGACTCTGACTGGGCTAAGACAAGCCAGTCATCGAGGTAGTTTAGAATGTGAATTTCCTTCTGTTTCAGAGGGGAAAGAGTTGCATCCATACTTAGGTACGAGGAGCTAGAGACAGTCCGAATGAAAGGAGTGAATATTGATATGCCACTCCCTCAAAAGCGAATCTCAAGAAGCGCCTGTGATGCGGTGCTAAGTAAGCATATTTCAGGTCCAGAGAGAAGAGGATCTTCTTCAAAGTAGCTATTCTAAACGTCCGTCTCATGAGGCTGTGATTCAGATGCCTCAGGTCGAGGATGGTTCTAAGACTTCCATCTTTCTTGGGGATGAGGAAATAACGGCTGTAAAACCTGACTCGCTCTGAGCGGGCGGAACTGTCTCTACGGCTCCTTTTACGTAAATTCCTCACTTCGGAGCACAGAAAGTGAGAATCCTTGCTCCCCACAGAGGTGGGAAGCACAATCTTTGAGCGACTTGAAGTGAGTAACCTCGTTTTATTATGCCCAAAACCAATTCTGACACTCTGGGGATGCATGCACATGTGGCCTGCATGTGGCAAGGGGTTGAATTGGTTCGACAGGTCTCTGCGAAGGGGCCTAGCACTCGTGATAAATAGAAGAGGAAAAATGCTCTTTTTTGAGTGTGTTTGTGTTTTATTTTGTCCGCTATCACAGCAGTTAGTTGCATGGGCACTTGAACAGGCCCAGTGCATGCAACAAACACATTGTCTCCAGCTTCCGGAACAAAACGGGGTGTTTGGAAGCATAAGTGAGGCTGTTTGCGGGGTGGTCTGTCACAGTGAGACTTAGCCCCCTCCTCTTCCTGTCTAAGAGATCAGGACAACTTCTGAGGCGAGGATCCAGCGCTATGTTGGATGGCGCTTTGCAGATCGGGAGCACTGTCGAGGCTTAGGCTGTGGAGTACGCTGACCAGTCGAGGATGCAGGCCTGAGGCGACTAGAAGCAACTGTAGAGCTGGAACACTTGGTTAATTTAGACCTGTTATAAAGATCATAACCTCATTCTTGGAAATATTTGTGACAATAAACCCAAATAGTTTACATTATTATAAGTATATATATATATATATATATATATATATATATATATATATATATATATATATATATATATATATGTATATATATATATTGTGTGTGTGTGTGTGTGTATATATATATATATATATATATATATATATATATATATAATATATATATATAGATAGATAGATAGATAGATAGATAGATATAGTATAAATAATTGGCAGGTACATTGATTCAATAATTTTACTTCATAAAAATAAAGTATAAAAATAATCCCCATAGGAATAGGGTGCACTATAACATTTGATGGTTTCACATGCGTATCCTAGGAAGTTGGTCAGGTTACAAACATACATGCATCTTCCATGAGAGAGAAAATGCTGAGTCACAGAGACGCAGCTGCATGTCAGCTCTTGGGAGTTTGCACTTGTTGCTGACGCAGAATGAGCTTTCATGGACAATATCTGGTAGAAAATTGCTTTGTAATTCTCACCTGTTGTCATTGTACTCTTCTAATCAGGTGTCAGGTATCTAAAGGCAGTTACCAAGTGAAAAATGGCATTAACTCCAAAGTGGAAAAACATGCTATTTCAGGATTGTCCCATGATATTTGCCATATTATATCCCATTAAAATAGTGTTAGCAGACTTCATACAGTGAACCTCTGGAAAACAAATTGGTCTAGTTGTTCAAGAAAAATGGTTTAATGTAACATTAAAATAAAACTATTATATATTACAATAAAAAACAATATTTATCAATAAAATATTGTAATAAACACCTAGCATGGTGAATGAGAATAGCAAAACTATTCTGCATAAACAATAATTTAACAATAAGTTATTAGGTTACAGTCTATATACGTTTTTTACTTTCTTTTTTTGTCCTTTTTTTCAAGAAACATCTACAAATGTACAAACACCTTCAGGAGAACACCAGGATTAAAAACAAAGTCAAACACTCAAAGGACAAAGAGACAAGAAGAAAAACAAAGAAACAAGGACTACACACTTCTAAGATATCTTAGATAAATAATGATCTTTGTTTCTAGTTACATTTCAAAATGCAAATCATGTGTGTAGGCTCATTGAAAAAAAACTGATGGATTCACTATGCTTTTAATTATGAAAAAAGAAAAGCCTATCCATTATCTTGTCTTCGTTATCTGTACTAACACAGAGGATTGTCTTGTCACTTCGTTACTCAGCTCCAGTTACTGGTTTCAGTTCCACTGACGCATCATGTTGTGATCGTATATAAGACGAACGCGCACCTTCATTTCACTCACAGCTTCTGGAAGATCCGAATAGGTTCTTGCATCAACAGTGATTGAACGGAACTGCGATCTCTCCGGAATTTATTTAACTCTATTTAAATTTCTACTTATTTTGCACCAAAGTTGTGATAAAATAAACGCTGAAATGGAGACTTCTCAGATTCGCCAGAACTTCGACCGCGACTGCGAGGCTTTGATCAACAAGATGATCAATCTGGAGCTTTACGCTTCCTACACTTACACTTCAATGGCAAGTATCTCTTATTGGTTTTATCACTTTGTTGCATCGTTATACGGAACATTGTTTCTGTTGATTATTGTTTTCCATCCTTGACAGAAAAAGTGTTTGTCTAACGTCAAGTTCTAGAAATCTAAAACTACAAAAGAACACTGTATAAATTTGTATATAAATATAATAACCTTATAACAAATGCCATAAGGAGCTACATTACGCATCAGTCTTATGTAAACATCCATGGCTGTTTACAGTTGTTAGGGGTAACTACTGATCATCATTAGGCCTAGTTTGAGTTTAATTGGATGCTGTTCACTGGAGAGACTGAAAATGTTCCCGATAAAAGACTGTTCCTTAAATTGTTATTTATTCACTTGTTCCTTAACATTACTGTTTGATTTTGTTCAGGCTCACTACTTTAAACGGGATGATGTGGCTCTTGCTGGGTTTGCCAAGTTCTTCAAGGAGAACAGTGAAGAGGAGCGCGAGCATGCCGAGAAATTCATGGAGTTCCAGAACAAGAGGGGTGGAAAAATTATTCTTCAGGACGTAAAGGTACTTGATAGTATTCGAACATTGTAACATAAGCAAAGCTGATTCTAGACCCCTTGTTTTGGAATCCCATGTAAAGCTCACTGATCTTTGTATCTACCTAGAAACCGGAGCGGGACACGTGGGGAAATGGACTGATCGCTATGCAGTGCGCTCTTCAACTGGAGAAGAACGTCAACCAGGCTCTGCTGGACCTGCATAAAGCCGCCTCTGAGAAGGGAGACCCTCATGTGAGTAACCCTCATTTATTAAAGTTGCCTCCATATACATGCCTTTTACAACAGTTTCACTTCTTCTCTGGGAAGATTGCACCCTGAATTTCTTTTTCTGATGTCTTGTCCAACAGATGTGTGACTTCCTGGAGACTCACTACCTGAACGAGCAGGTCGAGGCCATCAAAAAGGTTGGTGACCACATCACCAACCTTTCCAAGATGGATGCTGGAAACAACAGGATGGCAGAGTACCTGTTCGACAAGCACACCCTGCAGAGCTAAAGACCTCAACAAATGAATAGAAATAATATTCTCTTAAACATGTTCTTATCAAACAGCTCTTGTGCAAATTTTTATTGTTTGAAAGGTTGAAAGGTTAACATCAAGTAAATGTTCCTGTTACTATTGTACAATCATGCAGTGTAAAATGATTATATATTGTGATTGTCATCAAGCAATGCTTATGTTGAATGTGCACTGACTAACGTAGGGAATTTAAATAAACATTTTGAGCTGAAAAAACTTGTCTTTTTTATTTAAAATCGTGGGATACATTTAGTGGAGTGAATTTATATTACAGTATATATTGTGTCTGTATTATTGAGCCTTTAAAAAGAGCTGTGAATGCAGATCTATTAAAAAGTGGCAACTATTTGACAGTGTATTTGATTAATGTACAAAATTACTGTAACAGGGACACCACACCTCACAAAACAGATGATGAAGTGAAAAAACGAGACATGAATAAACGTATAGGCTAAATATTCTCATGAATTTGATTGGCAAAAGGTTGTAGTATTTCATTTTACCACATGAGGGTGGTGTTTCCTCAGTGTGTGGTAGGCTGTAGTACTTAACCATAAATCCTGATGGACAGAGGGCCTTTGTGGTACAACAGATTATTTTTTTCAATATATCTCGATAATCATCAACTGTGGGAGATGCCTTGGTCTAATTACAAAACCAATTAAGTTCACAGTTTCCTATGCCATGTCAATCTCGTTTATTAGCAGCGGTGATCCACCGAGTATAATCCGATTCAGAGGGTCTGAACTAAAATTATATTGGAAATTAGAATCGGATAAACATCATACATGAGATTATATGCGGTAGGCTACTAGCAAACTGATAAACGGCATATGAGATGGATGAAATAAGATTGTCACATGAGAAAACTCAGGGCACATAACTGAGAACAGAAGGGAGAGCACGATTAATCCAAGTGAAAGAGGGTTTGGCGCTTCAAATGCGCTTTGGGGAGAGAGAGGGACAGATGATAAAGTGGATGATAAGTGTAAGTTAGAGCAGTGTGTGAGAGGGCTAGTGGGACTCTAACCAACGTGCACGTTTCTATATAGGCTATCAGAGTTGGATCAGTAGCAGATCATCAGGTAAGTTTATTATTTATCAGTTCTTGCTCTTCATTTAAATATTAAGCTTCATTTTTGCAATTGATTGACATATCAAGCAGTGTCATTTAAAATCCTTTTAGAAATTATTTTCTAGTTATTTTAAGGTTAGGCCTGGTATATTTAACGCAGTTTTCTAACATTAAGAGAGTTAAGTATTTTAAAATACGCCACATTGTAGTTGAAATTAACAGCAAGTGCTATTAAACTATTGTCACCTCTTAAATTCATGCAGACTATATGGGCTACAACCCCATCCACACACAAGCTAAATGAAAAGGACCATTCAAAATTGTTTGTAAATATAGCCTAATGAAATATATTTAGAAATTTAATATAATATAGCCTAACATAGTGACGTAAAAAAAAAAAAAAAAAAAAAAAAAAAAACACGCACTTTGCTTTTCGTTTTGTCTTTTTTTTTTCTTCATATTTTTTATAACAGTGGGCCTAATTCCTTTCCTCTATAAAATCTAGTAATAGAAGTCTCTCAAGATGATTTCTTTTCTCGGCTAAATTAATGCTTTGCCAGTCTGTGTGCGTAAATGCTTTTCAGTCTTAGACAACTGTGTAATACTAAGCATGCTTTTTTCAACGAAAAAGGGTTTCTGGATTAGATTTAGGTAATCCGAAAATACAGCAGTTCTGCCCGCTGGTGGACAAAGTAGCGATGATGAAAATAAATAAATAAATAAATGAATAAAACCAAGGCCATATGACGTCGTCTGGTCTGTGACGCACAGAGCGACAGGCCTTCTTTAGCCAGATTAGGGCAGTCCTGTCTGTAAAAGACACATATTATGATTTCTGAGCCCTGAGATTAAGCACTTTCAATGTATATGTCTCTTTGGAAAAGAAAAGAAAATAAAATTAAAAAAGAAATCTCTGTGGTGTTTCAAACCTGGAATAAATGTTTTTTAAAAAACAATGTAGAAAAACAATGTTTTAGAAGGTTATTTTCCTATATATACATCTTGAGAGACTCATGTTATCAGATTTTATATATACTTGTCACAAAAGAGAGTTTTTGGAGATGTCAGAATTTATGAAAACAGAGCATGCTTCTTGAATCAAACAGGTTTGGTCCTATCCAACAATGTAATACTTAATACTAAATAAATTTGAATAATATTTGTATCTAAGTAACAAATTTGAATAAAAGTAAAATAAAAAATATTCGCAGAGGCACGTATGAGCTATACTGTAGCAATGATGCTTCTAAGCAACAAACTAATAATTATAATTCTATATTGACATATATGACTTTCCATGAACTTTCTATGAAGTACAAATTTTAATCATATTGTAATGGGTGAAAAATCAATTAAATAAAATCTAACCAGCAGTGCAGTGTCAGAGAAAGATATTAAAGTGACCACCAGGATATAAACACACTTGAAATATCATTTATTCAGAGATTCAGAAATTCTTTTTTTTTTTTGTAACTATTTTATTTGCATGTTTTATATTATATACGCAAAGCGAAATGGGTCCCTTAATCCTCATGAACCAGCAAGGGCAAGTATGTATGGGATGGACTTTGATTGCTAAACTGAAGCTGGCTTTGGGCCTATTTCTGGAGAAATTAAAGAATTTCTTGCTTTTAACTGTGACTAACAAAAAGCTTTATGTCTATCTTCTTTCATCACTGTGGTCAGTCCATGTGGCTGACTGGTAAACAAGGAAGAGAATCATCACAAAGTCCTGCTTTCATTAATCCAACCGTGACCTTGCTGCTCAACACATTCTTATATACAGAAAAGATCAGTGGCTACCTTAAGTCTGAAGTCTTTTTTTATGTCGGTCTGGTGACAAGATGTTGTTGGTTGTGTTCACTCGAGTGTGAAAGTGAGGCAGCAAGGGGAGGGCCCTGTTCCTAATTTACTTAAACCCAAGGATTTCTGGATTAGCTTTGGCTATTAATCTCGTTATGCATCTGCTGTGAGTGACGAGGTCAGATCGGCTGAGCAGGGCAGGTGGAGACACATCCATTGTGTGACAAATATTTTTGACCACATTATAGTGTTTGAAAAAATGGGCATTATGCGGGCATGGTTGTGTTTTGGCATGTCACAATCCCAGAAGGTTCAATTACGGACATGTTGAGCCCTATAGCATCAGAGTTTACTCCATCAAAAGTCACTCCAGGCACAAAGAGGACAGAGGGGAGGGAAAGAGAGCATATGTGGGCTTGACAGAAGGAGGGGCGGTGGATTGGATGGAAAGGAGCACATTATAAAAAAGATGAACTTTAGAGGACACGAGACTGATCTATGGGATATGTGATTTAAGGCTTTTAGTTCATGTAGGCTATTTCAGGACAGTGACAGTCTGTTTTATGTCTCTAGCTGATCAGCCATGCGATTGGTCAGTATGCAGCATCGTGAGCGGAGGGCAGCAGAATCAGAGGAGGAGCCTAATCCTGCTCCACCCCCTCCGCCCCCTCCATCTCACCACTCCCACAACTTCATAAATATGAAGAACAAGTTCTTCAATGAGCTTGGCCATCTACCTAGTAAGTAATAATTGAATGTCAAGATATATGCTACTCTTAATCTTATCTCAGCTGGCCACCATCATCATAAGATGTAGATATTTGGATGAATATCTACATTGTGTGACCAAAATTCAATGTCAGAATAGCGTCTAATGCCAACGTGGAATACTGGCGACATATGACATTGATATTTTGTTGCTTTTAAGTAGTGGATTGCTTCATACCAACATCATATTGACGTCAAAAACACCAACATTTAGTTTGTTAGTTTAACCTCGTTTGTTAACGCCTGCTGAACGCCATAATGTTAACGTTAACACAATGTTGAATTACAACATTATTAGACGGTGATATTTCATTGTCTTAAGTCACCGATATATAATGTTTGTCCACTGTTGGCTTTTGACGTCAACCAGATTTTCATTTTCAACCAAAATTTGACGTCTGTCCAATGTCTGTCTGATGTTAAATTGACATCCGGCTGGGATGATTTATATTTCATCATATTATCATTACAAACATACATTCCCATTCAACTGTGTGCGCTAAATTATTTCCTCCATTTTTTCCATCTCCATGTAAATCCTTCATGTTTTCATGTATTCCATAAACAGACCACAAGATCAGAAGTAAGTTCCGATTTTCCTAATTCTTTTTCTGTCACCCCTCCATCCACCCATCCATCCATATATTCATTTAGCAAAAATTATGCATTTTTTGCATTTTATAAAAACATGGATACATTCAGTGATGTTATTTTTTTTTTTACTAACATAAAAAATCTTTCTTTGTTTATTTCTGCACAGTGCCCATGTGGGCTATTGGTGCCATAGTTGTGGTCGTTCTAGCCTTGGTTGGCTGCTTTGCTTTCTGTATCTATAAGAAGTGTTTGGGAGGGAAGAAGAAAGCAAAGAAAGTCAGAGAGAGGAAGGGGGGACGAAGAAGGGTGAAAAAGGAGGGGGAGGAAGAAACAGGCGAGGTGATGTATTGTTCTGAGGGAATGGAGCTATTTCAGCTCTTGCTCTGTCAAGTTATTCATTTTAATTTAAATATTAAAATGAAATAAGCAAAGTCTGGCGTGAAGGTTTGCTTAAGTACCTTACATTTATACTGCCCATACTTAATATTTAATTCATAGGAACAGAACAAGGAAGGAGAAGGCGAGGGAGAGAAAGAATATTATGGCAAGTTGGAGTACACTCTGGACTATAACTTCACTGAAAACCAGGTTGGTTGAGAGTGGATGTTCTTTATATGCATGCTAGTTGTGAGATGATATCAATCATTTTTATATTTTTATATCAAGAATGTGTGACTAGCTTCTTGATTTTGAACACCTGATCCACAACCTTTTTTCAACAATCTTCAGCTCATTGTCGGTATCTTGCAAGCGCAAGACCTTCCTGCCATGGATCTGGGTGGAACCTCTGACCCCTATGTCAAAGTTTATATGCTACCAGACAAGAAGAAAAAGTTCGAAACAAAGGTCCAGCGCAAGAACCTGTGTCCTGTTTTCAACGAGACATTCATATTTAAGGTATTGCAGTTATGTCCTCACAATCATTTGTACACGCACTTTATCTGTTATGCTTGATTTTATTGTAGAATAAGTGCAACTTCATTTTGTTTCTGAATAAAGCATATGCAGTTTCTTTGCATAAATGGTTCCAGGTCAGTGTTCAAATATGATTTTTTTTATTTCTGTTTCCAGATCCCCTTCAATGATCTAGCAGGACAAACTCTGGTCCTGCAGGTGTTTGACTTTGACCGCTTTGGGAAACATGATGTAATTGGAGAAATCAAAATTCCTATGAACAGTATTGACCTGGGCCAGCCCATACACGAATTTAAAGACCTGGTTGGAGGAGAGAAAGAGGAAGTAAGGTGTTCCTTCAGACTTTTTACATTATTTTCTTTAGCAATTTTTATTGCTTTTTACACTCCTCTTCCTTGCCAACAGCAAGAAAATCTTGGAGACATCTGCATCTCCCTGCGCTATGTGCCCACCTCCGGTAAACTGACCGTCTGTATCATGGAAGCCAAGAACCTGAAGAAGATGGATGTGGGTGGATTATCAGGTGTGGTAGCATTATTATGTTCAAATTAAACTACATTTCCATGCAATGTTGTATTTAATATTACAATGAAATTATTCTGTACACATCAAGTGACTTTATTTTAAAATAATTCGATTTATATACTTTGAAAAATTTCTCTGGAAATGTGGTGGGGTGCATTTCAATCTTTATCCATGTACAATGCCATTTTCTCATACTTTTGTCTCTATTAGATCCTTTTGTGAAAGTGGTTTTGCAACACAATGGAAAGCGCATCAAGAAGAAGAAGACGACAGTTAAGCAGAACACACTGAACCCTTACTTCAATGAAAGTTTCAGCTTTGAAATCCCCTTCGCTCAGATTCAGGTAAACATATCTGTTTGATACATTTACAGACTTACATTTCAGGTCTTTTAATACAATGCAACCTTTTTTACTATACATACACTGTTTATAACAATAATGTTACTTGCAAAATCACCTGTCTACAACATATTGGGTCACACTTTATATATTAGGTGTCTTTAGCGTCCAAAAATTATTTGGTACAATGTGCTTATTATGTTCATGCTGTATTGAAACACTTTTGCTGCTGTTGAGGTGGGATACGGGTAAGGTTAGGTGTTTAAGAGTCAGCTAATGTGTAAGGGAAGGATCAACAGTGTAACTAACGACAGATCTAATTATAGAATTAATTACAGCTGTAATTACATGCAAGTACACTGTGTGCACACAATAAGTGCATTGCATCAAATTATTCATTTAAATGTTAGTACATGGTAGTCAAAGACACATAATATAAAGTGGGATGGAAGAACAAAGTGGATTAAATGTGTATTAACCTATTTTTCTCTGTTCCTCTGTGACCCTGCAGAAGATCCAGGTGTTGATCACTGTCTATGACTATGATAAACTGGGAAGCAATGATCCAATTGGGAAGTGCTGGATTGGGTTTGGTGCTAGTGGGGTAGGTCTGCGACACTGGTCAGACATGTTGGCCAATCCCAGACGACCTGTGGCCCAGTGGCACACCCTTCAGCCTGAAGAGGAAGTAGACGCTGCCCTTAAAGCACCTATTCGCTAAATATCCTACTTATCCACCCCTCAAATAAAAGTTTTGATCATTTAAATCTCATACGTCCTGTCACTGAGGAGCTTCTGTCTGTTGCGTTATTAACGTCATTATTTCCTGTACCCTTCTTTACTGTGAAACAAGGGAGGATTCACTTTTATAAATGTTACTATGTATTTTGTTCATCTGGATTGTTTCTTATTTAAATGTGTATATATATGTGGATGATAACTGTTTTATTTGAAAGTGTTGTATGTATGTGTATGTATCTGTCTATAACTGTATGAGAACTGCCCTGATTCGCCTCATCTTTTTTTCTGTGAACTATAAAAACAACAACTGGATATATTACAGCTGGTTTTAAGATGCATTTTCATTTTATATACAAACAGACAGCAAAACTGTATAATTCTCAGGAGTAAAACTTTATAATTAATCAATGATAAATATTTCACCATAATCTACTAGAAAAGGCTTTAATAATATGGAGGCCATTATTGTCTGTAAACATGTCCACCAATAGCAATTGTCTGGTTGGGTTCAGTAGTATTTAGAGTTGACCGGTTGTAGGTGGACCCTGGATTAATCTTGTGCCGTTTTCGGCTGTGTTCCAAGTGCAGTGCTGGACTAAGCCATGCATGTGAGCAGGGAATTAAGAGCCGGGGAAGGGCGGGTGTGCGGAGAGGATGAAGGAGACCAGAAGGGACACACAGGCAAAGTCATAAAGACTGAAAGAGAGATTGGAAAAGGTTGAACAGATAGAGAGAGACTGCATTTAGAATAAACAGTTAACTGGTTAAATAAGAATTGGTAAAAGACAGATTAACACATAGAGATGTGCTTTACAAAGTCAGTACATTGCAAGTTTAGCCAAAATGATAGCAGACAGAGCGATTATCCAACTAAATCAGAATCTTTAGAATATTTTCATAAATTTTAGCTTTTGATCAGTAATCTGCCAGATACCTGAAATAATAATAATAATAATAATTCCTTACTTTTATATAGCACTTTTCTGGATACTCAAAGCGCTTTACATATGGAAGGGGGAATCTCCTCATCCACCTCTACCATGTGTAGCATCCACCCGGATGATGCGACGGCAGCCATATTGTGCCAGAACGCCCTCCACACACCATCTTATTGGTGGTGATGAAGCCAATCAGTGTATGGGGATGATTAGGAGGCCATGATGAACAGAGGCCAGTGGGCAAATTTGGCCAGGATGTCAGAGTTACACCCCTACTCTTTCCAAAAGACATCCTGGGATTTTTAACGACCACAGAGAGTCAGGACCTCGGTTTTAACGTCTCATCCGCAGGATGATAGTGTCCCCATCACTATACTGGGGCGAAAGGACCCACACAGACCACAGGGTGAGCGCCCCCTGCTGGCCTCTCGACACCTCACTGCAGCAACCTAGTTTTCCGAGGAGGTCCCCCATCCAGGTACTGACCAGGCTCTGCCCTGCTTAGCTTCAGTGGGAAACCAGTCTTGGGCTACAGGGTGACATGGCTGCTGGTCAAAAAAATCTCATTTTTCCCTGATCACACAGTGAGAGGCGCCTTTTTTAATGGTTTTCTATGGCAGTGAGCGTTGTTTATGCTGTTTATGCGTTGTAACCGCCAGCTGCGCCTTGTGTTTTTGCAGGAGCGCTCGAGCGCCTGAAGTTGAAAGAAAATCAACTTTGAGCAGAAAAGCGCCCGACGTCATTCACGTTTTTTTTCCATTGTCCAATCGAATGAATGGAGAGACGGCTTTCCGTCAGTTCTTTGGACACTGCAAAGATGGAGCCCTTCGCTTTTTAAAGTTTTTGCTAATATGACAGTTTATCAAACCAAAGAGCGCTCGCGCTCGCGCTACACTGACAGGACATCAGATTCAGTTCAACATAAATAACCGCAGTTTCAGAACTAAAAAAACGCGCTCTGTGTGACCAGGCCTTAATCAACAGTGCTAATCCACATTGGCATGACAATCTGCGATTGTCACTCTTCAACACTGCCGTTTTTAGACTAGCTTAGACTGAATGATGTTTAAACTGGCATCTCAAAGGCTCTTGTATGCATTATGATCACACAGCAACAATGTTTACAGCCATGGCCAAAAGTTTTTTGACATATTTTGTGTTTCAAAAAGTTTGCTGCTTCAGCTCTGGTGTTGATTCTATATGACTGTGCAGAGTGATCAGATGCATTATTCCAAATATCTTCCTTTGTGTTCAGCAGAACAAAGAAATTCATACAGGTTTGGAACAACTTGAGGGTGAGAAAATGATGACAGAATTTTCATTTTGGGTTTTTTTGGCTGAATTTTCACTTTAATTAAGCAGAGGTTCAGATAAAGGGGTTTGAGTGTTGAATTATATTTTACCCTTTGCATTTCATCTGCAACAGCATTGTGAACTTTTGTAATGATACGTTTGGCCATTAACTTATAAGTGCATAATTATGCAAATTGAAAACACATGAGGAAAGTTCACTCCACATGAAAAACCTACTAATTTGGTGTGAACGAACAGACGCCGGCCACCAGATGGCGATAGCAGATCAACATTCAGGTTAGGTAAAAAATGCCAGTAATTTTAATTTGATTTATTCGATATATTATATTCTATATTGAATAGATTGTATCTATTTATGAATTTAATGCACCCACATTATATTATATGGCTTTAACTTCTATGTTGCAACATTTAAATGAATGATTTGATATGATGCACTATAAATGGATGTGTACATTGGCCTACTGGTAATATTAAGTGGGACCAATTTAATTATATCTATCAAATTATCTCTATAAATGCAGCCCTCTGGAATGAGTTAATCTAAAAAAAAATGCTTAGGTTTCCATTAAGTTGTAGTAAAATGTTAATGTGGACCTGACGGTTGCCTTCATGGAGCCTTAGCTAGTACACACCTTTTTTCTTTTACAGTTACACTTGTTATTGAAACACAAATATTTGCTGGGAGCTATATGGCATAATGATTCATGATAAAGGTGAACACTGATCACGAAATCCTCCCACACAATTGTTTTCCTACTTTACCACTGTCAATCCAGCACAAGAAACTTCTCCTCATCATAACAGTTTCAACTTTTGGGTTCCTTGGCAAATGATAACATCACATTTTACTTCAGGAAACCTGATGAAAGTTGACCAAAAGACTTTTCGGAAAGTGCATGGAAAGGACTTTTGCTTGTTAATAGCCAGACATGTGAGCTGCAACCACAATTTTTGTGCAGCATCATGAAAACGGGATTGTCAGGCCACATTTTAAACGCTATCAATCAAGACACATTTTTAATCTCATCATAGACATCCCTCTTCCCTTCTGGAGAGAAATGGTTTCTGTTACATGATCAGTCTTCTTTGCTAAAAGGCTCTGCAAATAAGTGATGAATCAGATGCATTTTACATTTTTTTATTTAGCAGACACTTATCCAAAGTGCCTTACAAATGAGAATAAAAGAAGCAGAAGTGATTAATCTAATCCAAGGACATCAGATCTGAGATAGGTTTTGAACATATTCAGAAATGTTATTCATCGCAGAGACTCTGAAATTGTCAGAAGTAAAAGCATTCATGTTGGCTTCTCAGAATCTTTCCAAAGTCTTATTTCCAGCGACCTCCGACCTTTCCTTTACCATGGACTTTTTTGCTGTGATAAAGAAAAAGGTGAGAGACAATTTTTCATATAGAGAGATTATAATAGTCTTTTTCATGAAATAAGTAATGACTAATTTTCACTTAAAGGACTATTAAAGGAATGGTCCATAAAAAAAAAAAATCTGTCATCATTTACTCGCCTTCACTCACGTTTTTTTCCTTCTTCTTCTGTGGAATGTAGAATAAGGCATTTTGAAGAATATTGGAAACTAGGCAAGTTTCGCTTCCCATTTACTTTCATTGTCTGGACAAAAATACAATGCAAGTCAATGGGAACTGATACTGCTTGGCTATCAATGTTTTTTCATCTTCATTTGTGCACAACAGAAGAAAGAAATGCATTCTGGTTTGGAACGACATGAGGGTGAGTAAATGATGTCAGAATCTTCATCTTTGGATGCACTAACCCTTTAAGGCTGGAATACTACATGACTTTTGCTTAATTTTCTTTTACCCTGATTTGCAGCCTGGACAAGTCAATAGTCATTTTTAGTTTCAGACTATGAATCCATGGTTGGATGATATCAAACATGTTTTAAATTTTGAGCTGATTTTAGAACACATTTCGTTTTAATTTGTCATGTGTCTCCTAGCAAAGAGGCACATGTTTCTGCAAGAATTTGTTGTTCACAATGACTTGAAACAGTTTGCTTATTAACTTAATGTGACTTACAACTTTTGAGCATGAGAAATCCTGTTCAGCAGAACAACAATCTGTTGAGAAGGAAGCAGATTAAAAAAAAAAAGTGTTTCCCTTGTACTTTCAACACTCTCTCTTTTTCCATTTAGCTAGCTAAACTAAACACAGACTTGCCCAATCAAACACATTTAGGTTTCATACAGCGAAATCTTTCACCAGTCAATAGCAACCTCAGTTCAGTAAACAAAGTCTCCACACCTCATATTTCTGTCTCTTCATCTGATCCAAGAGATCAAACTTCTCTGACTCCAGCTGGTAAATCCAGTTCCACATTTCCTGAGCTCGCTGCCTGTTTTGTGGGATTAAGAAACAGATGATGACACAAAACAGCTTCATGGAGCACGGAAAAAAAACATGCCAGTCTGAAAAGGCACAAGACTTTTATATGAAAAAGCACAGATTCTTTGCCCAAAAGAAAACATCTAACCATCTGTCTAAATGAGCATATTGTTATATTTGTAATAACATGGATGTTTATGTGAGGTCACCTCAACCCATCCTCTCTCAGATTTTCGATGCCAAGAGGAGAGCGCCTCTCTGAAAGAGTCTTTCTCTTGATCTCTCGTCCAGTCAAACGCTTCCCTCTTTTCTGCTCTGCCTAAAACACAAAGACAAAAACATATGTGTTAATGGTACATTAATGTACTCATGGTAAGACTCAGTAACTTACCTTGGCTAAGAAGCCACCAAAGTTTGCCCCCATATTGGACAAAACCTTCTTCTTCTTGGCCTCGTCTTCTGCTCTCTTCTTAGCCTCCTCATCCTCTTTCCTCTGGCGCTCTTCCTGATGAGAGAGTGCAGACATTATATTTCACTTTAATATTCTGTATTAAATTCAACATAAAAGTGAACATTTTATTTACTAAGTTTTAAGTTTGATTTCTAATTTACCGCAATCCTCGTCTGTCTGTCTCGTTCTTTCTCTGCTCGAACACGCTGCTGCTCTGCTCGTTCTGCCCGCCGCCGCTCCTGAGGATGACCGAATGGACAACATGGAGAAAATTAGTACAAAGCAAAGAGAAAAGTGAGTAAAGAACGTTTTTGTGGTAAATTAAAGTTATAAAAGACTGGGAATTACAATTCTCTCCTTGAGACCAATCAGCTCTTCCTCCTCTTTCTTCCTCTGCTCAAAGTGGACATCAATTAAAGTCTGTAACTCCAGAAAGTCTTTCTCCATCCTTTTTCTGTGAATATCCTATAGAATGATATAGATTAGAAATAACTTTTATGAAGTCCAAACTGAATGTTATTGGTGAACTGATGAATCAAACTGAAATGGTACTTACGTCAAAATCTACCCGCTCACCCTCTGGGATCTTTGGAGGGGCAAGTTGAGGAACCATGGGCCTGTGTGAGAGAGGGTGATTAAAAATAAAGGAGACTTAGGAGATTAAGTGCCTGAAGACATTTGGCAAATACAGAGCGTGTTTGAACACTTACTTAGGCCGGGGTCTTTCTTCCTCTGCTTCCTCTGATAAAAGATCCAAAGAATGGGAGGGGGGGGGGGGATAAACAGAGGCCTTTATACAGCCCTTCATGTTCGCACACAACTGTACAATATGCCACTAGTCTTGCTGCCCTTTGCAGCGTTTTATACTGAATTACACTGATTGCATACATATTTCTGCCTTCTATAAAAATGATCTGGAAATTCCTTTTAATAACAACGGTTCCTCTGAAGTAATTTGAGACTAAAGGACACAATTGTAACATGGCTCTTTCATGACATTTTAAGTTCACAGGTCAAACTCAGCGATTTATAGTTTTAAAGGTCTTTAATTATATAACATTCTGTTTAAAAAGCATATCAGTGGTGAGTAATACAAAGTTAGTAAAAGTTGGAATCAATCACATTTAGAGCCTGTTCATAGAAATGTGGATAAAAGTGGAGAGAGTGAGAAACACAGAACTCAAGATAAGGAGTTAAAGCCCCCACCTTCTTCCTGAGTCTCCTCTGATGAATACAACATTGAAAGAGTATGCAAAAACACACCAGAGAACAATGGGCAATGTTGAAATAAGATGGATATAAAGTAAATAAATTAGTAGATAAGCACACATTAGACGAATAATGATGTGTGTGGATACTTTCAAAAAATAAAAAATAAAGAAAGAAAGAAAGAAAGAAAAAACTGTTCAGACGTAGCACAAATCTTCCTTTTCCATTTCCAATTACAATTTCCACTGTGTAACTGTGGACATATGATCCACTTTCTCCAATGAGGTCTTATAGCGTATAGACAAAAACACCATATTCACAAACATGCGCATTGTCAAAAATTAAGTGTTATATTTGACTGAATGACTAAATATTACATCACCCTTTAAAACAAACAATGGCATGCAACCCATGAACCTTTTTTTTTTTTTTACATACTAGACTGATTGTGTATGTCTTTTAATGAAGATAAACACAATACCTTGATAATCTGTGTACTCCAGCTCTTCTGTAATACAGATCCAGCAAAAAACATGACATCAAAATAAATCAATATCTTCAACAGATATAGTGAAAAACTGGCTATTTAGTTCTCCTCAATAATCATGTTTTCTCCTTCTGCAGAACCTTTGGTATTTTTTGATATTGGCTGATTAAATGGTTTCTAGGTTACAGACCCATGTAACATTTTCCAACATTTACCATTCTATCAATAAGACAGCATACTATTTTTCTAGGTTTATTACATTCTATGTTTTATGACCTTTTTTTTCTTTTTATATAACATGCTAATATTAAAAACAAATAAAAGTTTCATCAATTTTATTATTAATATCTTTGTTCCTCAAAAAAAATGTAGAATGTTCTTTTAATTCTGTCAATCTGCCAAAGTCAAAGTGCTGTCAAATTGATTTATTTTCAAATCACTTTATTCTGTCAAGGTGCATTTAAACAGCAGCTTACTTCAGTATCCCAATTCTTTCTATTCATGTCTATTATGTTTTACAATTACAGTCCACAATTGCTAAAATAGACCACTGTGGGCATCAAGCCAAATATATTTACTTTTATCTCTCATGAGGAGAAAATGTGAACTTAAGAACTGAAAGCACCCATAGCGAAAACTAAAATTTTGAAGGAGTTATGTTGATTTGTGAAAATGTATGTTTATAATAAATAACTAGATAAGACAGTGTGCAGTGTGAATTGTAGAACAAAACGTCAAAGTATCGCCAAGTTATGTTTACCACAGGCTTTATTTGTTTTATGAAGAAAATTAATGGGATTTTTACTTCTGGAACTTCTGGATCTACAGCTGCTTCCAATAGCTTCAGAGGATGCATTTCAAGGTAGGAACGCATCAAGGCACGTCTAAATTGAAAGGTTAGCTTCACTTCCTGTCCAGCTCCCGAGATACCTTCATCTGAATGATTTTTGAAGGCCTGTCTAGATCCTAGATGTACCCGCTGCCTTTGATATCCCATAATCCTGTACTTTCCATTCTGTGACAGTTAAACTTTAAAATAAAGATGGTGTTTGAAAGTTGTGGTTGGTGGTCAGCTTGTGTGTAAAAGTACATTTTTGACCATTTTCCACTTTTGATTTTTGATGTGATTTGTAGTACTTACATATTCGCTTAGTTCTCACCTAAGCTTGTGCTCTTTTTCTGAAGATCTTTAAATAATTATGCCGCCCCAGAATTGTCCAAAATCAGTATTTTCAATGACAAAGTCATTGCCTGATAAGGCAGCAAGGCAACAAGTCAGCTGCCTAAGTTTTCAGATTAGTTTGGTCAAACTGATTGTGGACCTCGAACTTGCTGGAAATAATCCCATTGACAGCAAGCAACCAATCAGTGCATGATTGAGGTGCAACCTTCTTTATTTTTGTACAGTCTTTTATTTTTCCATCAACTTTGAGGAGACTTTGATGCTTTAAACCCTCACTGAGCTATTATTTTACCTGCTCCTGCGTCCTCTGCAGCCGCCTCCTCCTCCTCCTCCTCTGCTTCTCACAAATACACAAGCCACAATAAGGATAAGTGAAAGGAAAACATAAGTGAATATCAATTCTGTGAGAGCACGTGAGGACAATCAGGAAAGAATATAAGTGTGTCTATAAATAAGTGTGTGCAAAGGATTATGTAAGTGTACACCATTTGTTAGGGATGCATGCTAGCAGTAACATGAGATCACGGTTTAAAAATAACCCTTCCTGAAAAAGGCAGGATAACAAGCCTAAACACCCAATCAGAATTGTGCGTAGCTCTGTAAAACCAAGTGAATCTCACCCGGGCCTCTAGAGGCATCTATAACTGGCCTCTGGGTACACATTATACCATGACTTTACTGATAATCACTAAAGCTACAGTTTAATTTGGGCAAAAAAAAATAAATAAAAAAATAAATAAATAAAGACTTACCCTCTGCTTGTTCCCTAACATGCCATTTTGGGAAGAAAGAGGAATGAGTAAACATTACAAATAGTCAAATAGTCAGTCATTATTTAAAAAAGAAACATTACTCACTCATATTCTTCCTCTACATCAGACATGATGAGACTGCATAGGAGAAGAAAGAGAAAGAATGTACTGAATGTACAAACAGAACCACATAACTTAACCATTTGCAATCGCTTTAGAAAGATGTTGAGACAGTAGGGTAGAGTGACAAAGTAGCACCAGATATAAATTGTTCCATTGTTCCGAAGTGCTGACACATCATTGAGTGCTTCACATGAAGATCGATGGAGTGAGAACAGGTGGGAATGTGGAGACAAAGACAGGGTGCGATACAATTTCTGACACTTTATTCTGTTCAGTTCTTCCATTTATCTTGCGCTTTACCAATGTTTCAGATCTCAAAGAACAAGAAGCACCTAGTTCTGTTTTGCATAGTGGTCATGTGAGTTGACAAAGCACCCTGCATGCATGTGAGATAACCAGAAGAAAACTCAGTTTTACTGTATACCTGCTCCTGCTTGTTTTTCTTAATTGGAACTTCAGGATTTGATTGCAATAAGTGCAGTTAATGACTATTACACACTGTTTGATTGCAGTCATTAACGTTCCACTGAGAGATTTCTCTCCATGTGCCTCGTCTTTCACGCCAACGGCACATCATATCTGCTATTTGAAACAATTTTATAGCTGAATTGTCATCAGCAGAGAGAATTTATGAGGCATGTAGCTGTCACCACTCCACTTGAACATAACAGTCTCCAGACTAAGGCTTGTAAGCAGTGCCCATCTAAAAGCAGTCTTTCAACAGTTTGCCCTGCTGTTACTTTGTTAATGTGATTCTTAGCATCTAAAGGGCACAAGTCTGGCTAAATTCTGCACAAAATGATCAAATTGCAAATGAAAGATGCCTGTCGTTCTGGATCGACCCAAGTAGGGATAGAAGCAAGAGTCATTTTGAGACAACAGGATGGGGAAAGTGGCAGACAAAGAGGGCATTTTGGGGACATGTGAGGTTATGGGGGGGTCGGGGGGGGCAGCATTAACCACAGAATTCTAATAGGATAATTTTAGCCAAGAATGCAGAGGGAGATTACATGAGTTAAGACAAATCTTTATTGTTCTGAGAGTGAATTTTATTAATAGTTCATAAGTCAATTTGGTCTGGGACACACTCAAAACACTACAAAAATCAGTACGACTACACTACAGGTACTTATGCCATTAATAAGTATGCAGGTTATCACCATCATTGGTCAACCACACACTGTTTTGCCCATTATTATTTAATTACATCCATTTTTGCTCCTAAAGTATAGCACACAAGTATGGAACAGCAAATGAAAATACATTAATGGATACAGCTGACATTATTATGGCTGCACACATGAATACAAATTACAAACAGACCTTCAGCATTCATTTAGACATTTACTGTCTGAACCATACTGATAAATTCAGTTGCTTGTAGCCAGAAGGAAAGAACAACATCGGGGAAAACAGTTGTTTAAGAAGTAACAAAAGTTCTTTTACCTTTTGGTGATGGTAGGATGGATTCACAGTCGAAACGCAAGGCTCACAAAGGATGAGAGGAGAGTCCCTGTGAATTATGAGAGTTTTGTAATGCGGGACAATGGGTTGTTTTTATATGAGGACAGGGACAGATGGAGGGTGTTAGCAGCTACGGCATAGGACCATGGATGGATTAGAAATGAACCCAGGGACAGAAAGATGACCACCACAAGGGATTAGGGGAGACAGGGAGAATGACCTCACACAACAAACAGAGATATAAAAAGAGATAGAAAAAACAAAGGGACAGTTGGAGGCAAAAATAGACACAGGGGATTTAGACCCAATTTTTCCCAGAAGACATTTTCTATTTGACACAAAGTAAAATAAGGTAATAGCCCAGACAACTTTAAGGTAAAAGCTCGGTAGATGGGAAATTGTTGCTTTGTTGGAAAATTGCTTGATTCTTGTTGGCTGCAATTCAACAGACTTCAATAGATTACAGATCAGTTGTTTTTTGAGCTGTAACATTAAAACAAAGGATGTTTTACTTGCAAATTAGAACAGCTTGCAGTCTTGTAATATTATTTTCTTCAGAATGAGAAGAATTTTTCTTTTTTACAAGCATTCATTCCTTAGCCAACACTTTGTTTAGTTTATAGTCCTTCCAGTGCCTTTTAGGTGACTTCCTCAGAATATGTTCCTTCATCCATGTTGAATTTGGCTCTTTCACAGTGCCAACAAGGTTTGTATTTCCTACAGATGAAGAGAAACTCCTCCAATGGCAGAGATGGTGTTTCCTGTAGTTTTGTACCAATTGAATCTTTATACCCATCAAACTACAGATTGCTCTTCCAGAGGTTTCAGGCTTTATCACATGATTTTGTCACATGATGATGACATGATGGTCTTTAAAAGTGTCTCTCTTTGCTGTTTAAAGCACACAGCTCTGTAAAAACACCGGGTGGAAGGTAGAGGGCAACAAAGGAGAGATCTTCAGAAATGTAATTATACCTCTAAAGTGGATAACATCTATAGCTATGTTAATGAATGCATCTTGAATAAATAAGAGTAAAAAAAACACAAATAAGACTCTGTGTACAAAATGAAGTCAGTTTATTACGAAATAATAGCCTTATAACAATTTTTTTATGAAGACACTACTGGCATGGTCACTGTGAGCATCTGAAAGGAAGACAGAGAAAAGACTGTGAGACATACTGTAAATCGGCACCAACGCAAATATAATGAGCAATAATTGTGTTGCGCTCAAAAAGACAACACAAAACGACTTTAAAATGGAAGGAAGCAAGCCAAACCACACTATTCTGACAGAACTTACCTGCGTTTTTGTGTTGTACTGGGCAACACTGTTTTCTTGGTCAATCAGCAGGGGAAAGAAAATATCCAAGTGGAAAAGAGCAGGTCGAGCAATCAGCACTAGTCTGTCTTCTCCCAAGTCCAGAACAAGAGAGCGTGCAGATATCTAGTGAGGAAGACAGAGATAGAATGTTTACTTTTTGTTAACATGTGATTGAATGTAATCCAAAACCAGGCCACCATTACTCACCACTCCAGGAAGCAAGATCTCAGCGATAAGGTACTCTGCATTTCCACTTGGGGGCTCCACTAATAAAGTGAATTCTGGTCTGAAATGAATAAAACACAATAAAAGACATAACTTTTTAAGTTTTAGATGAAGTTGCCTCACAATTGATCATACTGAGCATGACAATTAGAAGAGAAAATAAGTCTTTGTACTCGTCTCTGGTTTGTCAAACAAAACACATTCGAAAGTCAAATCAAACAATTTAAAAATCGTTACCGTTTGATTGGCAAGGAGTGAGGTTCCCTGTCCACAAAGAACAAAGTGATTAGAGCAATTCTAGTTATAGCTTGTGTCAACAACAGATAGGATCAGTAGAGAAGAGCAATGAACTGCAGTTGTGCACGTTAACAGAATACACACATACAGGCAAAGTGTCCCTGATAACTATGGACCAGGTCCATATAAAATAAGCAGGCATTTTGAGCCCTGATTTTGAAACCAAATTGGCAGCATTCTGTGGAAGGAATTTTAATTTTGGTAAATGTATTAAGTAGTGAGCATTAAACTCTTATTGGTAGCTGAAAGCATAACCATTAGATAAAACATTTGTCATACAACCAAACAAGGGCCTGGTGATCTATAATTTACCAACAGATAGATTCTAAATATATCACTTCATTGATACATTTCATTCATACTGTTATTCAGATTGCTACTATAGAAAAAGATGAATATCCCATAAATCAGTCAGTCAAAGTAAAGTATAGAGATCCTACCCTTCCTTCCAAAACAAAGTTTTCCCTCTCCCTGAAGTCATTGAAAATACGCTTTATGACGCATCCATTGTGTGTAAGGAAGCAGTAGATTTGTCAGGGTTTCCTGCCTGTGCCATTCATAACCCAAGCTCAGTCACAAAAATTTCCAACCGTAATTGACCTTTTCCGACAATTTTCTTGTTAATGAAAACATCACTGGTTCTGGTACCTTACAGTCAGATGTGTCTGTTTAGCATCATGAGTCTGAAGATGTCTACGGCGCTGTCTGTTAGCAGTGGTGCTGAATTTGATTGCACTGATATGTTACTATCTGTAGATCGTACATTATTGGCAGCCGAGTAAAAGCAAGACCAGTTGCTTGAATTCTGTCAGGAGTCTGGTGTAAGTAAAAAAAGAAGTTGTGATTAAGCCAATTGACCCTTCATAAAGACCCGCCCCCTTTAGTAACGGTTACAATGTCTGACAAGCCATGCACTCTCATGTCACACATCATGATCTCACGAAGTGAAAAATACAACACGTCGACAGACAAGACAGAGCAGGTTACTTTGATATGAAACAGTTTCATATTTAAAATATTGTACATTTTTAAAGAAGTTTAAACAATATATAGCGTATAGTGTCTCTTTAATGTGTCGTGACAGATTGCTGTAGCTCCTTCAAGCAGCTCGTGAACCAACATCTCTTCATACTAGTTAATTTATAGCATCAAATAAACATGAATGGACATCAGAAGGAATGTTGTTTTAAGCGTGGAAAGACGTGAGTTTAATCTACTAACTCACCTGACTGCTTTGTCGGACAAAATGGCGGATTCAGGGTTATGATTGGTCAAACCGCCTGTCAACTGCCAGTGAAGGGGCAATTGGTTATTACTTTGAGGATGGAGTATTAATGAGGAAATGGACACCTGCTGTGTCGGATAATTCAGGTTGGGACTCATTGTACCACGTAGTTGTTCCTAAATGTTTTTGAGAACAAGTGTTAAGTGTGGTGCATGATAAAGTGGCTGACCATTTAGGTGTGAATAAAACTCTTATCGTGTTCTGCGTCATTTCTTTTGGCCAAGGATTAAGTCAGATGTTTTACAAAATACTGCAGATCATGCCATGCTTGTCAAATGGTTGGGGAGCCTAACCAGGTTATTTTTCCAGCACCTCTCAAGCCGATTCCTGCTATTGGAGAACCATTCGAGCGTATTATATTAGATTGTGTGGGGCCTCTATACCGAAAACAAAAACAGGTCATACTTATTTACTTAAATTTATGTGCACAGTAATTTGTTACCCCAAAGCAATCCCACTTGGTTTGCTGAGAGCTAAAGCAATTGACCCTTCACAAACAGTTTGATTGACCGGCGATCTAACCAATCAAAACGCCAAATCTGCCATCTTATCCGACAAAGCAGTCAGTGAGTAGCCTATAATATATTAACGTTGTTTAACTTGAAATATTGTGTGTACTCGCGTCTTTCCGCGGTTGAAACAACATTCCTTCTGATGTCTATTCATGTTTATTTGATGCTATAAATGAACTAGTATGAAGAGAAGATCGGTCCATGAGCCGTTTGAGGGATCTTTCTTGACACATTAAAGAGCCGCAATACGGTATTTAGTGTTTAAACTGCTTTAAAAATGACAATATTTTAAATATGAAACTGTTTCATGCGTTGTCAGTGTCCTGTTTGCTCCGTAATGTATTTTTCACTGCAGGAGAACATGATGTGTGGCGTGAGAGCGCATGGGTTGCCGGGTATAGCAACAGGGGACAGGTTTTGCGAAGGGTCAATTGTGAAAGCTCTGTGTTCTTCTCTACTTTTGGATTCATTCAGACAGACCAGGGAATGAATTTTATGTCCCGGTTGTTTAATCAAATTCTGTCTCAAATTCTGGTTGCATGTTAAGCATGTCGTTTCAAATGTTGAAAACAATGTTACGCACATACTGTGAAATGACAAAGTGATTCAGAAAAAGAGTGGGATGAAGGGTTACCAAAGCTGATGTTCGCTGTGTGGGAAACTGTTAAGGATTCTCTGAGATTCAGTCCTGCAGAGTTAGTTTTTGGGCATGTGGTGCGCGGCCCACTTAAGCTGCTAAAGAGAACTGTTTGTCTGAAGAAAAGCCCACTTGCAACCTTTTAGATTATGTTAGCTCATTTCGAGAATGCTTGCATAAAGCTCGATCTTGCTCATTCAGCTTTGTTAAACGCTCAAGTAAAGATGAAGGCTCGTTTTGATAAAAATGTAATCGCACGTTCTTTTGTGAAGGGAGACAAAGTCTTAGTTTTATTACCACTCCCCGGGCTCTGCTTTGCAATCAAAGTTTACTTTGATTGCACGTATCAAAGTATGGACGAATATTTTAACATCAGAAGGAGTCAACTGAGCTTAACCTTTCGATTGAAACTTCCGGTTGAAAGGGTACGCTGGCGCGTTTTGGCTGCCGCTCCTCTCTCCGTTTATTTTTAGTAGTTTATTTTTTTAGAAGTTTACTTCTATGAGCCAGTGTTTTTTATTCGCCCATGATGTGGAATTATGCTTCGCATGCTGGATTACTGCTTTTATCTCTGAGTGTGGTTTCCTGGAATATACTCTACTGTTGCCTGGCCCAGGACCTTCACTATTTACACCGCTGTGAGGCTGCTGTTGGTGTGGACCCTCCCCGAATGGCTCTCAGGTACTGCTCGCCAGTTGTTGAACTTGAACGGACACTTACATTTGGCGAATGACATACGTGCACTCTGTAGTCATGCTGTAATACTGCGACCTAAGCACTATATACATCGCTCTTCACGGCGTAGTTTTTTATGCTCAACATCTAAACATGTCGCCAATCCGAGATTTCTGCGCAAACCCCATAGACTGCAGTTAAGTTGTTATTACTAAATAATTGGTGTACATAATGAAGGTTCAAAAGTTTCCAGTTTTTGAATCCTGTATCAAGTCTCAATGGAAGAAAATCTTGAATAGAAGTACTTGAACTCAAAACAGAGAGATCGCCAGTTAGATTAAACATTTGTTGTATTTCCTTCCAAGCTACGCATGTTATGTTCGACCATTCTCCCAAACGTTCTCTGGTGGATTTAAGCCCATTAAAGGGGATCACTGACAAAGCCATATCAGGACTGTAACTTTTTTCTACTTTGAGCCATCTTGTACTTGTGATAGCCACACTATCATTGCACGTAGTTGTGACGCTAACCAGTAATGCTTCAAGTTGGGTACGCCTAGACCCCCTTTAGTTTTTGCCAGTTGTAAGACTTTATATCTGACTCTGGATCTCCTACCCTGCCATATAAATCTTGAGATGAGACGATCTAAAAGACTAAAAGTAGCTTTAGGCGGAGAGATTGGTAGAGCTTGAAAAAGAAAGAGGAGCCTTGGGAGAACATTCATCCTAACAGCTTCCACTCTGCCTATTAAAGTAAGGGGATGTGTATTCCAGCGGTTCAAATCATGCTTAATTTTATCTATTAATTTAATATAGTTACTTTGATATAAACTAAGGTCAGGGGGTATATTTATTGCCAAATATCCAATTCCCTCCCTGGGCCATTTAAATGAGAATGCAGATTTCATCTGTGGGGAAATTAAATTGTTCATGGGGAGTGCTTCTGTCTTAGACACATTTATTTTGTAACCTGAGTAAAATCCAAAGGTCTCAGGACTTTGTGGGATCTGAGATATACACAATTACATCGTCTGCGTATAGCGACAACCTGTGTTCCTCTCCACTCACTTCAATACCACTAATATCTGTGCTATCTCGTATTAGCTGTGCAAGGGGCTCTATACTAAGGGCAAAAAGAAGAGGCGAGAGAGGGTCCCCCTGTCTGCAACCCCTCCCCAACAGAAATTTTAGCCAGGACCCAGGCCGTATTTCCTCAAAACACTAAAAAGGAAAGGCCAGGAGATACGGTCGAATGCTTTTTCTGCGTCCAAAGCCAATGCCATACATGGCACTGGTTTAGACTTGGCATAAGACATAACATTCCGACGAACCGACGAATTTTATCACATAGCTGACGACCAGTAATAAAGCCTATCTGGTCTGGGTGCACTAGAGTCGTAATAACTGTTTTAAGTCTTTTTGCCAGTATGGAGGTCAATATTTTGCAGTCCGAATTTTGAAGTGCTATGGGTCTATCTGTACTGCACTCTGTAGGGTCCTTTCCCTCCTTATGAATAACCGAGATTATTGTCTCTTTCCAATTTGGTGGGAATTCCCCCCTTTCAAATGCATAAGCATATGCTTTCTCTAAAATAGGGCTTATATCATCTACAAAGGCCTTATAAAATTCGTTACAGTATCCATCTGAGCCCGGACTTTTGCCGATTTTTAACCCCTTGATTGTTTCTACAATTTCTTCTCTCGTAATGGGTCGATCTATAGCTTGTGAATCTTCTTCTGATAGCTTTGGCAGGTTTATGCTTTCTAAGTAGGCATCAGTTTTTTCAAATTCTGTACATGTGTCCGTATTTGAGTACAGTTTCTTATAAAAAGTGGCAAAAGCTCCCGATATCTCATCTGGCTTATACAGAAAGGGCTTATCTGGGTCATTATTTTTAATTTTTTGTACCACTGTTAGGCTCATTTGTTTTTTTAGTTGGAATGCTAATAATTTACTTGCTCTACTCCCATGCTCGTAATAGCGCTGTTTTAAAAATCTTAAATTTCTCTCAGTATCATTTGTGAGCAAGTCTCCCAAGGCCCTCCTGGCTTCCTTAAGCTGAGTTAGGTCATTTGTAGATAGTTGACTTTTATGTCTCTGCTCTAACTGTTTAATTTGTTCTTCAAGTTCTTTACGTTTGGCTTCTCCAAGTCTCGCCTTAGCTAATGCAAATGAAATTATCTTTCCCCTCAAAACTACCTTAGCCGCCTCCCACAAGGTCACTGGTGACGTCTCACTCATGTCATTAAAGTGAAGGTATTGGTCCAATTCCGCCTTTATATGATCTTTAAATGCATTATCGTTTAGAAGTGAGACATTTAGGTGCCATAGGCTTGGTCTATAACCCCTACCCAGATCCCAAATCAAGCTAACTGGGGCATGGTCACTTAAGGTTATGTTATGTATTTTACAATGTAGGACTCTGTAAGACTCATTTTTAGCAACAAAGAAATAATCAATTCTGGAATATGAGGAGTGTGGGTTTGAATAGAATGTGTAATCCCAATCTCTTGGGTGTATATGTCTCCATGCATCAATCAGACCCAAATCCTCCACCATCTGCTTTAGATGGTCGCTGAAAGCGTGGCAATTGATGGGGGGGGGTTTATTCATCTTATTTGACAAGATGCAATTAAAATCACCTCCAATCAAAATAATTCCTTTAGCTTTTCTATAATCATTTTGCTAATTTTCTTTTAAATTTTTTGAATTGCTTTCATTTGGAGTATAGATATTCAGCATAGAGACATTCACACCACAGATGGACCCATTTACCAAAATAAATCTCCCTTCTTTATCTGTAATTTCTGAGTGTAAACAAAACTGCAGTGAACTGTGCAACAATATTGCCACTCCACGCCTTCTCCCTGAACCTTGAGACGAGAAATACACGTCGCTGGCCCATGACCTTTTAAGTTTCATATGTTCAGAGTCTGATAGGTGGCTTTCTTGTATAAAGGCTATAGTACAGTTAAGATGTATAAGCTCATTGAGAATTTTTTTCCTTTTTATGGGGTTATGTAAGCCCTTAACATTACAGCTAATTACTCTTATCCTATCCATTAACGTTTACGTATGCAAACCATTTATCACACATTGAAGTTCTTTTATGTTCTTGGGGCTCATTGTTATACATCTCCCATGTTGTAAAATAAAACATTAACACTAACACTGTAACTATATACACGATAACATTTTGCATCCAGACTTCCAATTTAAACACCCATAAACCTATGGGTCTTCCTTGCAGTAACATTTACAAAACCATATAAAGCACTTGAGTCGGCCGTGAAAAAAAAAGAAGTTTTGCAAGGAAGTGAAGGGTTATCCAGAGCCTCCATAAAGGAGACTGGGCCTTGACTGCAAGTTCGTTATTGCAGTCCCGCAGTAAATCTGTGTCCCTTCCAACCATCACAGTTGTCCTGCGTTTATGTCTCCCACTCTCATCGCCAGAATGAAAAAATAAATAAATAAATAAATTATCCTTTATCCGCCCCTGAAGAGGGTTTAATGCCATTGCCTTTATACCTATAGAGCCATCCAACGAGTTAGAAACCAATGAAAAATGCCTTTGAAAACACGAAGTAGAAGTAAGAAAAAAGGGCTCTCATAGACCAAGCAAAAACTTAGTAGCTTACCTCCCTTATATAGTCGCGCAACAAGTTATTATTACGGGAGAGCAGGGAGAGAAGCGAGCAGCAGAAAAACGTCATGAAAGAGATGTCACCACAGGGGTTAATTTTAACAATCTATCAGCACTCAGGCATGCGGAGGATGCATCGGATTCATCTGCATCCGTAATTCCACAAGTTGGTTTAATTCAAAGCACACATGGACAAAAAGTCCTTTGTTATGGTGGAGTCTTTTATATCCATATGGATGTTGAAATCCCCCAGGAGAAGAATTGATAAAATAACGGCTTTGTTGTTGACAGAGCGCGCGTTAAACAGTGCTGATTTCAGTGAACGCGGGTTCACTGAAATCAGCACTGTTTAACGCACGCTCTGTCAACAACAAAGCCGTTATTTTATCTGACATTATTTTAGAACAAAAACTGGACCTTGTCTGTTTCACTGAAACATGGCACAAAGAATCTGACGGTCTTCTTTTTCATGAACTGACTCCTGCTGGATATGGATTATTTGATCTCCCGCGTTCCTCTGGTAGAGGTGGGGGTATCATTGTGTTGCACAGTCAGCAGTTCAACATGTGTCCCGTGTCTGTCCTCAGAGCAGTCTCTTTTGAATGCCTTGTTCTGAGTGTTTCTGCGCCCCTCTCTACTGCAGTGGCTACAGTCTACAGGCCTCTTAAGATGAATAAAGACTTTTTATCTGAATTATCAGATATGTTGTCTTTTCTCTGCCTCAGGTTCGAAAGAATTCTTCTCCTGGGGGATTTCAACATCCATATGGATATAAAAGACTCCACCATAACAAAGGACTTTTTGTCCATGTGTGCTTTGAATTAAACCAACTTGTGGACTGTCCTACACATGACAAAGGCCACACTTTAGATCTTGTGATTTCAAATGGTCCATTTGTGTCTCAGTTGTCAACCTCGGACTTAGGTCTGTCTGATCACCAGGCTGTCTTTTTTTACATGGAATTACCTGTTATGATCACTACTGCTTCTCGCATCATTAACTATCACAAGTGGAGATCTATTGAGCCCACTGATTTTTCAGATTTTATTGACTCTTCTTTAAGTTGTGACTCTCTATCTGATGATCTGGATGATAACGTTTCTGTGCCGAATTCTGTTCTCTTGTCTGGCCTGGACACGCTGGCTCCTTTGAAGTCACGATCTATTCCTTTTGCACATTCCGCTCCTTGGTACAATGGGGATCTGCATGCTATGAAGGAATGGAGAAAATGGAGCGTAGATGGCGCATATCCAGTTTTACTGTTCATCACCTGGCCTGGAAAGACAGCTTACTTGAATATAGGGCTGAAATTGTGTCAGCTAGATCTGCTTATTTTTCTCAGTTAATTGACAGCAATCAGAGAAACCCTAAACAACTTTTTCACTCAATCAACAAGCTGCTTAAAAATCACAGCCACTCTAATGTTCTTGCTTCAACTCACCGTTGTAATATGTTTTTGGAGTTTTTTAGCACCAAAATTGAGAATATACGTAACCACATTGCTTCTACTCATAGTTCTGTTGCTTCCTCCTTAAAAATCTCTGCATTTTCTGGTATTTCTCTTTCTAACTTCGCTATTCATGACTCCCAGTCTCTATCTTATATGGTTTAAAAAACTGAAAGCCTCAACCTCTAGAGTTGATCCGATACTGTCTTGTCTTTTTAAATCATGTTTTGATTCCCTCTCTCCTGTTGTTTTGAGAATTATTAATAACTCTCTGTGCACCAGTGTTGTGCCAGCAGCACTTAAAACTGCTGCTGTCACCCCTGTACCAAAAACGAACAACATGGATTTTGATAATCTGAATAATTTTCGTCCCATCTCGAATCTTCCATTTCTCGCCAAAATCTTAGAACAAACAGTGGCTTCTCAACTGCTTTCTCATCTTTCCTCTAATGATCATTTTGAGCCACTTCAGTCTGGATTCCGTAAACTTCACAGCACTGAAACAGCGTTAGTTAAGGTCACTAATGACTTGTTAATGGCTTCTGATTCTGGCCGTCTGTCTATTCTGATTCTTCTTGATCTTAGTGCCGCCTTCGACACTATAGATCACTCCATTTTAATCACCCGTTTAGAGATCTTTGGAATTTGTGACTCTGCATTAAAGTGGTTTAAGTCTTATCTTTCTGATCGCAAGCAGTTTGTTGTGATGGGGGATTGCAAGTCTGAAGTCAGTGTGGTGCGCTCTGGTGTTCCCCAGGGATCAGTTTTGGGACCTTTACTTTTTTATATTTATATCTTTCCACTTGGCCAACTCTTAAGAACTCTTGGTCTCAACTTTCACTTCTATGCTGATGACACTCAGATTTATATCCATTCAATGCCTGATGTCAATTTGTCTATGTCTCTTCTTTCTCAATGTTTAACTGAGATTAAGAAATGGATGTCTGAAAATTTTCTTAGTCTTAACAGTGACAAAACTGAAGTGATGCTTATTGGCTCACCTCATCAGTTGCATAAAACAGAGTCCATGACTTTGTGTGTGGATGGCTCTGCTTTACCTATCAAAACTAAACTAAAAAATCTGGGGGTGATTTTTGATGCCAACTTAACATTTGACCATCATGTTCGTAACACAGTCAAAACATCATTTTTTCATCTCAGAAACATTGCCAAGTTAACTTTCTCTGTGGCTGAAAAGTTAATCAACACTTTTGTTTTCTCACACATTGATTATTGTAATGCATTACTGGCTGGAGTTTCAAAAGCTACCCTAAATAAATTACAGTTGGTTCAAAATTCAGCTGCTAGAATTCTAACTCGGACCAGTGCAAGAGTGCACATCACACCCATTCTGGAAAAATTGCACTGGCTCCCTGTTAGTTTTCCTATTGATTTTAAAATTCTCATGCTCACTTATAAGGCCTTCAATAATTTGGCCCCTCAGTACTTGTGTGATCTTTTAACCCCCTACACTCCTACACTGGTCTTTTAACTGTCCAAACAACACGGTTAAAAACTATGGGTGATCGGGCTTTTTCCTCTTTGGCTCCTAAGTTGTGGAATTCCCTGCCCTCTGAGATTAGGAATGCAGAATCCCTCAGTATTTTTAAATCATCCCTCAAAACACATTATTTTAGGATAGCTTTTATGTGATTCATTTGATTACTTTTTATGTTATTATACTGGCTTTTTATTTTGATTTCACTGTTATGTGTATCTTTTAATTTCATTTTGTTATGCTAAGCGCCTCGAGATGCTACTTTTAAAGGCGCTATATAAAATAAAGTTTATTATTATTATTATTATTACTGGACCTCATGTTGTGGAGCAAAAGCTCAGTGACACTGACTATATTATCTGTACTAATGATCAACAGAGCATGTGACACGTAAATATGTTGCATTATGTATTATGTTGCTTGCGGAGAACAAGTAGAGTTAAAGAGCTCTACTATTTCAGTAGCTTCAATTTCCGTGGTACTACCTTCAGGTGGGAATGAAGATGGGTTAAATCTGCAGAGTATGCCAGTGTCTAATGTCAAATTGAATGATTCTGAAATTTTGGCAGATCTTAATTCTCATCGGCCTTCTGGCTTGAGGAGCTGTGGATTTCTTCTCCCGTCGAAAGATTCCAAACCACTTGTTGTTTTGTAAATAATTCATATATTTCATTGTGAAGTAATTTAATGAAGCTTTTGCCTGTGCTTTAGGGTATCCTGCCATTTATTTTGACCTTGTTTGCGATTTGTTTATTTTAGGAAGTTAGGGAAGTTTATTGTATTTTTGTTTCTTTTGTTAGGTTATTTGCTTTATTTGTAAGTTATTTTGTTTGTCGTTTTGGCCTTGGCACACCCTGAAGTTATGGCTCCTTTATTTAATTATTTTATTCCTCTTTAATAAATCATTTGTGGATCTAACGTTTTATGTCTGTGGTGATCTGTCGGCTGGAGTTGGTTTCCTGTTTACCATTAAACTCATGTCAAGCCCTTATTTAACACTTATATAACACTTATTAGAATGTAGCGTAACAGTTAGAATAGTTTAAGTGTTTAATGAAGTATCAAACTCAAGGTTGCTTGTTTGTTTGGCTCATAACTGGTGTCCCTAAGCTTGCAGATTTTGACTACATACTCTGAGCAGCACAGTCCAGTAAGAAAGTGATATGATAGGATATATACTATGGCTGAGCAAATATGGGTAGAACTCTTTATATTTAAGAGTTCGAGGGATTCATCAATATGCTGATTGACTGTTGGGACACTCCAGGAACAGGATGGTTCGGTTTGGGGAGGCAGAGTCATTTACACCTCAATGACACATCTGTGCTCACCTCATGACATATGTGCTATTTATCTTCTAGTGTTTTCTAACATGTAACCATGTCATGTTTGTTATAAACTGAATTGAATGGTGTTGAACATAATAGAGTTATTAAAGTATCCTAATGTACAATCTAGGCATTGCTTAATCATGCATTGAGGAGAATGTTGATGTACTTCTCCCCCTCTTGATCTCTGCCCATTTGCCATTTCGTCTGGTTTCCTTTTAGTTGGTTTTGGGTGTTGGTTTTCCACTCATGTATAACAATGCTCTGCTCAGGGTATAAGGAGGAAAGGTAACTGCTGATCTGGGAGAAAGGCTTTAACCCTGTGACTCTCCCACACCGGTGCATAACCTCTTACTCCAAGAAAGGCTTTTCCGGCCTCTTCTGCACAGCAGTGCATTTTTTGTTACCAACAAAGTTTTCTATACAGTATGTTGTTCCATTTTACTTGCTTTAAAGGTTTTGAGAATCTTTCATTTATCACTGATAATGTTGAAAACTAAGGTGATTGTAACTTTCGTTATCTAAATGTTCAGGTTAAATCCTACATTTTCCTATCAGTTCTAAGAAACTTTTATCCTAAAAGAATAAGAGGTTAAAGAATAACAACAACTTTAATGGAGTCAGATTAATTATAATGGAGTCAGATAAATAACTGAATTTTGCACGCTGTCCTTCAACTGCTTTTTTGTTTCCGATTATTAGTTCAAAATAGCAGCGTAAGATACCAGCCTTACACTCAGTATAAAAAGCTGAGGATCCAGTGGTAGTTTCTTTGATGAAATTTGGTCGATCATATCAGTAATACCTTGCCAAAAGGGGTTTAACTTTCTCACATTCCCACATACAGTGGTACAATGTACCTGTTGCCTCATTACACTTTATACAGGTATCAGGGATATTATCAGTAAACTTGTGCAACTTGACCGGAGTTATGTATGTACACATCACCATTTGTACCATATTCAAGCTACTGTTGACGGTCTGCATCTGAGCCTTCTTACATGCCTCATTCCAATCTTCTAGAGATATTTCACTATCTTCATCTTCTTTCTATAATCTTAGTTTTGATTCTGAGGATTCATCAGACCCAGACACAACTCATATAAAGATGAAATTGAACCTCTATCATAACAGTGATGTATGATTGCTGCCTCTAATGGGGAAATGACAGGAATAATTAATGAATGGTTTTGAGATGAGGATATAACGCTTGTAAGATATTTGAAAAAAACGAGTCTTTGGAATGTCATATTGTGTGCACTAAAACGAGGGAACGAATTTATAAAATGTGCAGATGTATTAGTAAATTGTTGGAACAAATTGTTAATTCCTGGCCACAATATACTCCCGCCCCTCAATAGATTCCAATATATTTTCTAAAAGAGTTTAAAGAGTCACCCTAGTAATGAATATTAGTTGTATTATTAGAGTCGATCTCCCCCTCCTTCTCATAACCTACTTCAGCACCACCCTCAATCCACCAAAGAAACGAAGAACTCACTTGGAGTCAATTTCCTGGATAATTGGTTTGCTCTTGGTACGAACGTTTTGTTCTGTTATAGATCCCATGAACTTTCTGTTCTTCAAAATCTTAATATCTAAAAAAAAAAGACAAAAAAAGAGATAGGATCAGTGGACATGGCATGGAAAAGACATGTTCTGAAGAGCAGAGAAATGAATATCAGATGTTCTGTATTAAGGCTGACCTCTGCTTAACTCAAGGTTGTATTTGTTTTCCAGTCCCTCCAAAGAAACTGCAATAAGAAACTGCTGGAACAGAGTATCTTTCTGTTGGATACAAGCATACACAGTGATGATAATTGTGTCTGGCTCTGTCACACACTCATTTTAATTTGCCTCTCCTCTGTTATGCTATGGTCCGGATGCAACACTTGTTCATTCAAAATCAACGCACTCATTGCCCAGCAACAATAAACTCACATCGCATGCACACGCATACATATACATTCAAGTCCCAGCTGGTTAATATTTGATGTGTGATTCTGGGTGCGGAGAAGATAGAGGTTAAAGGTGTATTGACAGCTATACACATACCTGACATTTCTGGAAGAACTCATCATTGATCACGACATCATACACAGTACAGCCTTGTGAGTCTGGCAAACATAAAAATAATCAGAAAACAAATCAAATGCTTTATCTTAATAATTGCCATTCACAGTTAACAACGCCTTATTTGCTTCCTTTTTGCGATGAAATCAGACAACAAATTTGAAACAATCGATTTAAAATCGGACTAGAGAAAACGATAATAAAAGGAGAAAGGAGTAAATTTGAAAATCTGATTGAGTCTCTCACTGTTGTCCACTTCGGTGTGTGGCTCGCCGAGACTCATGGGCACTCTGTAACTCGTCGGGTCCTCTGACTCCAGTAGTTTCACGAGTGCTTCCTGGGACAGATGAGGAGGGGGCGGCACCGCCTGCGATTGACAAATATTCAGAAAGACCTTCTGTTTGTCTGACACTGAGGAGGTCTTCACGCACATGCCTGGTATAAAAAGAAAATTCGGATGAATTTGGATGGGTTTGATGACATAATACATACAAACATCACCAATAAGCACTCTAAACATACTGGTCCTCACCAGTCCTGAGAAGATGTTTTGAAATATCAGACTAACCTGGCTGTGGACGGATGACTTTGGAAGGGGGACTGTCGTTTTGAATTTTTCCCATGGTCTGTGATGGACAAACATATATATTATTTTTGTCTTAGACTAGTTCTCCAATTTAGTTGCTACATGACATGAAATTTAATTTACAACATGATACATTTGGATTTGGTGCTGCAGATGCCTTTATCCATAGGAACTTAGATTTCATTCATGCAACTTATCAGTATGTTTTGGCAAATTTTCCGGTACAGAGCAGAGCTCAGATCAACTTCAGCCTTGAAAAAGCTTTGAATCATGTGCATGTGTGTATGTGCGCGAAGTGTTCTGTACAGCATCGTGATGGATGGAGATGTTGGAAGAAGTTACTATTAGTGTGTCTCATGAACCAAAGCTTTCTGAATCCCATTCCAGACAGGAGCGCCCCGAGCTTAGAAAGAGTCGGGTAGTCAGGAATAGAATTGTAGCCTCTGGGTTAGATTGGTTGGTCAGAGATGTATCAGGAATGATGCAAAAGAGAGCAAAGTCCTCACGTCAAAGACATTTGCAGAGATTATTAAGAAAATGGTTAGTCATGGTTTTAATTCTGATTGGAAAGTTAAACAACAACCTGAATGGCTGCAAACAAAGGAAGAGCCTGAAAGATACAATTTGATTGCCAAATGTGATAAAGTGACTATGGGGTCATATGTAGTTAATGTGGGTTTAAAAGTAGATCAGTGTTAATGTGACGAAAATAATATCATGGGAGAAAGAACAAGAGATGAAAATGAGATCATAAGATTGAAGTCTTAAGGAATTCCTTTAGAAGGAAAGACATAATAATAAGTTTTAGAGTGAATGGACAAATACAGGTTGATGTAAAATTACAGAAAATGAATCTAAATCATGTGTTACAAAAATATATAAAACAGTATGGAGGAAGATAATAGGGATGATTGGATGATCTGAAAGAATGTTTCACTTTATGGAAAAAATATATATATTTCAACAGTCTCAAGTATATGTGATGAGCACATCACTACCGTAGCATAAAGAACTAAAAATCTAAATGGTAAGTTTTTGATGGTCAAAATGGTTTAAATGGCAAAAAATGAGGCTGCCAGTGTCACAGAGACTCGACCTGATGGGAAATATGTAATTTCTAATTTCCCTGATATGTGGGTAAAAGACAAATACAAACAAAGACGTTTATTTGAAAACGCATGTCAATTCTGGCAAAGTCTTAAGATGGGCCAGAGTCAAAAGATAGTAGATAAAATCTGATGTTAAAAGTTTATGAAAATCTCTCTTTCATTCAAAGTCAGCTAAATGCTGCTGTCTGAGCCTGTGCCATAAGTCATATAGTGAAGCACAGTGTTTCAGTTGAAAATCATATAAAAATATGATATATACAATCATATACAAGTATCATAGTTTTGCTCCTGCAGGTCATTAGACATGCCACAGGATAATTCAAAGACATATTGGTGACTAAAGATGAAGACCGCTTTTGATTCAAGAGAAAGTTAAGTGAATTCAACATTTAAACTAAAATAACCTTTAAAAAAAAGAGGGGGGGGGGGGGGTTGTCAATTGTTTTAGATTGTGGTAATGGTTTTTTTATTTGAAAAATATCCATTTACTTTAAGGGTTTTATATATAGTAATGAATTTAATATTTCATTCTGTCCAAGTTAGTCTTGTCAGGCCATGGAAAAGATTATTTGTGCAGTAGGAGAGAGAGACTGCTGGGGTGGAGGTAAGGATGGTACTCTGTCTGTCTGTTATCGGCCTGCTAAAGTTTAAACAAAACAAAGCAATGATGTTAAAACTAAAACAACCCAGCTGACTTTTCTAAACACAAAAATTATAGCAATGAGACATGCTTTGAGACTGGATTAGAGGCGATATAAAAACCAAGTAAAACCTACAGGAAAAATACGTTTTTAGATTCAAAACCAAAAGCAAACCTTGAAAATGAGCGGTTCATTTTCATGCATTGAGTATGAGTGTGTGTGATGGTGACTGCACTTTGTGCGTTCGTTTGGGGAAATATCCTGACTCCATTGTGTATATGTCATTAACCTCTGGAATGAGATGGGTTAAGTCATTACAGATGGGTTAAGTGAAACAGCAAAAAAAGAAGCCAATACTTTTGATTGAATGATGAAAAGACGATACAGGACATGAGACGAGCTTTAAGTAGATTGGTTATCCAGATCTGTCACCTAATGGTAAGACTAGTTTTGTCATTTATTTTTCATTGTTAATTGAGTTAGACCACAATTGTTTTGAATCCTAAACATAATCTAAAATGGGTATAGTGAAAGGAGTGGATTTACAATCCATCTTCTTGTATTATATAATTAATTGGAAATTATATTTTTATAAAAACCAGTGTACATATCCTGGTATTTATGATTACAGGCAATGTCTGTATTTAGCATCTGAGAGGTGACTGAGGGTCTGGCCCATGCCAGGAATGCAGAAACAGTGCTTACTCCTTTAGCCCGGCTTCCAGAGAATAAATGTGAACGCAGCTACGTTCAAATTACTGTTCAGCCGAAAAAAAAAGAAAATTTAATTACTCAGATTGTAAAACAAGAAAAATTATTAAGCAATTCAGTACGTATATGCATATTTTGGTATGTAAGAAAAACAATTCAGTAACAAATAAAAAAAAGATTTTTATCTGGCAAAAGATAACAGCTGTTTGGAGCAAGTTTTATATATATATTTATTTTAATAACACTTTCAAATTTAGCAGATAATCCCGACGCGCCTTTAGTACCAAGGACAGCTCTGAAAAACACGACAACTGATCGTGGAGTCTGTATACCAGACGCTCAATCATCTCAACGTTTTTATTTGCCTTTATTTTTTTCATCATGGAAACAAGTCGAGACTTCTCACTTTACACCTACCTTCGACTAGCCATAAGATTTAGTCTCAGACGGTGCAACAGGCCTGATGTGGTGTTTAGGACTCCACAACTGCCTTTAAGGGGGGACTGAAGGGCTGGATTCTGGAATAATTTGAGTGATTTATCATCAAGTCATCATCAACATTTATCTTTCTAAATATTAAAATTATTCGGATGACTTCTTCAACACATGTTTAAGCATTTATTTTCATTTTCATTTTCAAACACTAGAAAATAATGAAATATTATCTGTACCTCACAGTGAGAGAAAAGTACAACTAGTCAGTATGTTTTGGCAAAGTTTCCTATTCAGAGCAGAGCTCAGATCAACTTCAGCCTTGAAGAAGCTGTGAATCATGTGTATGTTTATGTGCGCTAAGTGTTCTGTACAGGTCTGTTATGGGTGCTGGTGGACAACTGGCACTGCTTGAGACCTGCAGACGCCTTTTCATGTGCCTGAGTTCAGGGTCCGAGGGTCAGTTGGCATGCCCTATGCTTCACTCAAAACTGACGAAGCTTTTCGGTAACAATGGATACATCCACTAGATGTAAGCCAGAATAAACTCAAATGTAACCATTTATTATTAGTTAGGTAAATGTATCATGCCAATTACACAATCAATTCAAAGATGATCAATACAAAACATCAAATGATCAGAAATAAGAGTAAAAGATGCATGGGCTACCAGATATTTGGAAGATTCATAACAGAAAAGAAAAGAAAAGCCCTGAATCTTTCGAAGTCTTTCCTTAAGTACTTAGAGAAGGTTAAACATCCTCCAAATGGAGGCATGAACTAACAATGACTAGGATCATAGACTTGGGAGTTCGCACTCCATTGAGGAACAGAAGGTAGCCTAATTTGGATGGAGACCCAGGGGAAAGGGCACAAAGAAGTAGGCAAAGTGGGCTAGTTTCCAAACCCTTTTCACAGTGATGTGAATCTATTAAAGTATAGTATTTCCTATTTTCTTTTTTAAATGTAATACACATTTAATTATAATGCTATATATTGTGTTACATTACCTTTTCACTAAGGAGAGAATAATCAGAAAAGAGAATCAACACTGCTGTGAGGGAGTTTCTAATACAACAGCTGAGGAAGTGATGGCAAATTTGACATTTTTCTCTCTTTTGACTGCTGTAATCAATCTATGCTTTTTCTCTCTTTTGGAAAGTCATGGAATTAAATGGAAATAACAAACATCATATTTGCTGACAGACTCTCAGTCACCACCATTCACTTTCATTCATTTTCAGTCAACAAATGTAAATGTTAGTCTCACCAACATCTCCTTGTGTGTTTTGCAGAAGAAAGCCAGTCATGTATATGACATTTTCAGATGAACTGTACCTTTAAATGTGCATTTTTGTTGCACTCGTTTACTGTAACACCAGACTTCCCATTTTCAATTAAGGTTAATAATGTTTATGACACAGCAGAGTACTTTCTGAGTTTAGACGTGTCAAAGCTGTTACCTGAAGTAAAAGTTGTTGATATAGTTCTTCTTGCTGGTTCTGGTCTAGTTCCACACCGAGGAGAGACGCGTCCGTTTCCATGACTACGCACATTAACGTATAGGACAAATTAGCAGTGCATAAAACTCAAATTGAATCTGTACAGACAGGGTCTACCCCAGGTGCTACGGAGAGTCAGATATCACAGCATTGCTAAACTGCCAACTTATGAAGATAAACTAAACGTTCACGTTACCCACGCGCTTGCGGCTGGAGAATACGTGAATATAAAACCATACAGCATGTTTACAGCGTTATATACTCACTGAGCGCCTCAGACAAGCGACGAGAAGGAGCGTTAACTTCCCATGAGTGTTTAGCATGACGGAACAAGGACTTTTCTTGTATGTGTCAAAATAAAAGTCTCTTCGGCCTCAGTCCTCAGAGGAGAAATAAAACGAGGTTTCCAGCTGTGTGCTGTGCTTAATTAATTTAGGCAGATGCCTGATTTTATTAGAAAAAAATTAATATACAAACAATAATTGTTAAACTTTTTTGTATTGTGTACATTTTTTTTAAATGGACAAAGCCAGATTTCAAGGGATAGTTGGTCAGTTTGAAATCATCCTTCTTTCTTTCTTTCAAAAAATATAATATAATATAATAATATAATATATAATTAATATAATATAATATAATGTAAGCCTAATTTGGTAGGAAACAAACACATAATTACATCTTGGTAATGAAGACAAAAAAAATAAATAAATATGGAAATGCCATTCATATTTTTGAGAACTTTTTAGTTCCATTAAATGGTTTTATTGTTTGAGATGGAGCCACTTTCACACACACAGAAGCATCAATAAAATACAATTAACATTCTGAGATACCCAGAATGCTTCACATAAATGTTGAATGTACCCTCTTACACACAATCGAACCTATAAAAATATAAACATAGCCTATTACACAAAATAAGTAAGAGCAGTAAGTAAAGTAAAGTAAAGTAAAAAATAAATGAAAAACTGCTGAAAAAGACAGGATATAATAGTTTTAGTGCAGCAGTAGCTTAACTGTAAATACTTTTCCTGGCTCTCACTCTTTTCAAAATCATTCAAGGCATGCGCACTTAAGGGTATAGATATATTTTAATCCATATCATAACTAACAGGATCATCAAAGTGCACACTGGGTCATTTACATTTACACTTAATCATTTAGCAGACACTTCTATCTAAAGCGACTTACAAATGGCAACTTCAAAAACCATGAGCTGAGGTGCTTGATCGATGAAGGATAACAGTTACAGATTTACATTCAAGACAATTACATTTAAAAATGGGAACATGCACAGGCTATGTGGACGTGTTTGAGTATATAAACCTGTATTGTGATGACTATATCAGGCACAAATTCAAAGACAGCACTGTGCCATCCACATGTAATAACAGATGACTATAGAAAGTGGAAAAACAATTCCAGACACTCAACTAGAAAAGAAGGCAGTAGAGCAGCAAGGATTAACTGTTTTCAAACACTGGTAACTTGTAAAACAACAACAACGATAAAAAAGAAGATATATGCACAACCTCTATTGTTAAAAAACAGAAGAGAGCAGCTTTAAAAGAGTGACTTTCCGAAGTGCTGAAATGCCCATTCACTGCAGGGTAGAGGAGAGAAAAAGAATGATGAATAATGTGATTAATCAAACATTTTTCTCTATCATGTGTTGTGTACATGGCTTAATAATGTCCACATTGTAAAAACTTGATATGTATCCTGCACATTGTAACCATTTTCCAAAAGCTACATTACCTAAATCAGTTGTCTACCCCTCAAACCTGTAAGGGTATCACCTCTCTACATGCATTTGTCTGTAAAAAACGAAACAAAACAAAACATAAATGTGGTCACTACTGAAGGCATTACTCATCACTGAAAAGGCAGCTCTCTCAAGAAATAAATGTACTGGATTCCTTAATGGAAGTTCCTGGTGAGGCGGTGGATAAGTCTACAAAATATTACATTCATCCTTTAAAAAAAATTATAAAAAACTGCCATCTCAGCTAATCAAGTATTTACAGTTAATTTTAATCATTTACTCTCCACCTTATTCCTGACGAGCCTACTGCGTTTTGAATCATGGGTGGCACTTCCATTCGAAGAGACTGAAATTAACCATTTCAAATCATTAGGTTGCCCAACAAATAACGATTATTCGTCAGTTTGACTGAATGAGCTGTCAATTTTCCTTCACGTTTAATTTTCAGACATCATGAGAATAATGTAACTCTTGGTATTTTAAAGTGGCATGTTATAACAAGAATATGTATGGCAAGAGAACCTGCTTTTGGGTTTATTCATAGTCAGTTGAAAGTACCTTGTCGATGTTTTTACACTTTTAAATGTCCTTTTAATGTTCGATGGTTGAAGGGTGAGCAGAATAACGTCATCTCATTGTACCCAGTTGAAAAAAAACGTGTTATTGTGTTCATAGAGCGATCCTTTCACTGATTGATTACAGCTTAATGGACGTTACACCCATAATTCACACAAAATAAACATTACACTCACAATAATGCATCATGGGGTGTAGGAATAAGGTGGATATTTTTTTAATTCCAAACAGGTACAGTAGCCTGAAATGCTCAATGTATAATGTAGAAATTCTCTGTATGTACTTAATTTTAAATTATTCATGGAACTTCTTTATGTATCAGGTCCGTAACCCACTTAGAAACTAAGAGGGATAAGTTCCCCTTATGATCAGATATTATATGCCAAATTGTTCGACTATTTGATATTCCTGATGCTGCTCTGCTGTGCTTCAATACGCTCTGTTTGTTGTTAAGGCACGGACCTGCGACAGTACCACCCCCCTGCTAAATGAGCTGAACACCTTCGCTCGCTTTGAGGCACACAACAGCACCACTGCACAGAAGACTCCGCCTCCTACCGACGACCAGATGTTGACACGGTCCACGGGCAGCGTGAGAAGATCCCTCAGCAGGGTCAACGCACGCAAAGCTCCAGGTCCTGACAACATTCCTGGACGTGTACTGAGAGACTGTGCAGCGGAACTCACTGATGTCTTCACAGACATCTTCAACACTTCACTGAGACAAGCTGTTGTCCCCACATGCCTCAAAACAACCATCATCATTCTAGTCCCGAAGAATTCATCTCCTTCCTGCCTCAACGACTACTGCCCAGTGGCACTTACTCCCATCCTTATGAAGTGCTTCGAGCGGCTAGTCATGCACCACATCAAGTCTGTCCTCCCCCCCTCCCTGGACCCCTACCAGTTTGCATATCGGTCAAACCGCTCGACTGATGACGTCATTGCCACTACTGTCCATTCTGCACTCACGCATCTGGACAAAAAGGACACTTATGTCAGAATGCTGTTCATAGATTTTAGTTCAGCATTCAACACAATCATCCCTCAACAGCTCACCCAAAAACTGTCTCAGCTGGGACTCAACACATCGCTGTGCAACTGGCTGCTGGACTTCCTGACTGGGAGACCTCAGGCAGTACGGGTCGGTGGTAACACATCCAACACCATCATTATGAACACTGGAGCCCCTCAAGGATGTGTGTTGAGCCCCCTCCTCTTCACGCTGCTGACCCATGACTGCACACCGACACTCAACAACAACCTCTTCATCAAATTTGCGGATGACACGACTGTAGTGGGTCTCATTAACAACGGCGATGAGACTAACTACAGGAGCGAGGTGAGCCGCCTGGCCAGGTGGTGCAGTGACAACAATCTCTCTCTGAATGTGGAGAAGACGAAAGAGATTGTTGTTGATTTCAGGAGAACGCACACTCAGCATGCTCCTCTGTCCATCAACGGTGTGACCGTGGAGAGAGTGAGAAGCACCAAATTCCTGGGTGTGCACATCACGGAAGACCTCTCCTGGACCAACAACAGCACAGCACTGACCAAGAAAGCACACCAGCGGCTCTACTTTCTCCGTAAACTGAGAAGAGCCAGAGCCCCAGCCCCCATCATGCGCACCTTCTACAGAGGCACCATCAAGAGCATCCTGACCAGCTGCATCACTGTGTGGTATGGCGCCTGCAACGCGTCCTGCCGAAAGTCACTTCAGCGCATAGTGAGAGCAGCTGAGAAGATCGTTGGTGTCTCTCTCCCCTCCCTCAAGGACATCTATAACACCCGCCTCACCCGCAAAGCCCTCAACATTGCTGGTGACCCCACCCACCCGTCACACAGCCTCTTCAGTTTGCTGCCATCAGGGAGGAGACTGCGCAGTCTCCAGGCAAGGACCAGCAGACTGAGGGACAGCTTCGTTCACCAAGCTGTCAGGGCGCTGAACTCCCTCCCGACTCTTCCCCCTCTCCCCTCTTCTGCCCCACGCACATGACCTCTGTGACATTTTTAGCGTGGTCAGTATCAAAATAATTGAGACCACTCAAAGAAAGCAGACTTTACTTTTCACAAGATCCTACCGCAGCACAACATTTCCATTTTAATGCTGAAAAAGTGCAAGGTAAGACATAAACAGCTAAACTCCCTAAACTTGAGAATGTAACAGCACCTTGGTTTAGAGTTGAAGAGCATTAAGAGCCTCACCTGCGTAGCTGTCCCAGAGTACTTTTTAAACACCAACAGTAATAGAACAATATTCAGGAGTAGAGAAAACACGAGGACTCCAGAAAATGTTTTAACGGTACCTTGAAAAAAAAAAAGAAAGAAATATTTTAGTTTCAAAGAGATTTGCAGGGAGAAAGAGAAGAATGGCAAGCAAAAATAATTGGTCAGAAAGACCCACAGCTCCTACACTTACTCTGTAGTTTCTGATTGTCTTTTAATGCTTGATCTGTAATAAAAGGGGAAACCATACAAAAGCATGAGATGTAGAAGCCATCGTCAACTTAAAATCTGATATAGTGATATGAGCATTCAAGATCAAATATACAATCAGTGGCTTGTTGACTTGAAATATGATCTAATAATGTTAAAAGGGAAAAAAATCAATATTTGTTTTACTGAACAAAAATACTTATTGCAATGTACAAAATTATTAGTGATTAATGGCTATATTAGTGAGATTAGTAATTAGTGGCAATGCACAAACTTCAGAAAGAGGAATGATGAATTTGACTGTGGCATGACGCTTTGCAGGGTTTTAAAGCTTAATGATTTACAAACAGTTATTTGAGAATTGTGCAAATAGCAATACAAAAGAAGCCAGACAGCAGCATTTCTGTATGTGTAAGACCTTGCCAAAGAGAGAGACTGCTTCAAGCGATGGGAAGACGACTGAAGCAAAGACATGCTGCACTGGTGCAGTGCGGAAGAGCCTGTCTTATATCTGCATAATATGACAGATGGCCAACTCCAGAATGCACTGGACTGCACTCCTCCTACACTCTTAGAAAAAGATTTAATTTAGAATCCCGAGGGTTCTGACTCAATGTTAAAGAACCGTTTATGCCAAAAATGTTTAAATAAGAAGAAATGTCTTCCATTATAGTAATAAAATGAATTAAATACTTGCAACTAAATCCATAAAACGATCCTATAATGGGATCCCTGAAAAGTTCTATATATGAAGAGTCTGACAGAACAGTTCTTAATGCAACCTTTTTTCTAGGAGTGTAGTTACGAAGCTAATGCTAAAGCCCTATCAGGTTAAAGTGGCTTCTGAGTCAATGCTGAAGGCATCATGCTTCTCAGATGAACTTACTGATGGTTACTGTAGGTGCTGATGAAACTGTTGACAAATCTACAAAATATTGCATATTCACATTCAAAGCAAAACTGAATGAGGCCAATAAAGATTGAGCCCCACACATGAGCAAAACACGCATATTTCCTGGTAAATTTCTGTTTTCTTCAAATCTGATCAAATTCGCACTATTTTTTTTTCTAAAGAATGGTAGGATTTAATGTTTACTGTATTAAATGCAAATAATCCATGTACTTCATTTAAGAAGATTACAATTGTCTTAATGCAACTCTACACATTTGATGTCTTCAATACTGAATTTGCTTACTTTCGGGAGCAGTGATGTTTGGGCTGACTGTTGTTAAAGATGTTCTGCCTATGTATTAGAAAATGTGGTATGATGTCAATTCACATGACAGTCAAAGGATCTGTGCTGTAATCTGTGCTGAGAATTTGAATATGAAATACAACACTGACTTTGCTTACTTGTATGAGCTGTGGTGATTGAGTCAACCATTGTAAAAAATGTTGTTCCTGATGTGATTTATTAGAAAAAAAAGAGTATATTACACTTAGCTTCAACAATCCAGCTATAATACAGATATGAACAAAGATTTTTGAACCAGTAAACATTGTTGTGCTCTAAATGGATAAATAATTATTTTGCTTCAGGTGTGTAGATTGCTAACCACGCAATGAATATATATAATAATATATTATTGCAATGAAACATTTCTTTAACAATCTTTGCTGACTAATATGTCAAGCAATTTTTTAAAATCAACTGTATAGTGCAAAATGTTACGTCACAGTGAGATGAAAGGCGCGAGGACAAAGAAGAATAAAAAAAAGTGCAAAGTGCATGTGAATTACAGTTTTGGCACATTTCTCCAAAGTAATGTAACTGTTATGAGAGCAGTTAACATAGTGCTCTAAACAAACTGTCTGCTTAGCCATACAGTTCAACTTTACTGCAAAATAGCTCTTCATTTTATTCTAGTAATGCATTTATTAAAATGAAATAATCAAAATTAACAAGTGTATTCCCTAATGATTTTAGAACACTTTCAGCTGTAGACGTACAAATACACTAACAAAAATACATATTTATTGTTTTTCCAACAGGTTTTGTTATATGGGTCATTGAGCAAATGTATTCAAATTCACACTATGCCGAAGTATTTTATCTTGAATTTCTAATAAATAAAACTTTCTTACAAAAAAAAAACATTTTATGGGGGCTGAATCCAGAATCCCCCATACCCTCAGATAGGAGGTCCAGGATTAAGAACCATTGAATTAGAATAATTCTGATTTCATTTGAAATCCTCCCTGCTGTCCGCATTCACTATGTCCATGTGTTCTTACAATTTCTCCTCTCTCGTTCCACTACACCAGGGGTCACCAACCATTTTGAAACTGAGAGCTACTTCATGGGTACTGAGTCATATGAAGGGCTACCAGTTTGATACACTCTTCTGAAATAACAAATTTGCTCAGGTTGCCTTTAGTTATACATTATTAATTAATAATACTTCAATCTTTAAGTAGTGTTTAACCCTTTGACGCGTCCGATCACACCGGTGTGATTAGAACGTTCAGTGCATCACGTGATCAACTGCCAAATTCAAAAGTGCTTTCGCGCGTTCTCTGGCGCTGAGCCAGTGACAGACGCGCTCAGCGCTGTCAATATATCACAAATATGCAGTGTTTTCAACCACATAATGTTTATTTTAGGTTTCAGACATTTAAATGCACATAAGTACTAACATAATACATTTAGAGATGAAAATACACACTAATGTCTATGGAAGCGGCAATAATCATTTCCATAATAATTAGACAGCACGTTTTATTCATATCAGATACACACTGTGTAAGTAACTTTAAAGTTTACTCTCTTCTTCTCTCAGTTCACCGGCTCACTTACTTTCATGTATTTCGGGAGAAGGATGTAAATCCAACAGACGCGATTCTCTGTACTGCGGGGCAAACTAACATGGCGGCGCCCATCGCGCGTATATCTCAACTAACGCGATCATTATAAAGGTGTTTAAACAGCAAAATCCACTTGCACATATTTGACAATCGGAATATCAGATATTTCATGCTATAGTCATTAAATTTGTTAACATTTTGAGTAAAAAAGGAAAAATTAAATAAAAGCAGATCATCAGTCAATCAGCGCTTTTGTGGCTGCCGTGTGTCACATCACAAGCAATGACGCATCACCATGGAAACAATAAAGTGACACGTTCTAAATATCGGTCGCCTTGAAAAACTCACGCTGAGCGCTCAGCCAGAATATTTTAAACTTACGTGGGAAAGGGATAAGTACATTGCTTCTTTAAAAACGTCTGAAAATGCCTTCTTATTGATCAGAAAATGTGTATCTCTAAACGAGGCTTCGCTTTCTTCTCGTGAAAAAAGACTTGCTTACCCAAAGCTGCCTTTAGCTCACAGGCTTTTTCTGTTCGTAATGCACTTCCTAGTGGGTAGTTAGCATGGTAGCTTTTGTGACAGGTAGTGAAGTGTCTCTCCACATGTGCCGCTTTGCCGTCGTCGCAGCATTCAGCTACCGTCTTCGTTGCGCGCGCGCGCGCCCGCTAGCTTACTCTTCACGAGCACTGGTTTTGTCTCGCGCCAAATTCTTTTGAACTAGAGTAGGTCAGAGTTCGCCTAAACTTATCTGAACTCGTGTATAATGAACATATTTTTAAGATATTAAAAGATAAAAAAGAATAGCAACAGAATAAAATTTAATTTCAGACGCAGCTCACAAGCGCTATTTTTAGAACAGGCCTGCGGGCGACTCATGTGGTCCTTGGGGGCGACCTGGTGCCCGCGGGCACCGTGTTGGTGACCCCTGCACTACACCAATCCCCTCCACTATACTCAGCACTTCTCCTATTCTCCTTTTTTTTCTTCCTCCTCTAACCTCATTTATCATGTCCTTCTATATGTTCCACTCCCCCTTTCGTTCTCATCACACTTCTTCCTCTATCCACACCACCATTACACTTATACTTCTTTATTTTCCCCTTCTCTTGCATATTTTCTTGCTCTATGTATACCTTCCCTTTTATAATTTCCCTATTACATAATGCAATTCTGTTTAGTGAGTAAACATTTGTGAAAACTGCATTTCCTGTGTTGTGTGTATTATTAATCTAGCAGATATCCGTATTATCAATAACTCCAGAGTTTTGTTTGGACAAATGGTGAATAAATGATTGTGAATTGTTTAAAGCCAATACAGAAAGCTTGTTTTTTCCTGATTTATTAAAGTTTTGGTTGGATGTATAAACTTTTATGAAAACATTTGAAAATGTTGTGCAAAGTGTTTTGAGAAAATGAGTCACATGATTTGCAATTCGGGTGAAATGAATGAAAACGTACAATCTGTTTAGGACAATTACAAAGTGTCCCTGAGTTAACTGTTCACAGCAGTGATCTGAGTTTGGAGATGTGTGTGAAATCGATTGAGAAAAACTGTAAAAGCTAGACAAGCATGAGCAGATGTTTCAGCAGTGAAGAAAGCAATGTGCTGAAACATCTGCACATGTTTGTCTAGCTTTTAATTCCCATGCACTTTGCATTTTTTGCATTATGCAGTTAACATAATATGCTAGACTTTTTAGTCTACAAAGATTGTTAAATAATGTATTACAATAAAAAAATGAATAAAAAAAGAAGCCCGAAGCATGTAAATTATAACACTTTGTGTTATTGAAAAAGAAAAAAAGCGAGAGAGACAGAAAAAAATGAGTTATCCTTTGAATACGTAGTTTTACTCAAGCATTATCTTCAGGTTCATATGTGATTCAACAAGTAAAAAACCCAGAGATGTTTATCAAAAAGACCAAACAGAGAAAGAGATATTTTGTGCCTAGTTGCCACGAATGGGGTTGTTTAGTAGTGGTTGTTTAGTTCATGTATTTTCAAATAGTTAGATCTAACATAAAACTTTGATTTAGATCATTTCATAAATATATTATACATGTGAACTAATGATCTGTTAAAATTGTGTTTGCATATGTGAATATGAAAAAAAAGACTTACTTTCAACAGCTGTGCTAGTTGGCCTGATCGTTGTTTTGTCTATGTGATTAAAAAATGTAGTAACACATAGTTTCAACAGATTAATACAGCAACAATATCTGTGCTACAACACACAGAGATGATTGTATAATACCGTGTGCTTAGAGAGCTAAAGAATTCAGTTTCATGGGAATCATTTAAATTTAACAGTAAGAGTTACAAGAAACATGCAGAGTAAATTTTTAATGACCCAACATTTCCAAATCACAGTTTGTGTATGTATATGAAAAATAACCAGTTATTGTTTAAATTGAAAGTTTTCTTTAGCAAGATTTTCAGCGTCATATCTGGTTCAGCAAGTAAATAGAGTAAACAAAAAGATACATTTTGGATATAAGAGAGACAAATTCAAATAACTTACTTTTTGATGGACATTTCAGATCTAAGTAGGAAAATGAGAGAATGTGAGCAAAATCTGCATTTCTCATTCATAACGTTACAGTTTATTAAACATTCTGGCTTATTAAATGCTTTCAGTTACTAATAGAAGGAAGCTTTGTCAGTGAGCTTTATGGTGGCCATTGATCACACTATGAATGAATGAAGGTTGGGCAAAAAAGAAAAGAAACAGAGTAAATGATGAAAGATTAAACGCCCTTACCTGATATTTGTCCTTTGCAATATCTTGTATACATATCTCCAAATACAGATACATTCACTCGGCTTACTGTGTAATCGTCTGTGCAATTGAGAGTCGCACAGTACTTTTCAATTTCGTCACCAAAAAATGCCTAGAGCAATAGGAAAATCATGCAGTCAGAAATGATTTTGTTTGAAATTCAAAACAGATTGACAGGATATGATAGAATAAGCAGTATACTCACACTTAGCATTATTTTAAAAGTTTGTAGTACTTTTAAGTTATCATAATTCTTATTCCTATTTTTAGTCCAGGTTGAACAAAGAGTGTTCACAACTGAAAGAAGCTCGTGTTCCTGAGAAAACAGGGATACATTTCATAAACAGGAACATATCATAACCATGACATAACATTATTAATGTACCAAACTCAATTATTTAAACTAAAATCCATACCAGTATAGACTGACGGATAATAGCGGTTTTGTGGCTGAAGTTAATAAATTGTTACATATAATATTTCTGTCTTTTTCTGTACATGTGAAAACATACATGTGGGATGACAAGAAACATCTAAGTGGATAATCCTGTTTATAATAGAATATACAACTACTTATAAAAGTAAATAAGCAAAGTTTGTTTGATCTTACCTTCGTTTCAGATGAGAATACCTTCATCTCAAACATGTGCTCTTCCAACAAATAATCATCCTATGAGGATTCAAAGAAGATACGGCACACATGTACATGAATACATATTATACATTTTTAAGGAATCATACAGTCAGTTCATATAATCAATCATAAAATGAACATCTAACAGTGGACATCATCTTTATCTTGTGTCACCTTAAAGAGGTTCATTTTTACAATGGTTGCAGATTATCCTGACTATTACATGGCTAGATTTTGTGAAAAGATGAATTCTCTGAATGTATGAATTCTCTGAGCTTATTTTGTCTTCTATCAGTATATTTCTGTACAGTATATACAGTGGCCTCAAAAAGTATTTGAATAAAACTTGAAGTAGTAATTTCATTACATTACACTCAAAATATCAAAGCAAGTGACATCTGCAAACAAATGATGCTAAAGCCTTTCTAAGAACTACTTTCACTTTTCTGAACCACTATTCCAGTTACTTTTGAACTCCTTTTAAATTTTCATGATTGTATGAAGTCAGTTCCCCTCAAGTTCCGACCCCGCTGTAGTAAATGGCCTCATGCCACCCAATGGGGTTAACAAGAAAAAATATTTATAAGCAACATTAATGACACAACTACACATTCCCTGAGGGCTGTTAGTTGCATATTACGTACATATAACATGATGTAACTTCCTGGCAGTGACCTCATTTTAGAAAACACTTGAAATCTGCACATTATCGCAGGCTACTTTCCCAAGTTACAAATTCAGAAATGTGTGAGATGAACGGCACTTGGATGTGTATTTCAATATTTGGTTCCAAGTGATTTGGGCAGAAAATATCAAAAACTATGAAGGATAGACTCACCAGATGCGTCTTAAGGTCATTGTGCATACATGCCGATCGGGCATGATGAACATTCGTAATGAATAAAACTGCCTGTGAGGGAACGAGAAACAATTAAGTTTGAAATAATTTGTCTTATGGAAGATCGGAAACACTGTGACTTGGCCAGCTCGAAACTTAAAACTCACAGTAATGAATGTCCAGACTTTCCCAATCATTACGGTGCCTTTTTAACCATAGGAGTTCAGCTCCATATGACGTAATGCTTCGCCTTGCTGCATGCGAATATGGAGAACATAGAAGAGAGTCAGAGAGAGAGAGAGAGAGAGAGAGAGAGAGAGAGAGAGAAATTAAAAAAAAACAAAGACAGGCAAAGAAGGGATGAAATGTAACTCATTCTGTAATGGACTCAGATAAAAGTTTATTGATTTGTCTAGACACATGCACTCAATCTTTTACCTTCTTGACTAATGGGTATCACAGAAAAAACAAAACATCTAGCCCCTAGAGTAACTTCAATGGATTTTCAGGACACAGAGGATGCAACAACAGCAATTAATGTAAAATTAAAACAGTAATATTACTAAAAAAAGCGTTTTTACCAAAAACTATAGAATAACACAAGATGCCACTCATATTGTTTTGAATGGGAGAAAGTGCAACACACAAGACTTCTAAATAAAAACCTATTTCATAATTGCTCACTCATTTTTTTATTCATTCACTGAGCCTTAAATAATGCATGGCAGTTGAGTGCACAATATGAATAAGAAGAGGAGCTGAAGCTGTAAAACAACTTAAAGAACAAAACAAAACAAATTCAACAAAAACAACTTTGTCACATGTTTGGAAAAAATTATTACAAACTGTACTGTAATTACACCTAAAAATGCAAAACATACTACGTATACAAAATATACTACCTTACGCTGTAAGGTTCAAAACATCTTGTGCCTGTCTACTGATCACCATGTGTTCTGTTCTGATGACTTGAGACCTTTTCTTGTGTCCCATTGGACAAATATCTAGACATTGTCTCATCTTGTTTGCCCCTCAGACTAACCCAGAAACCATGTGATTGTAATCATGTCCTTATATGTCCCTGTTGGGACGAGATCTCATGCATAAATTGAACATGGACATTAACTTTATGGAAAAACAAGTTGTGTTTTCCTTCCAGTCTAATTTGCAGGTCTCTGTGAAACCTTTGTCAACTGTGACGAGCACGGCGGGCGAGAGCCGTGGGGGAACGGCGCGCGAGGCCGGTGACGCGAGTGTTAACGAGCTTCAGGTGCTCGGCGCACCGGTCTCGTATCTCCCACGGAGGAGCTCCGGAAGCATAAAGGAGGAGCGACGACAGGGAAGGACGAGAGAGGACCAGGCCTGGAAGTTATGTTGTGTTTTATTTGGTTTGTGTGGGCGGCAGTCGCCGTGAGGAACTGCCGCCCTTATACTTTTTGGTTTTATTGTCAGTTTATTTGTTGATTAAACTTGTTGAATGTTCGCCGGTTCCCGCCTCCTTCTTCCCATATTTACGAACTTTGTTACATCAACATTAACATGGGAAGAAACCAGTGAACCACAGAGTGAACCACAGCACAGTGAGCTACAACCAGACACGCCTCGGATGGTGCATCACATGATTAATCCATCTTTGTGGTCACAATACAAAGATGACACAGGTTTCATAGACATGGAACCTTACAAATCTAAATTAAAGACTGACAATCAGTCTATATTAAACAATATCCTTTGTCCAAAGACAAGGAACTTGTGCAGCAGGGTGTCCTCATACCAATACACTCACCGTACAACACAGCTGTGATTCCGGTGGTCAAGGCGGATGAAAAGACATGGCGATTGACTCAGAACTAGAGGGTAGTGAACCAATTAATAACACCTTTAGCTCCTATTGTACCTGACGCTCCAACTGTTATCAATTCTATTCCGTGCACCCACAAATATTTCACAGTTATTGATCTTTGCGCAGCATTCTTCTCTGTACCTGTACATCCAGAAACTCAGCCCATCTTAGCTTTTACATTTCAAGGTAGACAGCTGACATGGACACGCCTTGCACAGGGTTTCATTGACTCACCCGCTGTTTTCTCGGCAGCGGTGTAAAGAACATTGGCTAAAATGACTGATTTGCCTTCAACAGTTTGTGTGCTTCAATATGCAGATGACATGCTGGTTTCCAGGGAAACACAGGAAGACTGTGAAAAGGCCTCCATCATCATCTGCAACGTGTTCGCCCAAGCTGGATTCAAGGCTTCGAAAGAAATGCTTCAGTGGGTCAAGTCGAAGGTGATGTACCTGGGACACATCATAATGCCAGGCTTGAAAGCAATCTCAACAGACAGGGTCCAGTTGATCAGAGAAATGAAGTCCCCTCGAACTGCACAACAACTTCAAAGCTTCTTGGAGTTAGTGAATTATTGCAGATCTTGGATTCCTGATTGTGCATTGCATGACAGACACTTGAGACACCTGAATGACCACAAAGCCCCTCCAAGTACTCTTTAACAGTGGACGGATGAAACAGAACTGCATTTCACTGCATTGAAAGAAGCCATCACCACAGCACCTGCGTTGGGCCTTCCCGACTATTCCCAAGACTTTCACCTGCATGTTCGTGAGGCGGAGGGTGTGGCCCTTGGCGTCCTGTTGCAACAGCACGGTTCCACGTACAGACCATCAGCATACCTGTCCACTGTGTCCATGATTGAACTACACTCTGTCAGTCTCATTTCTTGGCACCCGGGATCGATCCTGTATTTCTTGCTGCATTGCTCAACCTCAAAGGGTTTCTTGAAATATTCAATATCCAAATTAGTTTTATCTAACACACGCGTAAACGGGAGAGCGGGGCACAACCTGTTTGTTACGGAACATGTGGTATAAACCCGCATGACAAGGAGGAATGCAGGAAGGTAGACTTTAATTATGGATATCCAGGAGTAACCACATCTAAGTACAAAGGAAAACTGAGGGAGAACACAGGGAATATATACAAGAAGTTAAGTGACCCATACTCAAAATTTGTGCTCTGCATTTAACCCATCCAAGTGCACATACTCAGCAGTGAGCAGCAAACAAATGCACATGCACTCGCACTCGCACGCACGCACGCGTGCGCACTTTCGCAGTTTGTTTAAATCTACTTGGGGTTCAGAGTATTTCTTTTTTTCTCCACATTAATTTCATACATGTCTGATACAAATATAAGGCTTTTTTTAATTAATACAGCTTATACTTTTTTCTTAACACTTTATTTTACAGTGTCATTGATACGTATGTTACATATAGTTACTGTAGTAACAATAAATGATAATACTTACATGAAATTAACTAATTAATTATTATTACTCAGTACTTAAATGTATAATTGCACTGTAACATAGACACCTTCAAATAAAGTGTAACCTTTTTTCTTTATTTTCCCCATATATGGGGCATATGACCATATAACATCTTAAAATGCTATCTGATCTAATCAAAAAATATACTTGACCAAATAAAATATTTTGTCAATAAAAGACCATCATTTTTTTTTTCATATAAAATAAGAGCAATTTTAGAAATTAAATAATTTTGGAGTTCTCTCACAGAACAGGCTATAAGTAGTAATAATAAGTTAATTATGCCAATTATATCGGTAACTGTATAGAATAGCATAGTTCTAATAGGGGGGACCTTGTAACGCAGCGTTACAACAAACCCTATCTGAATAACTATCTACATAACAGATTGGAGATTAATATCAGATTTATCTCATTTTAAATAAACAAAAAATATAGACGAAAAATTAACTTAAGAAATTTACTTTTGCTATAGTTTAATAAATGTTAAGTGATATCTAACAAAGATTTCTGATTTTTTTGCACAATTTTTTCTCTATATATTTTCAAAATGGCAACTAATAAATACGCTGAGTGTCATCATGCTAGCATATGTTTATTTACATAAGAATTTTCAAATATGTGCCGTGTTAGTTGTAACACACCAACTACAATCTACCCCACATTAGTAAGTCCGCTCTCCCCTACACTTAGACTTGAAGCTGTTTTGCGAGAGACGGTTTAAAGTCAGCATGAAACTAAAGTTGCGAAAGTCTATTCTTCCCTGTTGTGGGTGGGACTTGTTCTGGAATTGATTGGATGGTTGTGGTTTACTATTGCTGTAATGACACGTGAGTGATTGTCCCACCCCTCGCCAGTAAAGACGTCATCAGAGATGTCTTTGCAAGGAGGGGAAGTTTTTTTGATTAAAGATTACGAGGGCACATGAACTTTAAATAATAATCGTAATAATAATAATCTTGCAGATAGCTGCCAGAGATCGTACCAGGTTGCCACGATCGTTTGTCGCCATTTCTGCTGTAAACTACACTGTTCTTTTAATAAAAGATATGATACTGCATATCATATACCAGCAGTGGCGGACTGGGACAGTAAATGAGGCCGGGAATTTGACTCCACCCAGGCCTCCTCAGCTGCTGGAGTCACCACCACCAAATTCATGTGTCCACCAGCCTGCTAAACTTATAGGGTAACCCTGTTAGTTGATGTAACAGGTAGACTACCATTCATAATATGAATGGATAAATAAATAAACCCTCGAAAACTCACTAGGAATAGACCATCTGTACTATCACACCAAAGACAAATATAAAATTGGCTTACACATTTTAAGAGGGGATAATAAAAGGTACATATTCACATGTTAAAGTATTTATATTTTACATATTTCCAATGCTCAACTCAAGTATAATATCAAAAGTATCAGAAACACAAACAAAAATAAACAACAAAAGCTACGATAATGTATGTAACAGATAACAATGTTTACTCAATAATGCCATAACAAACCAGTAAGAGTAGGCAAAGTAATTAGCACTACTAGTACACCAGTAGGCGGCGCAGTAGCTCACTGCTCTCTGACATCTTGTCAATTATGTCATCTTTATCAAATGGAAAATCTAAATTTCTGGTCAAGTTTGACACTAAAAAAATATTGTATCCCCATACAGTATGTAAAACAATGTGCTAGTTTGTCATTAAGATGCGCTTTTAAAGCTTCTATCATTATATATATTTGTATTTTTTTTTATAAAGAATAGATTTTATCTATTGTGAGTTGCTTCGGATGAAAGTGTCCATCTGCCAAATGATTAATTAAATATTAGGGGTGGAACAGTTCAACTTTTTCACGGTTGGGTTTTTTTTTTTTCATCGCTGTTGTTGTATTGTCTGGGAACCCAGAATGTTCATCCATCAACAGAAACATATATTAACTGAACCCTGATTGTTTTACGTGTTATTTATAGTAAACCACATTACAGATGCTTTGCCAGATTTAAGTTGAACAGCGGACCGTCCGAGCACGTGCAGAACTGAGTGTGGAGAACCGAACGGATCGATTTTTTTTCCACCTCTAGTAAATATTATGTAAATGTAATTCTGACCAACCTGTTCCCTTACCGGCGAACATGGCTGGGATTTTGTCTGTGGCCAGGGCTTTTCTCCTTTTTATGCGTTCCCTCTCTGCTCCTCCTTTGCGTTTAAGCTGCATTTTTTGCACTATTTTCCCAGATAAAGCCTTCCTCTGGATATAGTCAATTAGGCAGTGCTTCGCTCATGTTGGGTCATGTGGTGGTGTCATTTTCAAGTCAAGTCAAGTCAAGTCATCTTTATTTATATAGCGCTTTTTACAATGCAAATTGTGGCAAAGCAGCTTTACATTAATAAGAAAATGGTGCCATTGTGCAGCTTATTCTATATATTATTGATTCATTCCGTTCCAAATAGTTATTAGTCTAGTTAATTTATGTATATCAGCACTGCAGAAAACAGTGACGTAATCGTCCGGGTCAGCTCAGTTTGTATACAACGGCGCCAATGCAGGCATATCAAAAACACTGCTGAATATCAAGCAAGTGTCCCCAACTTAAGCAAGCCAAAGGCAACAGCGGCAAGGAACCAAAAACTCCAACAAATGGAGAAAAAAACCTCGGGAGAAACCAGGCTTAGTCGGGGGGCCAGTTCTCCTCTGGCCAACAGTGAACACTTGTCCGATACCCAGGCAGAGTTACGGGTCATTAAACCGATTTGGAATCGCAACAGTCAAAATATTTAATCTAGTTCCATCTAGTTTAAGATCTTTTTGATCACGCCGGTATGGGACAGTTTGTTGGGATATGTGCCACTGGCTGATGAGTCGGTAAGGTTTTAACAAAGGATGAGCTAGTTAACACAGTCTCCGCCGACACCCCAGGGTCACATTGCTGCCGCACACAGGCACAGGTTCCCCGTCCGACCCGGACACGGCCCAGATCCAGCCAATCACGTTAATTGGTAAACCTCGGGATAAGCAGAGAGACAAAAAATTAGCGTAGACGCCATTCTTCTTCTGATGTACCGAGTACATCTGGTGTTATAGGAAGTGTTCCCGGTTCCGGCTGACCTGATCTATGCAGCCTAACAATCCTTTAACGGATATGAAGACAAAAGTTTATAGTGCGTCACGTGTATGCCAGGTTAAATAGATGCGTTTTAGTCTAGATTTAAACTGACAGAGTGTGTCTGCTTCCCGAACAATGCTAGGAAGATTGTTCCAGAGTTTAGGTGCCAAATAGGAAAAGGATCTACCGCCTGCGGTTGATTTTGATATTCTAGGTATTAACAACTGGCCAGAATTCTGAGATCGTAATAGACGCGAAGGACTATAATGCATTAAGAGCTCACTCAGATACTGGGGAGCTAAGCCATTTAGTGCTTTGTAAGTAATTAGCAAGATTTTAAAATCTATACGATGTTTAATAGGGAGCCAGTGCAGTTTTGACAGAACCGGGCTAATATGTTCATATTTCCTGGTTCTAGTAAGGACTCTAGCTGCTGCGTTTTGGACCAGCTGTAATTTGTTTATCACGCGAGCAGGGCAACCACCCAATAGAGCGTTACAGTAATCTAGTCTAGAGGTCATATTTTCACTCCGCGATCGCCTGATTAGTAGATTCATAAGTGCGTCAATTAATTCTCAGTTGCATGCCAGTCTGATCGACAGCACAGCGGCAGGCCAGAATGACCATCAGGCCACCGGGAAACGTCCCGGTGCTCCCGATGGCCAGTCCGCCCCTGTATACCAGCAAGCAGATACAACCAGAATATGAACCCAATAAGCTAAATTGCATAAATTGCATAAGCATTTTCCAATAAGAGGACATACACACACACAAAAGGAATGCCCAGCAATCGATAGCCAGTACTGTATTTACGCATACACTCACGCGCAACACATACAAACATGATTTATTAATTAATAGCTGCCAGAAATCATCGATGTGCTCAGCTTCTGAATGATCGGGCATTCTTGTTATGGCAAGAAAAAGGTATCCTAACATTTAAAAATCTTTTTGTTGATGGTTGCTACTTATCTTTTTTAAAATATCTAAAGCCCACTTTTTCAGATATCTACAGGTATCCAATTTCACGTCTTTTCCTTTCCTCCCCGATACAAACCCAATCGATCAAGTTTTTTCTGATGACCCAGAGCAAAGAGGCACCATCTCTAGCTTATGTATAAAACGTATTATTATTATCCATTTCTGTTAATACACAAAGATATTCATTGCAACTGGATCCTGCACAGACGAGGAATGGAATAATAAGGAGTTCATGGCTCTTCTATCTGTGCTAGACACAGCCTCATTCAATTCAAAGTGGTACATAGACTTCATCTATCCAAGGCTAAGCTGGCAAAGATGTACTCCTCTGTTGACACCACCTGTACAAAACGTAAGCAGTCCTACATTAGCTCATATGGTTTGGTTACGTCCTAGTCTGTCTGTTTTTGGTTACAGATTTTTGTATCCTATTCTAGAGTATTTACTAAAGAAGTTTTAGTGCAAATCCTTTAACGGCCATCTTTGGTATTGTGTGTGAAAAATCCACTTTGTCAAAAAGTGAACTGGATTGTATAGCCTTTACTTCTCTGTTGGCAAGGTGCTTGATTTTGATGAACTGAAACCAGTCCTTCCCTTCTTCTTTTAAACAGTCGGCCAGAGATGTGCTACAATTCTTGTGTTTGGAAAAAATAAGGATTAATTTAAGGGGCTTCGGGCCTAATTTTACTGTCATGTGGCGTCTTTTAATAAAGTATGTTCAAAGCCAGTTATGACTCTTATGTGGAAGGTGAAAAGATGAGTCAGCGGGTTGAAATCCAAATGCAGCTTTATTTACAAACGTAGTCAGACAGCCAATGGTCAACACAACCGCAAACAATAGTGGCGGGAAACAGGCAGACTCGTAGTAAATATCCAGGCGAATGGTCAGAGGCAAGCAGATAAACAACAAAACGAAGACACAGGCAAACAAGACAGGGGAATAACGCTCGGAATTGCAATACAAAGATGTACAATACTTCGCAGTGAGTGTCAGTGAGGGTGGTGCTTATATAGTGAAGGGAAGTGAGTGTGATATGATCCAGCTGGAAGGGTGATTAGTGACTGGGTGAGGGGCTTATGGGAAATGTAGTCCGAGTGGCAGGGTCCATAGAGTGAGAGGGCGACATCTGGTGGTAAGTGGAAGACAGGCAGAGCGGATTCATTACAGACGGACTGATGCTGAAGTCTGTTTGCTGATTTATTGTTGTTATTCTTTCCCTCTTTTTTTCTTTTCTTTATATGCACACAATGTAAAAGCACAATATCTGTTTGCATGCGGTGTTGTTGTTTGTGTTGATATGTGAATATTTATGTAAGCGTAAATAATAATAATAATAATAATAATACAAAATAAATAAATAAAATTTACAAAAAAGTAAAAGTCTCTAGTGTTTATAATGTAACACTGTCCCACAATGACACCTGCAGTTAAAGTTAAATACAACAGCTGGACATCAGTTAACAAATAAAATATCTGCACGTCTTGTCTTCAACAAGCCCAAGAAAGCCCGTGACATGCCTCTCTTCATCTCTCTGCACTGACTACCACTTGATGCTCACATCAAGTTCAAGGTGTTGACGCTTGCTTACAGATCCCCCACAGGCTCCTCACCCTCCTACATCCACTCACTTTTATGTGTCTACATCCCCACCAGAAGCGTACGATCACTAAAGGAGCGAAGGCTTGTGGTACCGTCACAGAGAGGCACAAAATCACTCTCCAGAACTTTCTCGTTCACTGTTCCCTGCTCGTGGAATGATCTCCCTACTTTAATCAGGAAGGCAGAATCCCTGGCAATATTCAAAAGACAGCTGAAAACTCATCTCTTTCGTAAGCACTTAAAAAAGGATTTTCACCCCCTATTCTAGCTTATGCTACTCTGAGTAATGTCTGAAATTTGTATTGTGAGCACTATTTGCCTCTTCATGAAGAATCGCTTGTTTGTTTTCCTCACTTGTAAGTCGTTTTGGATAAAAGCCAAATGAATAAATGTCAATGTAAAATATATTGTTTGTATTGTTACTGCCTTTTGTAATTATTTTGAAATAAATGTATAAAACGTAAAAACATTAACTTTATTAGATTCATTGGTTTTAATAAACAATATTACATAGTGTAAAAATACTAAATAGAATTGTATTTGGCCTCTTTTATGTAATGTTTATTTAACCAGGAAAATGTGACAACATTAAAGCTGCAGTATGTAGTTTTTCGTCCGCTAAAGCTCACGTATTTAAAACAAAGGCATGTCTTAATGACGCCAAGTTTGAGCAGGAATCATGGGACATGTCTTTACCTCACAGCCGGTGGAAAAGAATCGGGATGGGACTTGGGCAGAAATCATGTTCATGGATGTGATTATTAACGTTACTGTAGTATGAAGCAGAGCAGGACTGAGTGTTACGGGAGCTGAACACACGCCTCGCGAAAAGCGGGACTTTTATTATACTGCAGTTGCCATGACTTTGTTTTTCCAATCATGAGTATGAGGTAATGCAGCGCTTTTCATTATATTACATACAATTCAGCAGTGGTGGATAAAGTACTTGAAAGCCATACTTGAGTAAAAGTATAGATATCTTACCAGAAAATGACTTTGGTAGAAGTAGAAGTCACTGTTTAGAATATTACTTGAGTAAAAGTCTTAAAGTAAGTGATATTTTTTGTACTTAAGTATGAAAAGTATTTTTTTGATATTAAACATACTTAAGTATTTAAAGTAAAAGTACAAGTAAATGCAAAATACAAAAGCAGCATAAAATATTAGTAAAAATTGTTCTATACACAGTTTGAGCAGCAAGATTGTTTGAACTCTTTCTTGTTTTGTTTGCTTTGAATTTTAAAAAATGATACATTAATTATACCTTGATCATTCAGGTTAATTCATAGTGCATTATAATTAATGTAAGAGGCAACTTTAAAATGTTAAAATGTAAATATTGAAATTAACAATGAACAACGCTTTCATTAACCTTTAATGTCACAAATGAACTCTATTATAAGTTTTCCCATTTTAACATAAATCCAAACAATCATGCTTAAAAATGGCCATATTTACGCACAAAGGCATATTATACTTTCACTCGTTATTGGATTCTATTTTAGAACACTTGATGAGATATGTGTTAAAGTGCGATTAAAAAAAACTGAAATCGAACACATTTCTGATTTATGTTTCTGTCGACTGCAGGATTAGGACACAATTTAAATATGCATCTTCGCTGGATAAAGAATGCATAAAATCGAACAAATGGATATAAACTAATGCAAATAGAGGGTAACAATCGTGACATTAAACAGTTGGTGTTTTTGTCACATTGAACCGATTGAGGTAACGTTCAGCATCCTCTCAGCCTCGACGGCAAACTAATTACTTTAGTGATATGAAAACATATACTGTAGTGTACTGTATAACATACCGCTTTGTTGTCTGTTTAAAATCCATTTTTGAAGTGTCCCCGCGCAGCCTCGCATCACGTGTTAAAACAAACTGTACGAGGCTTCAGTGATAGTTTTATCAGAGAGCGCCTCTAGAGGTCGCTCTCGTGCTGCACTCTCCTCAGCCTCTCCAGCAACGAACACGACCCGAAAATGAAATCAAGCGCGGTTGTGCGAGCACTTGTTTGCACATGCTTGCTGACAGTCTGTGCTCTTCCTTTTTTATTTTGTTGTAAGTAACGAAAATGCTTTGGGGAAATGTATCGGAGTAAAAGTATACATTTTATTTAAGAAATGTAGTGGAGTAAAAGTAAAAGTTGACAGAAATATAAATACTCTAGTAAGTACAGATTTTCCCAAAAAAATACTCAAGTACGGTAACGAAGTATTATTACTTCGTTACATTACAACTCTGCATTTCAGTGTGTTGAAAATGATAACGTCACTCTGTGTGTTTGCTCGCCAGCTGCTTTGAGTCAAATGTAATTTTCTTACAGCACACTGTTGCAGCAAGAGTTGCACACTGCAGTAACCTTGATCGATTTAAGAATAAATGAATATAAAATATGAAATGCTGGATGGCTTATGTTGATAAATGGCATGTAATTCATTTTAAAACATATTGTATGATGGAGAAAATTCTGCATTACTCTAACTAAAAAATAAAGCAGCATCTGATTATGTTAGCTGCTTGACAAAAGTGTTTTTCAAAAAATAGATTTAAACAGTAAGACTAAATGTGTTGAGCTATATAACAATAATTAGTTTTCTGTCAATTAATATATCAAAACAGATGTTCCCTTGTCTATTAAAACATGTAATATATATTAAAGCGTATTTGGTGTTTCCATGGTTTCTGTGAAATAAATCCGGAAACCGAGGGTAACGTTAATATGACGCAACTGACAGGCGACTCACTCACACGTCCCGGATCCTTGGTTAAAATAGTCATTTTCTCATGATTTACAAATAGTTGGAAACATTTGGGATATTGTAAGTACTCAACTGAACATATAACACTGCCGGCCTAGTGGTTTTTGGATATTTTACAGCAAAAATTTTACATATTGTGGCTTTAGGCATAACAGGAACATGAATTTAAAAAAAAAACTTAGATTTATATATATATATATATATATATATATATATATATATATATATATATATATACATAGTCAAGCCCAAAATTATTCATACCCCTGGCAAATTCTGACTTAAAGTTACTTTTATTCAACCAGCAAGTTTTTTATTTACACAGGTGTCTCCCAGAAGATAATAAGATGATGTACAAGAGGCATCATTGCGGAACAAATTATTACTCATCTTTTATTTACATTTGAACAAAAAGTGGCATGTCCAAAATTATTAATACCCTTTGCCAACTATCACAGTGTATGGGAAAATCTAAAGATCTATACCATTCCAAATAGTCAAAACTGTTCTAAAGCATCCTAATTATCCTGATTCATTGGTAACAGCTGTTTTAATCCATACAGCAATACATCAAAATTCTTAACAACAACATCAGGCAGTCTGCAGAGAAACTTGGCCTTGGGGACCAATGGACATTTCAGCACGACAACGACCCAAAACACACAGCAAAAGTGGTGAAGAAATGGTTAGCAGACAAAAACATTAACGTTATGCAGTGGCCCAGCCTGAGTCCTGACTTAAATCCCATTGAGAATCTGTGGAGGGAGCTAAAGATCAGGGTGATGGCAAGGAGACCCTCCAACCTGAAAGAGTTGGAGCTCATCTCTAAAGATGAATGGGCAAAAATACCAGTGGAGACATGCAAAAAGCTGGTCAGCAATTATAGCAAGCGTTTGATTGCTGTAATAGCCAATAAAGGCTTTTCTATTGATTATTGAGACGGGTATGAATAATTTTGGACATGCCACTTTTTGTTCAACTGTAAATAAAAGATGAGTAATCCTTTTTTCCATAATGATGCCTCTTGTACATCGTCTTATTATCTTCTGGGAGACACCTGTGTAATTTCTAATCAAGAAAAAACTTGTTGGTTGAATAAAAGTAACTTTAAGTAAGAATTTGCCAGGGGTATGAATAATTTCGGGCTTGACTGTATATATATAAGCCTATACACACACACACACACACACGGGTGTACGTATATAGCCTATGCCTATAGGCCGCTGGGTGCTCCTTTTGTGTGTGCATGTTCTTTATGGGAAAATGGTTATGCAATTTAATTTATTGGGTTCATATTCTGGTCGCATCTGCAGAGTAAAAACAGTGTTGTTCAACAGCAGAAACGGCGAAATATTATAATAATAATAACAATAATCAGGGTTCCAGACTGCGACCAAAATGGTCGCATATGCGACCTTTTTTTAACGATGTGCGAGTAAAAATTTTATATAGTCGCATTTGTGCGAGTACATGATCATGTTATTCGCGCGTGTGTAACAGAACGAGGTATCAGCAGCTGCTGCCGTCCGTAACCGTTTTGCTTTCAAAATTAACAAAATTTATATAATGAATGAGTACATCATGAATCCATTTTCCAAACCGTGTTTTTGTCTTATCCTGAATCACTACGGCGCGCCTATAATAAGTGTTTATATTCGGACTATTTCAGACTGGGCTCGGCTGCGCTGCGGAGTATCACAGTCCCTGCGTGACTAGTCATAGACAAACAGAGAGAAGTAGTTCCAGCTACAATGTTCTTCCGCAAGACACATGCAGTTCTATATATTAACCGCTAGAGAGCAAACGTACACGCGACATTGGACAATGATGATGAAACGCGCCAAATTTCGGAATTAAGCCATATAAAAATGAAAAGGTTAATCGCTGAATAATAATCATAAAAAAAAAAACAAAGTTTGGAGCTGAAGGATGCTGGTGGAAAGGACGAGCCATGCATACAGACGCATGATGATGAGCGCACAGGTAGAAATGCATTAAGTTACTTCAACAGCAATGGCTTAGACCAGGGCTCCTCAATAGGCCGCGAGAGAATGTTTGGCCCGCGCTAATGTCAAATAGTGTTGTCGAGGTAATGTATATAAGCACGTCTCTGTCGCGAAAATTCAAACGCAGCATCATTGCTTTCATTGCGTAACCGCTGGTGCGTTGAACATGCTCGCGCTCCGCGCCGGTGGTCACGCGCAATTAGTCTGTCAGCGACTCAAACTGACTGGACAAAATAGACTCAAATGTGAATGGACTAAAATGTTTGGTTTATTTTGTCTGACCAACCGCAACAAAGAAAGAAAGTAAACTGTATGTGAGAAAGTACAGTGTTTGCTTTTATATTATTAGTTACAGAAAGGCAAACTAAAGGCTAATATTTTCTCATTTAAATTAAACATTCAGCAAATACACATCTATATCATTAAAACAAATCTCTGAATATCTAATTAACATTTAATTTCATAGACCTTGCAGATTTATTCGAATACAAAGTGAGATTTTCTGAAGTGTTTGTAACCCGCGTGAACGGGTGACAGTCGATCTGTGTGAAATGAATTAAGACTTCAGTTCAGCTTCACGGGAAACGCGATCAAATATACATATAATATTACATTTGAATTAAAATAAATGTAAATTATAGATACATATATATATACCAGATTTATATCGGCCATCAGCCACTGTGATTTAATATATTTAAGATTAATATTAATCTTAATATTAAATATTAATATTTAAAAGTACTATTCATCAAGCATGCATTGATTAAAATTGTTGTAGCAAAAAAAAAAAAATGTGCGACCAAATCATGTGCTGGTGCGACCAACTGACAAAATTGGTAGCACCAGTGCAACCAGTGGAAAAGTTAGTCTGGAGCCCTGATAATACATCTGTGGAAACTTTTACTCGTTATTTTAAACCACCACCGCACGCCACTGAGAACAGTCTTCAAGAAAAACTACGAGAAAAACACTGGTAACTGCCAGAAACACCAAGTCCTAGAGCAATGGGCTGCATTGGGGAGTCTGGCCTGCCCTTCATGTGAGTCACTAGTGGACAAGCCACAACTCCCTAGACAAGCCAACTCCATGTCCCTTTAATCAATGGGCAACTGTCATAAAAAGTTATTGTTTTGTATATACATAACTCATGAATAATGTATTTGGTCTGATTTTTAAAGCAACAATTTGAAACGGATTTGATTGGTCTGTTGAGTGAGTGTGGAAATGTTTGAATGTCTGGCATAAGCAGAATTTTTTGTTCGGCCGGGCCTGGGCAAAAGTGAACGGGCACTTTCACATAGCGTCATATAACCTACATACTTCTGAAACCCTTAATTGGCTTAATGTAGAATGTTGTGCTAGAACATTACAAGTTGAGTTCTAGTGAGGAAAACAAAGTCATGTCTTTTCTCAGCACAAACATAAAACAAACACAACAAAACTACCGTATATAAAGTTTTTCCAATGTAAATCTGTGGTGAAAAATGGAACTGGAGCACACTGTCATAGAGAGCCATTGGGGCAGATTTCTGGCTGCCCCGCTTATTTACACCTTACGTAACCTCACCTAAACCTCGCTCCAGAATGAGACTACAGATACATCTGCATTAGGTCAGTTACTAGTTGGCATGTCTGTTCTTCCTATGTGGAGTTCCGTAATAAATTAATGAGAGTATAAATCCTTTAGTTTAAACGTGCTCATGTGAATAGCTTTTATATACTGTAGTTCTGTTGTGTTTTTACCATGTTTTTCTGAGAATAGGCATGCCTTTTTTCTTCAATTTCTGCCTCAAACACAAACAGCCTAGCCTTCATCATGGTCAGTGTTCGCATTTTATACAGTAATCTGTTCAAGAGACTGAACCAGCGTAGTCTGTTCCTTCTGTTGAATGGGAGAGGCTGCAAAATCTCAAAACTCCCCCAAACCCCGTTAATACGTCGGCAGAGACTCGGTGAGATGTGAATCGACCGATCTCACTGATCACACTCTGAACAGACAAACGGAAACTTTGAAGCAGCTGATTTTTCAATCAGAGAACTGAATATTAACACTGACTGCAATGGAAATATTTTCATAAAGGTAGGCTATATGCGTTATTATAAACATGACATACAATTATACACATGACACACATACAAAGACATACAAAATTGTTTTAACTAACGTATCGGAACTACGTGATTACAGAGATGCTCTGATACGTTGGGGGAAATGCTTACTACTGCAACAAAAAAAAAAAAAAAACTGATTTTTTAAAAACTCATGCCACAAAAATCCAGAGGCTGCGGTGCCAAAATCGCAACACACAACGCCGCGTGCCTGTGGCACGAAAAAGTCATATACCAATTCCCTCAAAGTAATTACCGATCCGGTCAGCTTTACATATCAACAATCCACCAAAACTAGTAGAAAACCATTCTGGAATAGTAGCATAGGCTAATATACTACCCAAACATTAGCTTTATATTATGTATTAGAATTTAAGAAGTAAACAAATAAATGTAATTCTGTCTAATATTTTATAGCAAAGCCCCAATTGTAGTTAGAAAATCAAGAGTCTCATTGCACTCTCTCAAATATACGCCTTACCTTTCAGCCGCCTTGTCTTGTTCTGCAACATACTTTCACTTTCCTGCTTCAAGCAACGAGCCCCCTTGTGTTGCTGGGAGGTTGAAATCCCCCTAACACACCAGACAGGAAGCCGGAGAAAGTGACCGAGTGGTATTTGACAGTTTATCTACAGAGAACTGCGTGCTTTTGAAGCGTGGGTTTACCGTGCTAAGAGTAGCGCTATTTAAAAACCGACCGCAACTTTAGGCGCAATTGCTCATTGACAAATGGAGAAAGTCCCCACCCCCTTTTCGTAGTTTCCTGTAGGTCACTGTGATCTTGTCCAAAATTTAGTTATAACCCTACTCATAACTGTTTACTAAAATCGGAGGTAAATAATAGGTGAATAACACCGATGCACCTAACCCTGACTGTAAGTCAAAACTTGACACAAAGTGTAAACCTGTCAAATCTGATGATGAAATGTTGATGATCGAGGAACATGTACTTTGTTGTAATATGTTTACATGTATATTGCAACTCAAGAACAATTCAATGTTTTTCTTCCGTTAATAAGTACTAATCGATAACAATATTTTGCTGTTATTTTAAGTTGTGGCCAAAAGTGATGTCCAGCCTAGGAAAATCAACATCTTCGTCCTTTATTCGAATATTAAAAATGTGTCAAATATGTTTTTAAGCATCTTGCGTAGTTGTGTCAATTGTTTTATTTGTGATAACACAATGAAACGTGCTAAAATGTGCGGATATAATTTTTGGCCAGGCTGTCATACAAAGAAATTTTGAAAAAATAAGAAAGAACCAACATAATATTAATAACTGTGTTGTAGTCAATGTTTACTTTTTCCTGTCACCTTTTTGTTTTTCTATACAGGTGCTGGTCATATAATTAGAATATCATCAACGTTGTTTCATTTCATTAATTCCATTCAAAAAGTGAAACTTGTATATTATATTCATTCATTACACACAGACATTTATATTTGAAATGTTTATTTCTTTTAATTTTGATGATTATAACTGACAACTAAGGAAAATCCCAAATTCAGTATCTCAGAAAATTAGAATATTACTTTAGACCCATACAAAGAAAGGAGTTTTAGAAATCTTGGCCAACTGAAAAGTATGAGCATGTCCAGCACTCAACACTTAGTTGGGGCTCCTTTTGCCTGAATTACTGCAGCAATGCGGTGTGGAGTCGATCAGTCTGTGGCACTGCTCAGGTGTTATGAGAGCCCAGGTTGCTCTGACAGTGGCCTTCAGCTCTTCTGCATTGTTGGGTCTGGCTTATCGCATCTTCTTCTTCACAATACCTCAGATTTTCTAGGGGATACCATGGTCCTTAAACCAAGTACTGGTTGCTTTGGCACTGTGTGCAGGTGCCAAGTCCTGTTGGAAAATGAAATCTGCATCTCCATCAAGTTGGTCAGCAGCAGGAAGCATGAAGTGCTCTAAAACTTCCTGGTATACGGCTGCGTTGACCTTGGACCTCAGAAAACACAGTGGACCAACACCAGCAGATGACATGGCACCCCAAACCATCACTGACTGTGGAAACTGTGGACCACTCAGCAGCAGTCCAGTCCTTTTTGTCTTTAGCCCATGCGAGACGCTTCTGACGCGGTTTGTTGTTCAAGAGTGGCTTGACACAAGGAATGTGACAGTTGAAACCCATGTCTTGCATATGTCTGTGCGTAGTGGTTCTCAACAGCTGCAGTCCACTCTTTGTGAATCTCCCCCACATTTTTGAACGGGTTTTGTTTCACAATCCTCTCCAGGGTGCGGTTATCCCTATTGCTTGTACACTTTTTTTCTTATCATTTCCTTCCCTTCGCCTCTCTATTAATGTGCTTGGACACAGAGCTCTGTGAACAGCCAGCCTCTTTTGCAATGACCTTTTGTGTCTTGCCCTCCTTGTGCAAGGTGTCAAATGTCGTCTAATGGACAATTGTCAAGTCAGCAGTCTTCCCCATGATTGTGTTGCCAACAGAACGAGACTGAGAGACCATTTAAAGGCCTTTGCAGGTGTTTTGAGTTAATCAGCTGATTAGAGTGTGGCACCAGGTGTCTTCAATATTGAACCTTTTCACAATATTCTAATTTTCTGAGATTCTGAATTTGGGATTTTCCTTAGTTGTCAGTTATAATCATCAAAATTAAAATACATAAACATTTGAAATATATCAGTCTGTGTGTAATGAATGAATATAATATACAAGTTTCACTTTTTGAACGGAATTAGTTAAATAACTCAACTTTTTGATGATATTCTAATTATATGACTAGCACCTGTACTTTTTTTTTTTTTTTGCATGGTAAAATAAAACCTCTAGCTACTTTTTTTGCTAAATAATTGTATCAAATAAATACGTTAAAGAAGTTCCGTATTTTTGTCACGCTCGGTTGCAGGAAGGAACTAGAAGATGGTTATCAGGTAAAAAGGCTTTATTAATCCGTACTCAAAATAAAAATAGGCAGATAACCACAACTATATAACATTAACAAGACCGGACAAATGAGGAGTGAACAGACAGCTACTTACAAGTACAAGCCAATGAATGAATGAAATAATGATAACACGTGTGCTGATTAAATGAATTACCATGACAACTGAACAAAGAAAGACAGTGAAGCTAGTGAAAACAAAAGTCCATAATAATGATACTAAGAATGAATGTTTGTGACAGTTTTGTTATTAATATATAAAAATATTTGAAAAATATAAAATAATTTCCTAATTTTAAGGATTTTATCAAACCTGTATGGTAAATAAAAACAAATATCCCCTCCGGACATCACTTTGTGTCACTACTGTGTATATATATATATATATATATATATATATATCTTTACTTAAACTGTGCTGCATCAGCTGTCAGCAAGCAGATCCATTAATAGTCATTTATAACCACTGCTTTAACACAGTCCTCTTGGCAAGTTGATCCATTAAACTGGCAAGAGATTGATAGATCATTGCTTGTCATTCCTGAACCAGTGAATTTGATATTTGGATACCTTCCCTGACAATATCACTGCACAGATTTTTTTTTTCTTCAAGGTTTATCTGGTTAGCACATCCCCATGTAATTACAAGGGATCCCGTATCAGCAGAGCATGAGGCATGAATGAGAATGCTAATTGATAGCTTTTTCTACATACTGTAGACTTCTTTGGCAACAGAGACAGATGTAATTTCCTCAAATGATCAATTCATTGATATCTGATATTTCAAAAGAAAAAACAGCAGCCTTTTTAAAATCATTGAGGGGAATCTTCCTTGTCAGCAAAATAATGTTCTCTACAAAATCATTTACAAAACAATGAAACTCAACACACACATTAAAAATACACTACAAGATATACTTATCTGATTTACCTCCAAAAAGGTTGGTGGTGGTACCTTTAGGGTATATATTACTACTCTACAACATGAATATGTACCTTTTAGGGGAATACAAGGGATAAAGTTTTCCCTTAAAGGTACTGCCCCAATAACAAGCTGTTGTAACCTAAAAGGTAATTTTATTCCACAGTGAATAACAGAAGTATTGAACAGAAACAGAAAGAAGCTGCCATGAGAGATTTTCTGCTAACTCCCTGATTTGCTAATGCTGAAGCTTAAACCATAAATTATATCTTCATAACCACACTCTGGAAGACAAACTTGTACCCACACACAAAAAAGACACCTCTCAGACAGACATAATTCCTCAAGACACTTATTTTAGTGATTATCATATTGTATACAGAAAAATCGTCATAGCAGCAATTAGCAAACCAGAAACATTACTAGTTATTTTCAGTATTGACACAGGGATAGCTCCTCAATATCGCACACTTAAATATAAAATCCACAAATTACATAAATATAAACCAATCTTCAAACAAATGCACATCCAATCTTTCTGTCAGGATTTATGACTGTTTGCCTGGGTTGGCTTTTTTTGCTTCTTTGAATTCTGGGTTCAGCAGAGTCATAAGATCCATCATGGCTTGACTGATTTGAGAGCCAAATTTATGAGAATCCTATAAACAAGAAAAGAGTTAACACTGCCTTTTAGTGTATACAGGAGTACAAGAGACTTATTTGTGTCAAATAGCATCATTTTTAGACAGGCTGGAGGTAGAGCCTGACGTCCCGCTCGTCCTCGCTGGAAGTAATGTGTGGAGGTAGATGGTCCAACTACACCCTAACCTTACCCATAACCCTATCGATAAACATTTCTCCACCCATTACATCCAAAGAGGAGGAGCTGGACTAGGTCAAGATCCACCCGTTATGTCCAGAGAGTGGAAGCTGGAAGCCGCCAGCTAATATGTAACAAATGGTGCCAGCATGAGTTTCAAGACAACAGAGTTCACGGCGCACTTTAATTAAAAAAAACATAGACCTGTACATAGAAAAACTTAATGGATTAAACATTACAGGTCACTAAAATGCGCTCGGTGTGCTTTTAATGTGTATAAATAAAACGAACGGATAGCTTTCTGACCTGCAGTATCCTGACATCTACAACTACCATATCAACTTTCCCTCATCCTATACTCCGGACACTCTTTGAAAGACTACAAAACCCTTGAGGGGTACAAATGGACGCAATCTAATTTTGTGATGAATATTCAACTTTGTAGTCTTCTAAAACCTGCTTTGTCGTCATTGGAAGGGTAAGTCAGCTGTGTTGTTATGTAACATAATCGACCCTAGCTGTCCTTGTTTGTAACAACAAACTTCCTAAGGTTTGAAGTCCTTAGGAATACAATAAAATGATTTCCCCTTTGCTTTCCCCCGCCTCTTCTGGCACACTGGCGCACAGCAGCTGTCAACCATGTTGAAATAGTAAGGTTCGTAAGGTCTAAACAGTCTGGTTTTAAATTATTGTTCGGACCACTATTGATACCAATGCTAAAGCCGCTCTAGCGCTCTCCTAATGGCCTGCCAAAATGGTGGCGTTTAGATCACGTGACGTCAACCTCCAGAGCTCTATAGACACTAATTCATACAAAACTATAAAAAAAGACCACAATTTAAGTACGTCATGATTTTCTAAAATAAGATATTTTGCTCTCTTTTATTTAATATTAAAATGAATAAATTATTATAAATTATTACAAGTATTTTTCATAGGGATTCTAGCCACATTTTATACAAAAAAAAATTTCTAATTTAAACCTGGAGCCGCATTTACAGAAAAAAAATGATCTTACCACTAAGGGCCAGATTTACTCAACAGGCTAAATTAGAATGAGAGTGCTATTACAAAAAAGCGCCGATGGGAGTGGAAAGCTTGGCACTTTGTCTAATGACAACGTGCAAATTAAAGAACGTAATTAGCGTCTGGTTTAAGACATGCTTTTTGGGGGTATTAAATAATAGCGCAAATACCAGTAAATTGACCAGCGCAAACCCTTAAAATTTCCCTTAAAATCTGTCCTCAAAGCTGCTGAGACAGACTATGCTATGGATGATGTCAACCAGCTTACTAACAGGGGTCTCTGTCAGTGATTTAATCAAAGAAATATTGTAGAAGAGGAATTGTGTTATCTTTTTCAAATAAAGATTTTAAAAATGAAGGCTAAGTGTCACTAATTAAACAAGTATGTTCAGCTAATTTTACATGTCTGCATCTCGAGAGATTGCACAATTCAAGTAACAAAAGATGTTTTGTAATCAAAGTTTTGGAGGAGCTGGTATGGTCCATCTAATCAACTCTTAGCTGGTTCCCATTGGCAGGATATGGGTGAGGACTCTGGGTTTGGGCTAAATTCCAAGTTCAGAGCCTCTCCTTGGACAGCATGCGAACTCGTGAAAACAACAGCCGCATTATTTCTTATTTATTTTCAAAGGTTTATTTTTGCCTTTGTATTATGATAGGACAGTGAGTGGAAGAGAGAAAGAGAGGACGCGATCGGGAAAGGTCCACGAGAACTCAGGTCACCCAAGCTGCCCACAAGGCTATCGTCACCAACGGATACATTTTTATGCATATAGGAGATAGATTTAGCACTAAAATACTCTTAGGAGGAAAAAATTAGGACTGACACACCAATTATTTTTAAGAGTTTCTCCTAAATCAGCAAGTTAAGCCTTAAGATGTTTTGTGAATACAGCCCCAGGACTATATTGTATATCAGACTAGATCAGGGCCTGTAAGTATAAAACTACTCAGAAATGTTCTTAAGAGTAGTCTTCAGCTTTCACTCAAATGATTAAAATGTATTAGTTACAAGTAGGACTTTTATAAAGAAGCTAAAAGCAACTTTTGGTCTAAGACTGATTCTCAAGTGCTGACTTAAGTGTTCTGAACAAAGCACTATAATAATGTCAACTCAAAATGGCCGCACTCGACCTCTGAATCAGCCAATAGCGTTACTGGAAGGGTGAAGTCACAGCAGCACAAAACCATCATTAAATATAGTTGTGAAAACAAAATCATTTTTAAAGACACTGAAACGTTTTAATATTTAAATTTATCTTTAAAAATAGATTGGCATTGTGCAAAAATATCACATATTAGTACTGATGGTGTGGAATCTTTTTCTATTGATATACGTCTCCTCATTTACAATTGGAGCAATAATGTGTCATGAGTTCCATCAACTCCAGGAAAGCCCACTATCAACATTAAAGTGGCTTGCTATTGCCGCATGGTTTGATGGTCAGTTGGAAAGTCAACGAACTGCCATAATTGTGGCCAAAAGTGATGTTCGGCCAAGGAAAATTGGCATCTTCACGCTTAATTAAAATATATTTTTTAAATGTGATAAAAGATGTAAGCATATTGTATGTCTGTGCTTACAGTAAATTGTTTTATGTGTGATAATGAAATTTTAAATTATTTCAAATTATTTTTGGCCAGGCTGTCACATGCAAAAACAAGAGGACCAATGAAATATAAAAAACTGATTATGTTGTAGTGGTGCATTGCTGAATGGTGCCCTTAACCATTCATTGGCTTCCAATTAATTTTAGAGTACATTTCAAAATTTTAGTTTTTACTTACAGGGCCTTGCATGGTCAAGCACCCTCTTACGTCCAGGATCTATTGCATGCACACACCACTTTGGAGTTTGGAGAAGTATGGGCCCAGATGTATTACTGTCTTTTTCCCCCCTTTAATTACTTTCATTTTGTACTTTGTACTCAGGGTCGCCAAGTTTGCGGTTTTGAATTGGGCTACTTTTAAACTGTTGCCATGGCTTAATTTTTTCCCCTTTGGGTTAAAGGTTTGACATGTTGCATAAACTGTATTTGACTGAAATGCTTGTATTGAAATATTTTCCATTCTACCAATGATAAAACTGTGCTAGATGATGAGTTTTGTGAGAGAGGGGCCTTTATGAAATCTGGACGTTTATGATTACTAGGCAACTATAAGTGATTCACAAGTTGAAATTGTGTATAATGTAGAACAGCGACTGTAAAATATGTATTTTAGGTATAGGAATGCCATGTGTTGAGCTATGAATAGCGTCACTGGGCTAGGAGACTTATTAAGCCTATTTGCAATGCAAAACAAGAATTCAAAATAATGGCAAAATCTGAACATTAAAAATATCTTTGTTAAAAAGGCAAGCAATTCATTGTTCTGAAATTATGCTTTGCTCTTACAGTCTCTGTGCAGGAACGTTTGCAGGACACATGGAAGTTAATCATTTCTTCTCCCATGATGATGTAAGACACACCGTAGCCATCATCAGCCACCTTAGACAGGAAGAAAACACGAACACAGTGAACAAAGGAGTGCTTCTACCCATCTATGTGTATGTATCTGCTAATCAGTAACTCACCGGACCAAAGCCTCCTCCCAACGAGATGAACTCAGGATGGTTAACCAGATCAAACAACTCCATCTGTTGCACAGGAGTCTGAGACGTGGAGAGGCGCCAGGGCTCTGATAAAACCTGCAAATCATGTACAGCCACATGTACAAATAAACAAACAACTTCATGCATTCACATTGCAACTCCTTTCTCACCCATGCCTTGAATGCCCTTCATATCACACATTAGCATTTTTACAAACAATCAGCTGCCAATTAATGAGGTTTAGTTTAGTTGATGAGTGATTCATTTTATTTTTGGTGCTTTTAAACATCCTCCTAGGCTTATATAAAGATTAATTGGTGGATTCTGAGTGCAGACAAGAGAGAAGATAAGATCTCTCAGGAAAAAACATATACAACCTCATGAACCCATTTTGGGTGGCTTATCAAGATGATTTCATCCTTAACCATGCAAAATAAACACGCATCTCCCCTCAATACAAACACACACTGACCTCTTTAAGGAAAGGAGACTCTACTCCCAGGTATTTTGAGACCACATATAGGCAGAAGAGGTGCCTATCAATGCCAGATCCAGTCATGGCCAGGCGGTAGAGATTCTGATGCTTCTCAGCTGCCTTTCGGAACAGCTTGCGGCAATGTTCTCTGTCCTACGAATGAAAGCAGGTAAAATTACATAATTGGCATGTGAGATGTTACATTACAGCACAAAGTAAACCTCGCTGTCGAATCACTGTCCCTCAAAAAGTAGGATGCTGATTATGGGGGACTGGCAATAAAAAAATGACGTTTTTTTCAGTCATGTACACATTCTCGGACTAGGAATTATGCATTTCAGCACCACTATCAAAACCTAAATGTATCGGTCAGGTGGTACCACGGTGGGAGCTCTAAGAAATCTCTATGATGACATGAATGCTTTTTACAAGTTGAAATCATGTAATTGCAGTAATTATGACATAGTGTGAACACACCTTCAGCCCTGAATTTCATTCTGTTTCTTTGTCCGGTATCGTCAATGTTAGTGTGGTTAAATTATGTTCTTTTCCCGCAATATCCTGCATTCTTCAATAAATCCAAAAACAGGACATTTTTGGATTTTTTAAAGAATGTTTGCGTTCCCTATTCCTTTCGTTGTGCGCTTCATTACAGCCATACAGCCATACTTTCCACTAATGTTTTAAATCTAAATGTTATTTAAATCTTTATTTTTCTTAAATTTTATTTGACCTTTTTAGAAGTGATTAATTTATTTTACTGCTATATTTAAATGTTTACTATGTTTACAAATGTATTATTTAAAAGACAAATTAATAATTGATTCCTTTTATTCTTAAGTGGCATTCATAGTACTCCATTGCTAATTATTAGTGCAGTGCTGTCAATAAGTAAGAACCAACAGTAAGAATTTCCAGCTAGCTTTTTAAGTCAGCTGAGGCATACTGATAAAAATCAAGTGAAAAGTACATTATGAGCCTCAACAGTTCCTTCTTCAAACATTTCTTGAACAATAGAAGGAAAATTTAAAAACATTCAAAGCATTAACATCACCTCTCCTGCTTCTAGCGCAAGGACAAAGGCACAGCTTTCATTGGAGCAAGAGCGTACAGTCTCAGTGCGACCCTCGCGAAACAGACGCGTCATGGAGGCTTCATAGGTCAGACAGAAAGTCCCTTTATCCTAAAGTTCACAGAACAAATGAGACAACTTCCTGTGTAATACATGTTATTCATTCGAGCAAGCAGAATGAGTGTGTGGACACATTCCATGGTCAAATAAGAAGAAGTTCCATTACAGGGTCAAAAACAACCTCTTGGAAATACGACTACATATTGAGAGATCAAACTTTGCTTTTCTGTCAAAATGTGTAACATGTGTAAAATTACTCTATTGTAAGCCAGCTGCAGCGCCAGCTGCACAAAAGAATCTGGGCTCATTTTCATTTTCTTAATGCAGCCTTTGCCAAATTCTCTGAAGGGGAAAACGTGACAGTCCACATCATCAGCCAGTGCTTGCGCAACAGCAAGGGACTCCGAAACCTGTGTCTGTACCTAGAGAAAGACAGAGGGGAGAACAGGAGAACAGACATCAGTATGCCTGTGATGGTTTTAATTCATTCTGGTCCTCGAAGAACACTGCTGAATGTTGTATTACTGATGACCACACTCAGGTTGAATCACAAATACAGTTGGCAATGTAACATGCACTGGAGTCACGGTTTAGCATGAAGAAAAATACAAATTCTAGCTTCTATAGCCATGTTCTTACAAAATTGTTTCTGTGGGGAAATATTTCATATTTGGAATTTTTAGAAAGAAAAATATTCCTGAAAGTCAATCGAGTTGAAGAAGATATAAGAAGATTGCAATGGATACAAGCAATTCAGCATCATAATGTTGTAAGACAAACTTGGAATCTCAGCATTTGAATGACTGCAGAAATCTTTATTTTGCAGATTTTATTACAGGTAATAATATTATATATTAAGCAATTTCCATCTGATTAGATTCTATTCCACTACAGTAAACTAATGCCTCAATGTTGTCAATGGGCTTCAAAGTAATTTGGTTCCCCACATTCTTCAGAAGAACGCTTCTTCTCAGAGCGACATGAGTAAATGAGTACCAGGCCTTGAGTGCTGGCCATTATTGGATAATATACAATTATTCCTTCCATTGTTGTACATATACACAAGGAAGTTCTCAACGAAAAAAAAAAAAATCCCCAACTGTTAATTTGACACTGAGAAGAGGCTGAAGGGAAATCCCCGATTGAACAGACAAATTTTCAGACCTCCCCAGTACCACAGTATATGGAAAGTACTTTACAGAGTTTGGCTGATCAGTATTACAGCAATATTAATTAAAATTAGTCATATTTTAGCAATTTAAATTCCTTAAAACAAAGTAAATGGCCTGCATACACATATTAGTTTGATCCAGAACAACATCACTGAACCTTAAAGATATGAAACATGAAGAAAGGTTTCCATTTGATATGGGATCCTCAGATTACACTTCGATAAGACTGACTGGCTGTAAACGAACCACACAAAAAAGTTTGTGTGACATGCTTGGTTGCCACCTTTCATTAAACAAATATTTTAAAAATGCTTTATCAAATAGAACACTATGAGAACCATTTAAAAATGCAATGAAGAAATCAATTGCATGTATTAAGTCAAAAATTTAAAAAAAATGTATAAAACAAATCCCTAACATTAAAAAAATAAGTAAACAGCAAATAGAAAACAAAAACAAAAAAAATATTTATTAAAAAACAATTTAAATGTGGCATTTAATGTAGTAAATGTAATAGTCTATTGTTGTTTTTACCAAACATTTAACCATGAATAATTATGTTTTTAATATGTCTATTTATTTATAATTTATGTATTATTTGCTCGTTAACACACATGATAATTGCTTAATTTTGTCTTAAGTGCCACTCATAGTCCTTCATTCAGCTCAGCCAGTAGTGAAATAAAGTCCAAAGCTCAAAGAAACTTTACAAAAGAAAAACACTGCAAATGTCAACAAAGCACTGCTTTTTTTTTTTTTAAAAAGTCTCTTTTTTTAACAAAACAGTCACTGCATAAACCCACTGCCTCATTAAAACGTCAGAACATCAAACCTAGAACAGGTGAGGGTAAGTTTGAACAGGTTTTGGACTTGTTATGTTAATGTTATCACTCTACACAAGACATACAGTAGTGGACACACGTGATTTCCGTCTAAGGAAAACTGTCATTGTCACTCTTTATTCAAATATTAATGGTTACGGCTCAGTTTTGTTTTGGGTTTTTTCCTGTTATGTTTTCTATGTTCTTTACAGCTGCTAACCGAGGATCCAAACCTGTTCTAAACTCAGGGCTGTGTATTTAAGACATCTGTATTTTATTTGAGTCTGATCCCTTTGTTAGAACATCCTGTAGTTGTGCTCAGGAGCTGTACATTCACTTTATTTTTTATGTTATTTGTTTGCTTTTTTCCCATTCTTAATTGACCCTTCGCCAGCAATTTGATTGACAGGCGATCTAACCAATCATAACCCCAACAAAGCAGTCAGGGGAGTTAGTAGATTAACGTTACTGAACTTTATTTGATAAATAAATGAACTAGTATGAAGAGATGTTGGTTCACGAACCGCTTGCGATCTGTCACGACAAATTAAAAAGACATTATACGCTATTTATTGTTTAAACTTTTACAATATTATAAAATAAATAAATTTTTTTTATTATAAATAAAAAAATTACAATATTTTAAATATGAAACTGTTTCATATCAAAAGTAGCCTGCGCTGTCTTGTCTGTCAACGCGTTGTCAGCGTCCTCGATCTATTTTTCACTGCGTGAGAACATGACGTGTGGCGTGAGAGCGCATGGCTTGTCGGACATAGTAACAGTAACTAAAGGGGGCGGATCTTTGCGAAGGGTCATCTTTTTTTTATCATATTTACCCCTAGACTAAATAAAAAAGGTTTAATATGACATTTTTGGATCTCTTTCTTTTGTTGCTTTCTTGAGCCAGGATGTAGCAATTAAAAAATTGTTAGCATTGCTATTTGTAAGCATATTGTGTAGTTGTGCTTAGAGTCAATTGTTTTATTTGTGATAACACAATGAAACAAGCTAAAGTGTGTGGACATAATTTTGGTTTAGGATGACATACAAAGAAATTATTATGAAAAAAATGAATAACTGATTGTGTTGTAGTCAATGTATGCTTTTTCCTGTGAGCTTTTTGTTTTTGTTTTTCATTTTTTCATTTGTTCTTCCCTCATAAAAAAAATCATCATTAAAATATTTTTAAAACTATAAAATATTTTCCACATACTTTGATGGGTTATTAAAAACAAATATCCCTTCCGTACATCACTTTTGGCCACCACTGTGTGTTACTGTAGATAAACAGAATCTGTGAATGAATCTCTCTTCATAACAATATAAAGCATGAAGGAGGAAGAAGGAAAAAGACGTTATTTTGTGTGTGTTTGTACAAGCACGTCTTGTGAGCATCCGCAAATGTTTTTGCAGATTCCATGAAGGACCTGCTATGTAGCATCAATGACATACCAAGATACGTAAGAAAAACGAAAAGTATAACTGCAGAAAAGAGAAACTTTTTTATCTTGCCTCCATTGGTATGTCCCAGCTCAAGCGTTGAGGAGGCAATAAGGAACGCTCAACCTCTCCCCTGCAATTCCCATCTGGAGTGTACCCCAAATGAAATGCATCTGTGGCCAGAGTGAACTAAAAGAGTGAAAAGGACAATCTGAAAAACAATCTCCCAAACAACGATGCATACACTTTTATGTAACAAAATGTTCGTTTTTGTTTGATGTAAATCTTGAGTATGTGTGGAGGTGTGCAAATAAGCCACATGTATCAAGCAGACAGGTGGTGCGAAAGAGATAAAAGCGGTCTTTGTCCATACAAAACACCCACAGTCGCTTGAAGTGACCAATATAGAAACTTGAAATGTGACATTTGATCTATGGTGACCCCACACTCACCTCCCACAGATGGGACACTATAGGAGCATCGGCCCATGAATGTTCTGCATTCAGCCCATTCTTCCCATTCTTATAGACCACAACAGAAAATGACTTATCAAACCACCTGAGAGAAAGAGGACAGAAATGAAATAATGTCCTTGGCATGCAAAGTTTCTCAAATAATACAAGTTACGCTGCTCTCTCACCTGTCGTAGCATTTTCCGTGAAGGAGGGATTTAGCATAGCGGTCCAAGTTCGCAGAGGGATCTTCCCCCATCATGCCTTCTTCCTGATCATCTAGTGTGACAAAGAATGCTGCTTTCTCAATGCAGTCCAGTGACCGCTTGTTAACTCCAGAGCTGAAGAACTGCTTCCTCACCTGAGCCCAGGGTGTTCTGACAGCACAGATAGTTCAAGACACACAAAACAATTTCCTGGTCACATTGAAGCACTATTATTGAGTTATCTAGGATATCATGCACTTGTAGCTGATAAGGTAAAACTTCCTTGTTCCCATCTGAGATCTTAAGAGAGAAAATGTTAGGAATGTTAATAAGATTGCACCTGACTTTGAATCAGGAAGAACATTCTTTTTTTATATAGTTCTCTTCTATTTTTATATACCGTAAAGGTCCCAACATATGTATGAAAAAAACATTTTGAGAAATACCATTTTTGCCGACTGTCTGATCATTTGGAAAACATTTGGAAAATTTGTATTTAATTATTCACCCTCATGTCGTTCCTCACCCGTAAGACCTTCGTTCATCTTCGGAACACAAATCATTTTTTTTTATATCCTCCATCAAAACCAATGTAATTACCACATTCAAGGTCCAGAAAGGTACTAAAGACATCGATAGATTTGTCCACGTGACTACAGTGGTTCAACCTTAATGTTATGAAGCAACGAGAATACTTTTTTTGCGCGAAAACAAAACAAAAATAATGACTTTATTCATCTCTCCCATCATTCTCCTACACGGTTTACTTTAGCGCTTCTAGGTTCTATGTCAGAAAGCCAGATTAGTATTGGCTGGCATTATGACATAGAACATGCAACATGTGTCGTGCCAGTGACGCGAACAGTGTTGGCCAATACTGAGCCCGTCTTCTGATGTAGAACCCGGAAGCGCTGAATGTAAACACCGTAGGAGAATGACAGGGGAGAGACTAATTTGTTGAATAAAGTCATTATTTTTGTTTTCTTTCACGCACAAAAAAAAATATTCTCGTCGCTTCATAACATTAAGGTTGAACCACTGCATTCACATGGACTATTTTAACCATGTCTTTACTATTTTTATGCACCTTGAATGAGGGTGATTACATAGCTTTCTATGTTGGAGCGTAACGTTGACATGACGCAATTGACAGGCAACTCCCTCACACGTCCCAAATCCTTGGTTAAAATAGCAATTTTATAACAAAATATATAACACTGGCTTCGTATTTGTTTTACATATTGCAGCCTTAAGTAAACTTAGACTATACCATCATATTAAACAACATTTTGATTCAATATTTTTGTTAATTAATAGGAAATATGCAAGTCACTCATCAAAAAAGGGCTATAGTGGAAAACGTTTTTCATTTTTATTATTAAAGCCTTGGCATTGCTAACTCACTGTTCTACCAGTTGAGGCCCAGGAACAAAATAGTAATAATAAAATGGCAAATAAAATATTGTAAAACAAAGAATTTAACATGAATATTACACTCATTCATTTATTTGTTTGTCTGTGAATTCAATTGTTTACTGTTATTTTTAATATAGCACTTTTAAAATAGCTACTTTATCTCTTTTTTTAAAGTCAACATAAAAATTTGGTCTGCATGCTACTACAATTGTAGAATGACTCACATTTTATCTAGGTCAAAATTCAATAAGGAATTAGTAATGTATTAAAGGAATCATTACAAGCTTATACAGTTCCCATGATAATTCTTGCTCCTGAACAACAGATATTGTGTCTTTTCAAATAAATAATGAAAGATATGTAAGGTATACTTATAGTTAGCACATGGCTTCATGTTCTCATTATTTATCTATAGGCTGACATTCACAGAGATGATGAAATGCTGTCAAGTCAAGGTCATTTCAGGTCATCTATAATCTAGTGCACAACTTCCTCTCATTTCATGTCTGTGTATAATGCACCGTTGCTTGGTCAGGCTTTTATTATTATTTATTATTAATCCGGAGACGTCACAAAGCCCAAACTCACAGCAGGCCCACACAGGGACACTCGGTAGGACATCCTGTGAGCACACCTATTTCAAAGAATGTCACTCCAGACATTCCAGAATGTCACCAGCAGATACCTCTATGAATTCACTCTTTTTGACAGAAACAGTGTAGTAACTTGCTCAAATGGATGAAATATATTCACAACTAAATCATAACACGTTATGACCAATTATGAATATGAATCAACCACGAAGGGAATTAGGTATATATAGATGATCAACTACAACGAATTATAATTAATCATGAACATATATGGTCTAAAATTATTTCTAGGTTTAGAATTAATTTAGAAAGACTGGTTTGTTTTGTCCAGCAAAACTATCAGTCCGATTTTCTTATCGATTCTAGAAAGGAAGTTTTCTTCTCTAGCCACGAAAAGGAAACTTATTCTAGTACTTAAAAAGCATATAGCTAGCGAAATCAAACGTTAAAGTGACTTGGTTCATGTATGAGTAACCCAGAGACAGTTTCTATTGGAGTTTCTATTGGTCTCTTCCTGTGGTGATTCTTCAGCGGGAATTTCAAAACGGAATTAACTGTTTGTAAAATGCCGGAAAATAAAAGAGTAAGTATGTCTCGTCTAGGATGAAGCGACTGAGCATGGATAAGCTTGTGTTTAGGTGTTATAAAGATAACTCCTGTCACACCCATTCTGGCCGTACAGGCCAATAGGGAACATTTCCTTTGTTTCTTTTTATGGCCCAATTTGAATTATCTACAAAGGTTCTTAAACTGGGTTCTTTTTCCTCCAAAGTACCTTAAAAGTAGAATAATGCATATTATCACGATATAACACCAATATCTAGTTATGAAATTCACAGAGGAATGTTTTGCATCCAAGAATCATATGTTTTGGACTCTCCTTGGGGCATAAACATTCTTACATTTAAATATAAGCATTTTACAGTGAAACTAACACAACTACAAGATGTAAATAAGTGGGAGTAATATAGACATGCATACAAACAGAAAAGCACAGGAAAAACACTTGGGAATATTCATATTTCGATGAATGTCTCTATGTGTGTGCGTGGACTCCTTGTCCCTGGTCTTGTGTGGGGGAAAGAATTTGGTGTGAGCTGATTAGTACCTTTTTGAAGTCAGGGAGACACCTCGCCACTTAAAATGTCACCTGGCCAGGACATTCGGAGCCGACTAAGATTTACTTATGCGAGTCAAAGGGTTAAAAACTTTTCTAAAAACCTAAAAATGAATTGATCATCAGTGATCCAATCCAGACGCTACAATAGTCTCAAAATTGCTGCCAATGATTTGAATTAATTACCAGTAGGTGCCTTATATATATAGCCTAATGTATCATGTGTGTTTTATATAATCCGTGTCATTCTTCCAATGTGTGAAACATTTATTATAGCCTATTTGCATGTTTTTCTACCCCCAAAGTAATTAATCACCAGAAGTAGCCTTAGACATATCATGTGTTATGCGTGTTCTACATAAACTGTGGAGTTCTTTTTGTTTTAAACATTTATTACAGGTAATTTCTTATGAAAGTCTATCTCAATTATAGGAAGTATATGCTATTTGGTATCTGTGTGATGGATGAATAATTTCCAGTATTTTGATGCAAAGTCGATTTTTGTAAGATGCACCACATTTAAACTGTGAAAGTGAGATTTCTTAAAGTGCTCAAATTCTCAAAAGTATGGACGCACACAACCATGTGGACATTATGCTAACTACATGCAAGAAAAGGAGAAATGGGCGTAGGACCCACCCAAAACCATATCTGATTGGTGGAAACATTTGGAAGGAGGAATCAGATGGACATGGTTAAAACCCAATGATATGCATTTTAGCTTCGTTTTTTTGCCTTGGCTTTAGCTGTAATTTGTGCGGACTTCTACCATCGTCCTGCCTGCACGTTATACCTCTTCAAGAGCTCACTCAAAGCTCATCAACTTTCCTGCACGAGCTGTTGTTGAATTTCGCCGAAAGAAAACTCTCAAAGTCCCTTGCTTCGGCAACTCCATCAAGACGGAGAGAAACTTGGTTGCACAGCAACGCGTAACCCGGCAAACAACACACGAGGCTCCCCCTCCTGCAAAGCCAACCATCCATTCATCGTCGAGTGCTGTCCCTCAGAACTCAACAACAACCGGCCTCCAGCCAATCAGCGGCACTACCACTACATCACAAAGGGAACACGCTTACATGACCACCAAACGCAAGTACCACAATCTCCTCCTCACCCTTGCTGAGCAATTTTTATCAAGCAAACAAACTCTCTCAGGTTGCGGTCAAAGAAATAGTGTTTAACCCTAGACATTGTGGGACATTCATCCTCCATTAACAAAATCACAATTTTCCTGTCACTGTATGAATGAATATGTGTGTGTGTGTTTGTTATATTAGTTTGGGTGTATTAGAGTAGTTCAGTAAAGTCTTGTTTGATTTTTCACATATACAAGTGTCTTCTGCTGTGTGCTCACAAATTATTCCCTTAAACTGTCGATTGTGTTCCCTTGCTCATAATTAGTGATCATAACTTTACATTATTACCATAGGCGTCGATAGGCCATTTGCTAAAGCCCCCCTAAATTTCTTTTCAGCCCCCCTAAAAATCTTGCGATTCTTCCCCTTTAAATTTCAAATGAAAACGACAGCAGACTTCAGCTCCTCCCCATCTTTCTGCGCGTTCTTCAATCCACAGACTGTGGTGGCGCAGAGGACAGAGGACAAGGTGTGTGTTTATCGATAGATTGTTATAATATCTACATCTATGCAGTTCTTTGTCATAAATACAGTTTACAAAAAGTCATAAGAGAGCGATCGGTTTCCAATCTACTGTAAAGTTTTCGGTCATCACACCACAGCTGTTTCCTTCAGCAAAAGCCCTTAACACATATGAACACATATTTCACAGGGGTAGTTGTGGCCTGGTGGTGAGGGAGTCGGGCTTGTAATCTGAAGGTTGCCGGTTCGATTCCCACGCCGGCAGGAATTGAAAGTGGGGATTGTGAATAAACAGCACTCTCTCCACCTTTGAAACCATGACTAAAGAGCCCTTGAGCACCTAACCCCTAATTGCTCCCCCTGTAAGTCGCTTTGGATAATGGAAATGAACACATACTTTATAAAACGATGACGTTATTGCTATTTTCATTTGAAAATTGAGCTTTCAATATAGAACATAATAATACAGTGCATGGGGCATTAACTAGCATAAAGGTATGCATAGAAATGATTAATGACAGTGACAGACAGCACTCAGTCAGTGCACTCATTTTAATTGCATATCAGAGTGATTGACAGAGATTGAAAAACAGTGTGTGTGTGTTTTGTATTCATTTTTTAAAAATAATTTTTTTTTTTTTGTTAGAATTGAATTTATGCAGAACCTAACCTTATGAAGCTAAAAAGCTAAAATGAACTAGATAACTTGATCAAAATTTTGGTATCTATATTTTATTGTAGATGAAAGAAGGAGGGAGAGATATACAAAAAATGTATGTCACGTGGGAGTAGATCTCCAAATGAGATTGAAATGACAGCCTATCACACACAGAACCACTGTGTTCCCAAAACTGACTGCAGTCATTGCACACTAAAGTATTTTTCACTTTTCTGTCTGCCAATTTCCACCAAAAAGAAGCAGATAAATGTTCTGACGTTATTGACACTCAACAGGAAATCATTAATCGTCTTTCACAGTCAAGTTAACTAAATTTCATTTTTTGGTTTCTCAGAAAAAAAGAGAGGGAAGTTGAGGCAGAGCAGATTGAAGAAGGCAAGGTAGAGAAGGGCAAGATCATAATCCAGGTGAGAAAGTGAACAGAATTGGTTTGGATAAAGTGTCATGTCAATTAAAAATACAAATTAACATACATATTTTTACATGATTGTCACAGTACATGGAGAGAAAGAGCATGATGAAGTTGAAGACGTGTCAGGAGAAAGAGAAGGACAGATATGCAGAGAAAGAAATTTGCCCAGATGAAGCACTGATAGCAACTGCACCTTTAGCTGCTTTAGATCAGTTTGACTGATCTCGTCTTGTTCCCATACCTATAGAGGGATTACTGAGGCCACAGAGTTCACACTAACACTAACAGTAATTTGTATGCATATTTGGCGTGCTGTAATACTCACCATGGAGCTTAAGTCCTTTTACCCCATTATTATCATTATCATCATCATCATCAAAAATGTGAAAACAGTGTGCACATTATGTGTCTTTGGAAGTTACAGGTGATAACAGTATGAATATGTAAATATAATAACATGTTACATCATATAAACCACGCATTAAATAGACAGGCCTAAAAACTGTTTCAGTTTTAATGTCTAGAAGACAATCTAGAATAAATGGATGTTATATAGAAAATACATTCTGCATTCTGTACCCTATAGCGCATCCTGCTGGACAGCACACGCACAGACACAGATTGTCTAAATATCTGACCTGTTTCCTGCCGTCAGCGCTCCTAGTTTTTCCTCTCCTGGAGAAGGAGGTGAAGGGTCATCCAAGATCCTTTGAATCTGATACTGGATCTCTCTGGGTGACAGCAGGCGTCCTGCTCGGTAGACCCATAATTTGAAGTAGCGGCCCCTGTGGTACACGGCCACAAACTCGCTGTCCTGCCAGTGCTGCAGCACATCTGAGAGATCAAGGGACTGTCAGGGACACAAGAAAACTTTCTTCATGTGCATTTGTGTGTGTGTGTGTGTGTTTACCCGTCTCTTCTCCAGGTGTGCGTGTGGTGTTGAACATACGCTCACACTGAGCTGCACACAGCGGAATGACCGTCCCAGGAATACGACTCTAGATAAACCACAATGAAGGATTTGCAGCAAAACTGTCCAAAATTTCTCTATATTCTGAATTGAAAAATACAGGAGTATGACCGTATTGCTGAGTTTACTAATTTATAATTCATATTATATATATACATATGGGTCTCATTAGCTATAGGCATCACATACAAGAAAAATATGTCTATAAAATCTTGAAAATAGATGTGTTGTTGTGACTTGTTTGGTCAGGTGTTTTTGGATAAACAGAGTAGATATTCAGTGTTGTCTATCAATTAATACTAGATTATAAAACCTGCATGTATTATAATTTTATTATTGTGAAATGCAGTTTAAAATGATTTAAGTTTAGCACGTCACTTTGCAAAAGAACTTCCTGACACTTACCAACATATGTCGATATGTTGCATATTTATCAAAAAGATATTCTTCATCTCATTCATATGTTGCACATTTAACATATGCAATATATTTAAAGCAAACTCTATCATTGTTTTTGAACACCTGTCCAATGACAAATCCCAAGGAAATGACTCAGTGAGTTAACAGGTAAAGACATGATTACTAAAGCAGTTCGTCATTCAGAAAGTACGAGTGATGTTGGGTGAGGTTTGTTTCAAATTCTGCTGAGAACATTGAGGCGTGTAACATACAGGATTGAGCTCCTCTCGGTTGACCTTGCGGCGATATAGGAACAGGGCAGTGATGGTATTCCCAGCTCGAGCTGCCTGATTAGCAGTGGGAGTCACATATAGGAAATCCTGTTAATGAATTATACAGACAATTACAAAAAATGCAGGATTTAATGTATCCACTTTTTTTCCTAGTTCATAGAAGATTATATTACTGAAACGCTAATGAAATCTAAAGAAATATGTTTTGTCAAGGCACCTATTGTTAGAATACAATTAATTGCAGACATCAGATTTTTCCACCTTTGTAAACAGTGATCCTATAGGAAGTAAATTTTATTTATGAAGCACATTTAAACATAGCAGAGCTATCCAAAGTGCTGAACAGAGTAAAGAAACATAAAATAAAATAAAACAGTAAAACCAAACAAAACAGTTTTACAATAATATTATGTATATTATAATATATACACACATTATATTATCATTAAGTGTACTTTAGTGTCCAAATTCTAGTGTCCACTTTTTCTTCAACGCCATAAATGATAAACATAGTGGACGAGTTGTCTTTAACAGCAATGGTATTCAGTAAATGTCTTAATAAGCATTATTAGCTAAAATGTTTGATGACATTAGGGATGAAAAATGACAATGAGTAACGCTGTAGGATCACATACCATCCCATAATAGTTACTGTTGACCATGATAGGACTCCGGCTCCGGAGGTAAACATACTCTTCCCACCAGTCACTAACCTGGAAGATAAAAAAAAAAAAACAACTTTAAATATCACACACTAAATTATCCCGATCAAATGTCTCTATATAATAATATTTATAGGTCTCCAAAGGCTCTACAAACATTATAAAATTGCTGTGTTGATCTGACACACACACCAATTACATGGTAACGTGGCTATAAGAGTATCAGAATGTTGCTTAAAAAATTTTTATTTAAGGGTTGTTATTTAACAGAAAGCTGGGATACCTATTGGTAACCAATTAAAAATATCTCAAACATCTCTTCAGATCTTATTAGAGAGTCTTTGTCAATCTGATAAAGGTCATCTAACATTCAATAATAATACATTTTTATTAATGATTTTGAACAGATATAGTACTGCGTAATTATAGTAATGCAACCACATGCAAATGACTAACAATAGTTATGACATCGACCAGAAAAATAACTGTACAGATTTCAGTACATACATAGTTTGTGGCCCACAGCGCTTTGAGTTTGAGATATCTTTGTAGGCGGTTACCCAGACTTTTCTCAAACTCAGCAGTCAGTTTCTTCATTCGCTGAAAACCAGCCGCATCGTGCAATGGCTTCACAGACTCAAGATACTGAAACAGAGAAAATGGTACAGATAGCATTCAGTGGAATATTATAAATCCTAAACCTCCAAAGACCCTGACAAATTATGTAAACATGACCCTTCTCAGCAAACCAGCACTCATGCACTATTACATGCAAACAATTTCATACAAATTATATCGACTTACTTTTTCCAAAGTGTCTTTGATGGGAGGTACAGGCAGGTGCGGTAAAGACGTCTGATAACTGTACAGTAATGGCTTTCTTCCAGACAGCAACCTAACTAGGGTCTGACAGGGAAGACAAGAGAAAGAAACAATCAAGAAGAAAAAATATGGATTGGTCCATGCAGTGTAACAGTTTTGGGCCAGTCGACTAATAATGTCATATCCAGATGGGGTCAGTGCTGTGTTTTCAATACATTCCACATCCAGTAATCATGTACATGTGTTTTATGCCTTGAACCCTCCACCATTTAGACTTCTGTGATGTATTGAACAGTGCTGTAGTAAATTGTTCTTATTTAAATGTCTCCAAGGTTAAATTATCTAGCTGGCTAATACAGATCAGGATTTGTTGAAATAGCATGTATGATCTGTGACAGTCATTAGTTTGAATCGGTTAAAATAATAAATGTTTAAATTTAAGTGCAATAGTTTTCCAGTTTAAGTGTTTTTGAACTTAAAGCTGTCATGAAGTGTATTTTTAATTTTTTATTGTATACAGAAGCCTCTTATGGTGGTAAAAACTGCATATATGTGTAATAACAGTAATATTGTAAAATATTATTACAATTTAAAATGACTGTTGTTTCTTTGAATAAATTCGAATAAAATTGTAATTTATTCCGGTGATGGCCAAGCTGAATTTTCAGCATCATTACTCCAGCCTTCAGTGTCACATGATCCTTCAGAAATCATTCTGATATGATGATTTCGGGATTCTTTGATTAACAGAAATTCAAAAGAATTTATAGTAATTTGTAGAAATCTTTTGTAACATTATCTCTTTACTGTCACTTTTAATCAATTTAATGCATCTTTGCTGAACACAAGGATGCATTCAATTGAATATTAAATATTAATTTCTAAAAGAAAAAAAAACAGATATACTATTTTTTAACTGAAATAACTATTTTATAGCTTATGGAATGTCAAGTGAAAATGTTGACAGGGAAAAAGAACCCAAGAAAAGTCATTATTGTTGTTGTTGTTCAAAGGGCCTAATTTTGCAGAAATTATATAGAAAAATAAAAACTGGCAATTTTTTTTTTGCCAGGCTAAATGTAATGAAGCACTAACCGCCCAGATTTTGGTCTTGGTAGAAATGCATCCATGTTGCTCGAACATCCATCGGTGGTACGACAGGAGAAGCTTCAGGCAGAACCTCAGAGCCAGAATGAGAGACAACCACAGCAGAGTGCTGAAGAGCAGCACCGACAGCATAGTCTGACCTTGAGCGCTCAGTGACAGACTGACAGGAGAGAAACACAGAGGAGCAAATCAGCATTCCCTTCATTCTCACTCACTTCCAAGGTTCAAGCTATACGCTGAAACAAACGTGTTCAAATGTTGTCATTTCACACAGGCTTCAAAGTGAATACAATCTAACATCATGTCAACTGTTGAGGAACATATGAAACATTGAATAGAACAACAAAAGACTCTAGACAGCCTTTTGCATCTTCTGGAGATTCAGAAAATATTCCCAAAGGTATAAAACTATGCACCGATTTGCCAGACTATCAAAAATATTTAGAGCTTTCATTATTAACTCATTGAAACATTTCTCAACAAATTCTCCAGAAACCAAATTGCCAAAAATGTAATTAGAATTTTACAGGTCTATACTCCTGCAGTATGTTAACAGCTCTCTTATGTGTGTACTTTGTCAGTTCTCTGAAAAAATTAAACAGGAGAAACGTCTGAAACAGTTAATAATTACTTGAAAAACAACTCGAAACTTAGGAATTCCCATTTATTAGGAATAAATAGATTCTGTGAGACATTTAATGGATTTAATTAAGCACAGTAATAACTGTTTACAAAAATAATGCTTGATTTTTTTTTATTCAACTATTTACCATTTAGAAGATAAATCCCACGGAAGTGCAAAAGGAAGTGTTACCTGAGGGGCAGGCGCTCCTGAATCTTGGCGATGAGGCCCATAGATGGATCGGACTGCATGTACATAGTGGCCAGGATTGCTATGACAACAAAAAGCCAAGAGGAGGGGCTAGCTGGGTATACGCCTTTAATGATTCTGTTCTGTCCATGAAAAAGTAAAAAGATCATAACTATTAATGCAACCTTTGATCAAACACATACATCACACATCTGGGCTATAGTGACACAATGTCTTCACAGAAAAGGCTTTTTTTTTTCTTTTTTCTTTTAACACTGAAAAAAATAATACCAACCCTGCAGTTAGTGAAGTCACCATGAAATCAAAATTGACTATTCTTAATTTCTTAATGACATATTGCGGTGTTTATTATAAATGATCTTTTATAATAAAGACTCCAATAATCCATTTAAAAAAAATGGTTGATTTTGACCTCATGGTGACTTTAAGGAGCTTCATTTCATGGCAGAACAAATGTACTGTATTTAAATTTCATATAGTGTTTTCATATATGCTAAGAGATTTTTACCCGTTTTTATTTCTAGAAGACTACAACAAAACTAAATTACAGAACAAAAACATACAAGTGCACAGAATTTCAAGATTTATGATATTTTTTCACACTCATTTGAGTCACTGACCTTAACCCTGCTGATACGTTTCTTCCAGGATCGCAGTCCGGACAGGTAGATTTGATTGAGGGCTTGGTAGGACAGATGCAGGTTGATCCCCTCAGGAGAGATGGTGAACTGAAACGCTACTGCTTGGTGAGCCTCTGCCATCACTACAGACAGAAACAACACCGTTTCAGCAGTAAAAACACACTGGATCATTGAAATACAAAAACAGTGTACTTTATATCATTCACTCGTGGTATCTGTTTTCGATATAGTATTCAAAAAAAATTTTGGTCCGTTTTATTGTAACAGTACCATCCCTTTTACAGCTGATGGTTGAAAACTAGATGTCACATCAAGTAAACACATGTAAAAATGGTAGTTGTGCAATATGAGGCCAAACTTCATGAACTGAGGCTACAACAAAGGCATCAATGACCCCTAGTGGTTATTTTGTGCAAGAATTCACAGAATAAATAGGATCATCCTGAAAGTCTTTTGGTCATGTGTGTGTCCTTGTATATAAATCCAAGAAATCCTGGCATAATATTAAAAAAAGAACCCCGTTGCACTCAAGCAACAGGACCGAGTTAAACATACAACTCAGTTTAACATGAAAATGATGTGGTCAGGAACAGTTGGTGTGAACAAGGTTATGCAAAGTGAGCAGTTATGCTGTGTAAATAAAAGCTTGTTGTATTCTCCTCTGCCACTCATTTAATAATTGCGGTTAGAATTGTAGCACTGGGCTTTGCATTGAATGATCAAATCCGGAGGCAAGTATCAGCATTTATTCTGTTATTTAATAAAAGCAAAAGAGAAAACACAACTTTTATGAAACACTGAACTTACAACCTGAAGGAGTTTGCATTACCATCATGAATTATATGAATATATTATTTAATTGTGTGCACTTAAATGCTAGCTGTGAAATATTCTCAGCAAATGGCAAGAAGGTCTGTTTTTGTTTTTTGTTTTTGTTTTTTTCTCAGAAAATGTTTACAATGTCATTTTTGAATGCAAATAAAAACAATAGCCTATCTAATTTCTGATTTTAAATGACAAAGAACAAACCAACCCCAAATCCTGAAAAGTTGGGACATTTTGAAAAAATAAGAAGCAAGAATCTGTGATGTGTTAATTCTCTTGAAGCTTTATTTTAACTTGAAAAGCACAAAGAAAGAGTGTCCAATGTGTTTAATGGCAGAATTAATTGTTTTTATGAACAAATTTGGATTTTTATGGCTGCAACACACTAAACAAAAAAAGTTGGGGCAGAGGCAATATAAAAGTGAAAAGAGAATATCTAAGTTAAACTGTTTTAAAACGGTCCACAATTAGCAAGTGAATTGTTAAAGTTGAGAAGATCGTGTTTGTATAATAGGAACATCCACCAGAGGCTCAGTCTTTGTCACAGTCTGCCACTGCATCAAGAAATGCAACTTGACAGGGATGTCAAGAGATGCCGACGAGTTCTCTGGGCCCAAGCTCATCTCAGATGGTCCAAATGACAGTTGAAATGTGTGCTGTGGTCAGATGAGTCCACGTTTCAGCATGTGTTTGAAAAGAAAAAAAAAAAACCCAGTTCAAACTCACTGAAAAAATCAAGTTCGGACCGACCAGACTTCATCAGCGACAGGCGCAAAAGCAAACATCCATCATAGTATGGAGGTGCATCGGTGCAAATAACATGGGTGACTTCCTGTGTGAAGGTACCAGTGACGTGGAGGCATATATTGGGATTGTACAGAGACATACACTGCCATCAAGGTGACATCTTTCCTGGCAAATAAGACAATGTGCCCAATCAGGCGAGACTGGGCAAAAATTCCACTTGCCAAACTGCAACAGTTAGTATCCTTCATTCCCAAATGGTTAAAACGAAAGGAATGAAAATTAAATGGAAAGGTGATGTGACAGTCATAAAGACGCTTCTGTCTCAACTTTTTTGGAGTACTCATATGTTCACAAAATACAATTAACTTGGTCAGCGAAAGCATTGAAAATCTTTTCTTTGTACTTTCATTTGTTTAATAAAGGTTAGACTAATCACAGATTCTTGATTTTATTTGCATTTTTAAAAATGTCGCAACTTTTTGGAAATGGGGTTGTAGTAAAAGTGTGAAATAGTTTATTTCTAAAAGTCAGCAGGGCCAAAAGTCCACATAGTTGAAACATTTGAGCTGACAAAGAGGGGGGAGGGGGGTTGGAGTAAGTAGACAGAGAGTATAGAAGTAAAGAAGTATAGACAGAGACCTTTATCCATTATTGCATAGTCTGAGGAGGCGATAAATACTGGTATTTGTAATGAAATGCAGATGAAATGAAAATGCAGATGTAACTCATGGATTTTCCTAGGAAATGTGATAAAAGATTAGGACGAAGGTTTACATGTTGTTGAACTGGTAAAACGTGGTAGTAACGTGCCGCAACGAAAATGCATTAGCAGCGCGAGATTTACTGGAGCTCTAGAGAATACTCGGGGATTCCGTGACGCAGTGTTTGGGTGTGGCGTCATTTTTTTAGCTTTTGTTGTACAGGTCGATGAGTTTAAATGAATTTGCATATAGAGCAGCACAAGAAAAGGTTATGTTAAGTTAAGAAATAAGTTGAAAGTTTCCTCATTTGAGTTAGTTTAGGCTATTATACGGATTTAATTAAGAGTGCGTGGCGTGTTATCAAATTTAAAGTTGTTCCAGAAAAAAGGCATCATTGACCTTACTAAACAACCAAACAAAACGACACTCATCAAAGTTTCTCTGTCGCGTATTCCATCTTTCCACCCGCTTTGGCAAATCGAGAATATTCCTGAACGCTGTAGTCATGACACGACAACAACACACTGCTAATAATTACCGCATACACATTTAAAAAGTTCTATTCAAACCAAAAACAAATCTGGGGTTTTTTTTTTTTGCTTTCATACAAAAGTAGGCTATGACATGTCTGAAAAATCATACCTGGAAGTTAGAATGGTAGTTCGGGAAGAGTTTTCTGACTCAGAACTTTAGGTTCTCCACCCTTTCACCTCCAGAAAGCAGCAACACATACCTGAGGTGGGGAAGTGCGCTCCAGGCTGTAGTGGACGTCAAACTCCGCCCACATCCAGACGGAAGCCACGCCCACGATGGGAAGTTCGGATCATTTTACTCGGATCTTTGAATTGCGTTCATCAAAACGCACGAATCTTTTTTCAAATCATTTCGTTCATTTCAGCAGAATATAATTAAAATGTTAAATGTTAATAGCCAAAATCCCCAACACATCAATTTACGAGATGTTTATCATATTTAGAATGAGGTAAAAAAAAAAAACTGCAATGCAAGGTCAAATAATGAGAAACAGACACGATTAATTGCTTTTCTGAGTCCGTCAGTTCAGCAGGGGCAGATCTGAGCCCGTGTTGCCCTGGAAACCCCTATGTAGGTGAAAGGGTTTTTAAGCTTAATAGTAGGTTTTGAGTGTTTCAGGTTGGTTTTAGGTGTGTTTCAGGTGTAAAGGTTGTTTTTTTTTTTGTTTTTTTTTTTGGTGGCTTTCAGTGCGGTCTGTCAAAAAAAGAGAAATATAGTAAGTAAATGATAAAGAATTGGGTGAGGGCTCTTCTAGATTTTGAAAGTTAATAAGCACGATTTCCCCCCCAAACCACTTGACCAGAATTCCAGCTAATTTAATTTGTTAAGATTACAGTGACGGGTAGGTGTTGGGTGTAGGCAAGAGGCTATAATACTGTGATTGGCATGACCAATAAAATCGGCCGCAGGACGGCATGGGCCTGGCTTCTGACGTCACCATTGGATTTGGGCCGTCCACCGCAGGCTGGAGCGAGAGCGCGCGCACACACTGCCTCTCATCTACATATGCGATGAGACGTGTAGACGTGCACAGTATATTGAGAATTTATGATTTTTTTATGATTTTCCTCTCCCAGCTAAGGACTTTTAACTCTGTCCTCATCAAAGCTTTATCTCCAAGTTATGTGCACTTATTTAAAGCACACCTTTGTTTCAATAAAAGAAAATCATTACAAAATGGATGGAGTTTGCCCTCTTATAAATGTCATTATAAACAAATATATTTATTTTAAATGTTTTTAACTCATAATACATTTCTTAAGGGTTAGTTCTCCCAAAAATGAAAATTCTGTCATCATTTACTCACCCTCATGTTGCTCCAAACCTGTATGAGTTCCCTTCCTCTGCTAAACACAACAGACATTGGAGAATGTTGATAACTAGACAGTTGACAGTACTCAGCCATTAGTATTTTTTTTCCTACTATGGAAGTCAACGGCTACCATGTTAGCATTAAAAACATTCTTCAAAATATCTTCTTTTGTTCAGCACATGAAAGAAATTCATACGGGTTTGGAACGACACGAAGCTAAGTGATGACAAAATGTACATTTTTGGGCAAACTATCCCTTTAAGGACAATGAAATCTTCTTTATTGACCGAGTAGTTCTTTGTTACCTGTATTTTTTTTTTCTTTTCGTTTCATTTTATGTTCTTTGTATTTCAGTGTGTGCTGTTTCTTCTTTGCAATAAAAAGCAGGTTGCAAACAGAAAGGAATGATGAAAAACAGTAACAACAGGTAAATAGAAAACTTAATAAAAATAGATTAACTTAATAGAGAAAACATAATGGCACAGAAAAGTTTTTGTATTGTTTATTGTTCTTTATCACAGGCAATAATAGTGCACTTTCATTTTTTAAATTATAACACAGACATTTATTTTCTCGTCATTATTTTTTCCCTCCAATTTAATGACTTGCATTTCTTATGAAAAAATGTTCCTACTGTGCGCAATGGGGAAGAAAGAGTACAGCTTTACAATCTTAAGAGGAGTAATCAGTTATGACGACAAAGATAATCCATAATCATCAGGTGAATATAGAATGGATAAAGAATGAAGATACGAGTAATATTTTCTGTTTACAATGAACAGAGATGGGGGGGAGGGGTGAGCATACATTGGGGGCAGGCAGGGCATATGTATATAATGAGAGAAGATGGAAGGGGTGGTCTAAAGTATAATTCTATGATTTCAGGGCAGGAGCAGGACGAGGTATATAATGTATGGTAAATAAGTGAAGACTAACAATACATATGAATTGTGATACGTGTGCCGTATGTGTGAGGCGAGTAACAAAAACAGAACATCATTCAGTGCATAATGTGAAGGGGAAGAGGAAGAGATGGACATATAGAGCAGGAGAGTGTCATGAACACAGAGAAAGTATGTGGAGTGTATTTCACATTCACTCAGAGCTGGTGTCCACACAGTCTGTATTTGCACACTCCCAGACTTACCCTGCCTGAGAACAAACAGCATTGAACATAGAACATCTTCAGGGTTTTGCTCTGGCATTGCCTCTGCCTCTGCAAGTGACTGGGCATGTTTGAGAGCGCACATGCTGACCGTTTTGTATATGTGGACTTAAGGCATTTGGAGTGTACTAAAATAAGAACATACCCCTTATTATATCTAATAAACAATGCTCCTAAACATTCAACAGTAGTGAAATATATTCAATGTGCTATTCAAAATCAATTCATGGTGATTCAAGGAGCTGCTTGATGACTACACAGTTCGAAGCTCAGTGTATATGTATTTCCGCTAAGCTATTTTTGGGCAAGAGTGGACGTGATGGCTGTGGGATGTTGGCAGAGGTGGGACCAGAGCAAAACCTTGCTTTGCATTTAGTGCTCCTTGCGTCAGGAAAAGAGTGGACCAGAGGGTGGGAGAGAGAGTGGAGCATTACGGTCATATTCTGGGCTTCAGGGCAGAGAGGCTCATTGGAGAAAGAGCTTTTAAGTGGATATTCAGGATCAGGTTCCCCTCATTCGCAATCGTAAAGAGCTAAAAAGCCCCACTGATCCTGAGTCTGCACTTAAGAGAGCACTTCACTGATTCCCATGGGTGGGCGAGGAAAGGGACAACTATTTGTTTGAATACAATTCTCTTTTTTAGGACAGTGCATTCCAGTTTCAAAGTCCAGTTATCATTCATTTTGTTTCATATTGTCAGTTTTGATAAGCAGAGTCTTCTTGTGTGTGTGTGTGCATGTGTGAAAAAACACAGAATACTGCTCGCGTTTCGTATGAAGGGCTGGCCCGGTACGCACGAGTCCGAAGCTTTGGGCTCTTGTCTGGGTAACATTCTCAAAGATGGAGAGGGAACAGAGAGGGACCCTCCTTCTCATTCCCTCTATTTTGTTCCTCTGCTTCCATAAGGTTCACTTCAGTCTTTATGTCGTACATCCTTAAGGGTTTTGAAATCTTTTCCCTGTGGGAGACATCCGAGGCATGGAGTCGTTGCTTGGTGGATTTTTCAAAGTTGTTCTCCGGTTTACTCCTTTGTGAGTTTGCTTTTTTTTAATTCAAAATGAAATGAAAATGAGATGGAGAAAATTAGGCTGTTAAAATGGCTGTTGTTTAAAATGACGTGCAGCAAACAACTAAACAATTAGGAAGTTTCTCTGCCATTTTCAAAAATCCTCATTTTTCCTCCGGTCATTTTGACTTGAGCAGCCTGAACACTAATAAATAAAATAAATAAATAAATAATTTAATAAATAAATAAAAATAAATAAATAAATGTGTATTTAAATAAATCAATTAAAATGTAAATATTTCTATTTTTGTTTTTTGACATTCACTTTTTTCTTCTTTTTTTTTTTTGATGGTAACATTTCATATGTCAGCTCAAAAATATAATATAAATATAAAAGAGGACACAAAAAAAGACTTTTTTGGACTTCCACTTCTGGAAGTTCTACTAGGAATCAAATGAGAAGATGGTGGAAGCTAAAATATTTTTCTTCTCGTCTCTTTATATGACAGAAGAGAGTGACTGTGGCTATTTCGTTCCTCTTGTTCGGTCTCTGTGTGAACATGTCATAGGAAATCTAGATGCCTGCTCATCCCTCTGTGCCCTGCTAAGTGAGTAGGGTGGATCTGAGACACACTGAGAACTGCAATGACGTACAATAGCCTAATCTTTACAGTTTCCAACAGTAGCTTCCAGTGGGCAGCTCTCCACTGCATATCTGACGCTGACTGATTTTGGATCTACACCATAACAGAGTTCAGGATCTACAACAATAAGTGTTTAACATAGCCTATATTTCCAACACTTAACATCTGACTAGGCATAATCCGACCTCAGTTCATAAAGCTATAGTCACATAGGACCATAGTAGCATTTTGGTAGCAAAATTTAGCATCCCATTTGAAAAAAATGAAAGAAAAAAATCCTTCTCTTTTCTTCTACACAGTGTTTTAGAAATCCTTTTTTGTGCTCCATTTGGTGATAAGAATGAATAACTTCCCACTTTTTTCCTGGTCTGTTTGCTTTTCTCTACCTCAAGCAGCTCAGTGTGATTTTCTGATGCATCATTGCTAATGATAATGATTATGATTATGATAATGATGATGATAAGTTTGGGAGACATTCTTTCCTCTCCCACTTGGTGTTTGTTCCTCGGTTCGTTGCCATATGATCACTTGATATGATCATGATGGATGTCAAACTCGTAGTGTTTCTAGTGTACGAAATAATTTGTAGCTAGGGTTTATATTCAGCAATACATCTCGTTTTCACTTTTCTCAAATCATTTGCTATTTTTTTCTCTCCAGATGAACTTTTGCATGTAAGAACACTTCCATGTGGATAGACTCCTGACTGTTCTGTCGCAGTTGGACCCCGGGGTTTCCGCAAGTGATATGAAAATCAGGGCTGAGTATGCCTGTTGTGTACTGTGCAGATGGACTTTGAGGGAGTCATGTCTGGGGGGAATCAAAGGAGGGGTTTGTCCCCACCCGCTCAACAGCTTATCTGATTAGTTCACTTAGGGCTGAGACTGGGTCCCATTTGAGGAAAGGAGGCGAGTTTTATCCTTGCCAGACCCCTTCCTTTGCAGAACACTCGCACTACCGCCAATACTGCTCCCTTCTCCTCGATCGCTGCGTTCTGCTCGCTCAACGCGATCACCTCCGCTCTCTGAGCGATGAGAGTTCTGACGGGTCGGCGTGCTGGGTGGGCGAGACGAAAGCCCATTTTTCTCATCTGGGAGAAGAAAACAAAACATCAGCGTGCTTCGTGGTTGAAAACATTTTAATTCGAATAACAATTAGATATAGTCAACTTTTATTAACTTTTTTTTTCCATTTTAGTTTTAGATTTAACATTAGCGTAATAACTTTGGCTGCCCTAAAATACGACATCTAAAAATAAAATAAATTAATAAACTTAAACAAGCACTGATGAAGTAAAAACTATTGCACATTAAAATGCGAAAATTCGAATAAAATGAAATGGGGGGGGGAAACGGTGGTAAAAATGAATTAAAATAAATGATTCTATACATTCAAGGTTTTGTTTTTGGATGGAAGTGTAGGTGTGGAACATTCACCTGCAAGCGCCTGCACAGAGGGCTGGTCGTGTGTACTGAGAAGCTGAGCTTGAATGGTCTCTACCACTCTTTTGAACCTGCGACTAGGACCTGCAAAACAATATTATCACATGTGTAGAAATGATAGCACGACATACGCAAGACACCGGCTCTCTCATCTTATTAAATACCTGATAGCAGGGTGAAGGTGACGCTGTAAATGCCAGTCTCCCTCCTTCCTTCCCTGTCTCTCTCTTTCTCCCTCTCTCGTTCTCTCTCTCCTTCAGAGAAAGCGATGTCAACCTGAAATTTGACAGGCTTCTGGAAGACAGACGGACCTCCAGAGGACTTGTACTCTGCCCGGAAACTTGTCTGAGAGATCACACTGTGACTCAGGGAGGGGATCTAAAGGAGAACAGAGACGTATATCAAAGTTTGAATCTTCAAAAAAGAATGAACAAAGTGGATTTTTAAACTGAAGAGGAAGAGGACAAGAAACACCTAACATACTAAAAAGATACTAACTGATAGAAACGCGTGGACAATGTCGGCTTTGATAGAGCTTAGTGGTTTATCTCTGATCACCACAAAAATTTGCTCTTCCCTCTCAAGACTGATGAAATTTCCAAACCACGACTTCTTTGCCAGCCTAAGGCAAAAGATAAAAATTATACACAGATAAATACACACAACACATACAGTACATTATTACTACTGTTGCATGGCTCTCATTGTACATAGAAAATACATAAGAGACTTTATCGCATCATTAATGAATTTAGCTATTTGGTAACATAAGAGTGTTGTCTTTGAAAAGACAGAAGCTAATTCGGCAAGTGCACAAATAATACTGCCACCGTAAGTCATTTCTGTCTTCATTCCTAGAATTATAGACGTTCAGAGAAAAGTAGCCAAATATGCTGGAAAAGCATCAAAACAAACACACTGAATCATAGGAGCAGATTGTTGCTGTATCAACACTGAATTTATGGTACATAGCACATGTTTAAAGATGCACCAATAATGCACCAAAATTCATTGTCAAAACAAATGTCAAAATTCAACCGATTTAAAATGGCTGATTTAAAATTCTATTTTGTCTAAATAAATGTAAAACTAAACTAAAAACTAAAATGGGTCATTTTACAAGGGAATTTAAAAATCACAACATTGCAACATACGCAGTGTTATTATATTATTTATTAATATTCTGAATAATTTTATTTTCAGTCTATTTAACTGTAGCTATTACACCAGTCCTAGACTAAAATAAATGTTCCACTGTCTTGTCTCAAGTTGCACACCGGAAATGTTTTGTTTTTCTAGTAAACGTTTATAAAAGCAACCTAAATGCCTTGATTGAACTAAGGACTAATCCTGGTTTAATTTAAAGGCTGATTTATACTTCTGCGTCAGACCTATACGCCAGGGTCTCTGTGCCGTATGCTATGTGTCGGTTTTCATTTAATGAAACATTTGATGAACATTTAATGAAACAATTTCATTTCATTTCATTGAAATGCAACATGCAGACCACTAGTACGCAGTGTCTGCGGTCATGTTGAGTATCAAGCCAAAAGGCAAAGAAAAAGCAGCTTGTGATCCATGTTGTCAGAGAAACTTCAGCAGTGATGGCGGCAAACAGGCAACTTCTGTTGCAGTTTGATGGGGTGTGTCCCCTGAAAGAGCGTTTTTTCATTCCTATTGAAGTTGAAAACCCTCACTCTTCTCCGCTTGCTCCGCGCCAGTTTTTTGACCTGAGGGAGGGGTTCTAGCAGACCAATCACAGCACTTGCGGTCCGTGCAGAATTGATGCGTTGTTACGTTTTTGATGAGATGCATGTCAGGCTATGCCGTAGCTACAGCATACACTCGCCGCAGAAGTATAAATAAGCCGTAAGCCCTGTCTGTGAAACCGGGCCTTAGTACTTCAAATTTATTTTATTTCAGTTATTCTTAAGTTTTCATTTCTAACATTTCTAATTTTTAAGTTTTTCAGCGAATATATATTTCTTATTTCTCCTTCATTTTAAAGAATGAAAACAATGTTTAATAGTTTTGGTTAACCATAACAACACTGAGATTTGCCAAAAGATTAAATTTAAACTCTTTTTTTTTGTATTAAAGATGTACTGTTGGCAAAGGTAATCTTAAAGTAAAAATACAGGAAATGAGGAACAATATCCCACAATGGCTATACAACTAAATGAAGAAAAAAATTGAAGTATCAGCCAACAACAGATTTTTTGGGTGTTTATTTCTCTAAACACTCACTCTGGGCTGGACTCTGGAGTTAAACTGGACATGTCTTCTGATGTAGGAACTATTGAAACAAACAAAAAAATTCAAAAATGTTACAGTGATGTTTGATTAATTAACAATAATGAGATCTTGAAGCTTCTCTCACCCTGTAGCCTTCGGCGGTGGAACCGGGGAGACCCGAGCAGGTTGTTCTTGAACGAGTTGAGTCGTGTCCTCCAGTGGGCTGAACTACTGGCAGCCATTCCACCACTTCCCCCAGGACTGGAGGGCGGGGTTAGGGATAGGGAACCACCACCCACACCACCACCACCCCCTTCAGCTCGTGAGGAGGAGGAAGAGGAGGAGGAGGAGGGTGGGGTGGGTGGGGGTGCTGGGGATGGTGCACAGGGGTCCCCAGAGGGGTAGGGAGTGGGGAGCCCTGTGGGGTGACCTGCGACACATGGGCAGAATTAGGATAGATGGTCTTAGTGACAGACTTCAGGACAGAAGGAGCAGGGAAGAAGAAGCGAGGGATGGGGGACAGGAGCGGAGAGGGAGAAGGCGAAGGAGGCGGAGGAGTCTGCAGTGGGAGGGACTTCATAGACTGCAGGTGGGGACGGTCAGAGGCTGCTTTTGAGGGCAGGGTCTGGGTTTTTTGGTCAGGCACACGTTGGGATGCCCGGGGTGTGGTGGAACTTCCTGCTTTGGGGTCTTTAGACTGGGCGGTGGAAGCAGAGGTGACTTCAGTTTGGCTGAAAGTGAAAACTGGGCTCTGACAGGTAGGAAGAGAAAGGATAGAAGGATGGAGAGGGAAAGAGGAATGGAGAGATGGACACAGCAATGGTCATGAGCGTTAATGAAAGCTATGATATATGATTATTAACATTAGAATTCAACTGAGAAGAGTTAGGAAAATGATGCACAGCTATTTAGTATGTGAAATCTAGTATAAATTAGTAAACAATAGTTAGGATGCGAAACTTGCAAGTTAAAACATGCTAAATATATTTGTGTGAGTGTGTGTGTGTCTTTGGTGTGAATAATGACTCCAGTATGAGGACAGTATGAGGTAGATGAACATAAAAAGAGCAACTGAATCCAATTCACCTTTGCTATTCGTACCACAATAACAACAACAAGCACAACACTTTTCATCATTGTAAACTGAACACTGCATAGTGGTATTTTACTTCTAATCCACTGTCAGTATGGCCAACAAGTGTAGAGTAACTTACTCGAGGACTGCTGAGGGGACTGGATGAGAGGCCGGTTGAAGCTCCACTAACGGACCGGGACCTATCAGAACACCGGGACATATCAGTCAAACACCCCTTTATGTTCATGGATATGTTTGTTTACTTAGATACACGCATTTCTAGTGTCAGTTAAAGTTTTAGCAACTGTGAAATGAATTATTAACTTTACACCATTCACTACAGACTTGCTTTCCACTCACTGATCTCTATTTAATTATAGTTTATATGATATTATCTAGATTATAAATAAATGTTTTGTTTTCACCATGTTTAAAATCAACACTCCTTCGAACGTCACACAACACAGGTATCATCTAGAACTCTAAGTTTCCCAATTCTCATGACTTTGCTTAGTCATTCATGTGCTGAGAAATCATTATTTTAACATTATTACGAGGGCACACGACAGACATGACCAGCAACAGGAAGGGGATGCAAACAACAAAAATGATTCTTTTCATGGAAGCCATGTGCCACTGGCCAATCAGAAACTAATTTATTCACAAACAGTATTTAGCTTTTATGTAGTCAAAAAAACAACATAAAAATTATAAGATTGTAAGAAAAACTATGGCGTACCATGAAAAATGCCTTTTACTGTTCAATCACTGATCAATAAAATATTTACAAAAGCATCTCTTTTTAACTAATTTATAGAATAAGGTGCCATTATAGTGAGCCTAAATTACATAGAAATGATGCATGTTAGTTTTGAAAAAATGACAGTAGAAGAATTTAATTTAAATACATATTTTTGTTATTTCAGCACATTTATACTGGATTGTGCTTGAATACTGAATAAGGCACACATTTTCACATAAAATATACACAAAAGTGGTGCAACTCATTTATGAATTCACCCCGTAAGGTTTTACCCGCACATTTTTTGGAAGCCACTTGAAGCTGAACACATGTGGTCCATCAAGCTTGACTTTCAGATGAAGGTTAATACAAAGTTATCTTAAACAGTTTGCATGTACCTCTGACTATGTGCAGAGGTATCCAGTGCTCTGCGGGGAGGTGTTGGAGAGCCCTGCTCTGTCACACTCAGTACCTCCAGACTCTTTCTCTCCGGCCGACAGCGCCCATGACGGGTCAGCATGGGCGAGTCCACCCGCTTACGGGGAGGATCTGATTACACAACCACAACAACACACATACACCCACTGTAACACAAACATCTACTGTGAACACTTCATGAACAAGTCACATTACAAACCTTACTATATCCAAGATGGAATCTAAGGTTTGTTTGGTTTTTTTATATATAACTATATATAAAATATACAACTGCAATGCACCAGAGTTGATCTGTATTACAGTGTTAGGAGGGAAATTAGCATAGAAGCTGAAAAAGAAGTCCTTTTCAATGTGTAGATGAGAGACAGAGCTTCTAAGCAAACAGGGTAAATACTATCTGCATTCAACATGGCCTATATGAGAGACGAGTCATGACATGACAGTGAGATGATAGACAGTAAGGTATTTTTAGTCAGGCAGTAGGGCTGCAAAATCAGATTGTCATTATTTTCTTATATTTTGACAAGATTCTGTCAGATTTGCACTGCTGTCAGGAGTATGTTTGATTCATTGTGTCATGGTTTGGTTCCTGCTTTCCTGTGTTCCCTTTGCTCCATGATTTATGATTAGTTACACGCCTGTTTCTGTTCCAGTTAATTATTTTACTCTGTGCATATATAGCCCTTATTTTCTGTTTATCCCTGTCTGTTCTCATTTCAATGTTACGTTGGTTGAGTGTATCTTGTTATACTGTTAAAATAAAGGGATTGCTGAATTAGATAGTGCCTCTCAACTCTCCTTGATGCAACTAACTTGACAACTGAAATATAATAAACATTTAACAACTTACATTTTGCTGCAGCATAGATATTTGGGCAAAAAGAACAAATGTTCTCTGCTCTGAAAAATAAATCTGAAATAGTTACACTTTAAGGGTGTACACCTTAAAAGAACCAACTTAGACTTTTAGTCTCACTCTGCTTTACATTTACAGTTTTTTTGTCCCAAGTACTGTAAATAACAAATTATTACTATTTTATTATTATTATTATATTTTTCATTTTAGTTTTCAATATGTCTTATCTTAAGATTATATATTTGTATAGTAATTTTTTCTTTATTTTGTTTTATTTTAGCAGAAAATGCTTTTATTTTTGTTTTTAGTTTATTTTGTTTTAGTTTTATTTTTGCTTGTCATGTTTACATTTACATGAATGTAAAAAAGTGGATCTGTCACTGTTCTCAGTGCACTTTATGAATGACTTATTTAGATTATTTATTAGAATTTTATTTTGATTAATTGAGCAGCCCTATCAGAGAATAAGCCTCTTAATAAAGAAAAGTTATGTCATGGTAAATGTGAAAAATCGTGTCAGCATCAATGCCAGACTGACAACTTTTTCTCAGTATACAGGAAGTCCTGCTCTGATCCAACCTGCAGCACCTGTTCTCCCACTAACTACACTGCCCTAAAACAAACACGTGTTCCGACTCCCCTGTCAAGCTCTTAATGATGATGATTCTCCACCTTGAAGTCTCTTTTTAGTCTTGATCTGTTTATTTTGGGGAACAAGCCCTCAATATGTTACATTTACAAATCACTGACGTTTGCCTTAGAGCCCTTAAATGAAACTGGCTTACTTTCAGACCTAACGCACCAGCATGCTATCTAGGTTACCAACTATTCTCATTGTGTTCAGTGACAGGCTTTGAATGTGACAGTCACACTCAAAACACACACAAAATTCACTCACCAACATCATTTCTGGGGGGAAGATGTTCATCTTCATAACTAGGGTAGCGCTCCTTTCTGTCCAACAGGAGGTAGTAGATCAACTTCTCCTGGTTTTCTCTGGGAAGGGAGAGATGCCAGTCAGAGGACCCACATGATGTTCATTTTATTTACAAAAGCATTATTTAAAATATCTTCTCTCACAAAAGAAAGTAAGTCATCCAGGATTGGAATGAATAAAGATTTTTTGGTGAACTATTCCTTTAAAGTCGGTATGAAATGGTAGCTGCCATAGTCTTTTCTTCTCTATTGTGACGTATTTCCAAGTGAAATGGTGCTTGATATATATAGATCAGAAATATATATAGTTTCAATGCAGCTTTACAGAAAATGCATGTGTCTATATTACAATTTAGAGCGATCTGTTATCAGAGATGACTGTGTCCATATAATGTATTTCAGAAATGTACAAATAAAAATCACACAGTTAGCTAACATAATGTATTAATTTTAGGCATAAAACAATGAGCTCATCGGAGTAATTATTACAAGTTGTGAACATAATGATTACGATATATAGAAAATGCAGCATTTTTTTTGCCACACAACAACACTAAGCTTGAACCTTTGTAGTCACACGAACTGTTTTAATATATCTTTAGTAACTTTCTTGGCGTTTGAAAGTGTAAATGAACTTGCACGCCTCACTGAGCCATCAGATTTTATCAAAAATATCTTAATTTGTGTTCTGAAGATAAACGAAAGTCTTCCGGGTGTAGAACGACATGAGTGTGAGTGATTAATGACAGAAATTTTCATTTTTGGGTGAACTAACGCTTTAACAGGCGGATTCTTGTCTGAATGACAGGCTGAAATGTTTTGAGCACACACACAGAAGTTCATACTCACTCTTCACACTGCAGGTCTCTGGTGAGCTTGACACGGTCTCTGAAGCAGCCCAGGGAATGCATGCTCTCCAGAACATCAGGGTCCAGATCTGTAAGAGACAGAATCCTCTTCACACACACACGCCTTGGGGGTGGCTGCTCTGGACACGGCTCATTCCTGCCCCCTCTGAGACAGAGAGACACACAGACACACAAACAAATCGATGTGTAGTACACATTAGATACAACAACACAAAAAAAGAAAATCCAATTTTAATGGAATAGTTCTGTGGAATGCAGAAGACAAAGAAAAGACCAGAAAAGTGGTTCTTATGACTTGTACGCTATATTCCAGATCTTCAGGAGAAATATGATAGCTTCCTGTGAAGAGCAGATCCAAATTTGTTCCCAAAGTTCTTATTTCTGCTCCTAAATATGGCAATGATGTTTGGTCACGAGACATTTGAGAACCCGTGATGTTTGATGATGTCATTGACATGCAAACTCACATGACATTGGGACATTAAAAGCAACATAAATTCAGTCTGACATTGTGGAGCTTGACAAATATATGATGTGTGAACAAAAGCTGCTCAAAGATATTTCAACTCTGCTTTTGGGAAAAAATGGGAAATGGGAAAAAACAGCAAATGACGGGAAATGATGACAGAATTTTCTTTTGTGAACTATTCAAGATAGGTCACATGATACTTACTGATACCAGGGGTGCTTTTGTATTTCTTCCAACTGAGAAAAGAAAAAAAAGAAAAATTGTCAAAAATATGCCTTTTATTTGCAAGAATGGATTAAATTGATCAAAAGTGACAGTATAAAGACATTCATAATGTTACAAATAATTTCTATTTTAAATAAATGCTGTTCTTTTGAACTTTCAATTTATCCTGAAAAAAAATGTATCACAATCTCGACAAAAATATTAATCAGCACAACTGTCTTCAACATTGATATATATTTTCCACATTTGCAGCATCCACACGCTCATTGGATTTGGCACAGGTTTTACGCCAGATGCCCTTCCTAACTCACCCCAGCACTGAGAGCAATTTGGCATATCCAATCCAGCTAACCTGCATGTCTTTGGACTGTGGGGGGAAAACCAAAGCACCCGGAACAAACCCACGCTGACACGGGGAGAACGTGCAAACTCCACAGAGAAAGCAGTCCTAGCTCGAACCATTGACCTTCTTGCTGTGAGGTGACAGTGCTGCCCGTTTTCAGCATTGCTAACAATAATAAATGCTTCTTGAGCAGCAAATCTTATTAGAATTACTTCTGAAGTGAATATTAGGGATGCACCAAAATTTCAGCATCCGAAAATTATAGGACAAAAATGGCATTTATTAGTTTTTGGCCAAAAGAAAAAAATAGTAGAAATATTTTTTTAAGACATATTCATATATATAATATAATATATATTATATAATATCCAATATTTATTTGGATAATTGTTCATTCTTGGTAAATATCAAAAAATAAATATGTTAAATTTAAGTTGCATAGAACTGAATGAAGAATAATATATTGATATTTAATACTAATATAATTTCTGTCCAATTTTAGTTAAATTTTATTTATTGGCTTGTATTTTTTAAATTCAGATTCAGATAATTTAACTAAATCTAAATCTAACTAAATCTAAATAAACTAATTTAATACAGAAAATTAATCATTATTTTCAAAAAGTTTTTGGTTTTCAGCCAAGTGTATCCAGAATTTTCATTTTTGTGCATCCCTAGTGAATACATATTGCTATATTTATATATAAAAAGAGGTGCATTGTGTGCATGTTCTATACCGTAAGGCGTTTCTCAGGGTTGACCTCAATCATGCCACGGAGGAGAGCCTGGCAGTCTGGAGGAATGAAGTGAGGCATGTGAAATACTCCACTCTTCACCTTCTCCAACAGCTGACGCAGGTTATCATGGTCAAAGGGCAACGCTCCCTGTGAGGTGAGATGTTACAATTCACACACATTTCTGAGTGCAACTGAGAGCTCGCTATTTTAAGACACTAATTTTACTTATGAAACACTCATGTCCTTAACCTCTAATATTTTAATAAGTTCCTAAGGACTGGTAAAGAAGCAAGCTTCTTACCACCAACAGAGCAAAGAGAATAACCCCACAGCTCCATACATCTGCCCGACGTCCATCGTATTTCTCTCCCTGTAAATACAAAAACACTAAGTACAAATACGCACTGGCTATTTTGTAAAATTTGAATATAAGAGACATATACAATAAAACATATGGTGCTTATGCTCTAAGAGCATCATCCTTACCCTGATGACCTCAGGACATGCATAATGGGGTGATCTGAAGATACATAATGCATAATGCAGAATTAATACTTCATCTTCAATAGCACAGAATTAAAAGCAAATAAACACAAACTACTGACCCACAGCTGGTCTCCAGCAGGCTGTCCCCAACCTGTAGGGAGGCCATGCCAAAGTCAGCAATCCTGATATTATTCTTCTCATCCAGCAGTAGGTTTTCAGGTTTAAGATCTCTGTGGCTGATAAATAAAGGATGTAATGACAGAATTGGAATATATTTTTGTACACTGTAATGTTCTTCCTAAAGTATCTGAAACCAGAGTTCCTTTACAGAAAATTAAAGACCTATTTTTTGTATTGTATACTTTGCATTATATTAAAGGAATAAATTACAAAATTTTGTAATACGTTTTCATATTATTTATTTATTTGTTTGTTTGTTTATTTAAGGCAAAGAGGATACTCAACATTCAAAATCAATACAACCCTTAAAATGTTTTGATTTTGAAAGAAGTCTCTTATGCTTGTCTGCATTTATGTGGTCAAAATTGTATTACAGAATGTTATTCCACTTTGAAATGACTGGGGGTTTTTTATGTATTATAAAATATAATTTATACTTGTGATGGAAAAGCTGAATTTTCAGCATAATTACTCCAGTCTTCAGTGTCACATGATCCTTCAGAAATAATTCTAATATAATGATTTGATGCACAAGAATCATTTCTTATTATTATCAATGTTGCAATCAGTTGAGCTGCTTAATATTTTTGTGGAACCCATAATGCATTCCTTCAAGACTATTTGAAATAGAAATCTTTTGTAACACTTTTGATCAATTTATTGCATCTTTGGTGAATGGCAGTATATGTGTACATAATAACATAATATGGAAATAATGCTAATAAACTTAGTCTCCTTTACTTGGCAGCAAGTTCTCATCTCAACACACAACCGCACTGTCTTAAAGCCGCAACACTTGCTACAGAATGCTGATTATGCAAAAATGTTATGAAAAAAATATACCTAGAAAGAAACTTGTGTATGCAGCACATTGCATCAAAAGTAAAAAGCAACATTTACCATATTGAGTGACTGTGACAGAAGTCTAGAGCAGATATGATTTGTCTGAAGAACTTTCGAGCTTCTTTAGGGGTCAATCTGCCTTTCTTTACCAGGTAGTCAAATAGCTCCCCTCCAGATACATGTTCCAGCACTAGATACCTGAGAGAAAGACATTTATGAAACACATGCACAGAGATAGATGCACATGAAATGGTCCACACGAGCACACCTGCAGAGAATGCAGTATGTAAGACAAGACAAGACCAGGCATGCTTCAGATGTGTGGAGAAACAGAGCAGTACTTACAGATATTTGTTATTCTCGTACACATCATACAGTTTTAGGACATGAGGGTGCTCTATTAGTTTAAGAATAGCTATCTCTCTCTCCACCTGCAGAAACGGGGAGAGCGAGGGACATTGAATGAGAGTTGAATAGAGAAAAGGAGCAACTTTAATGAAGGAAAAGACCAAGCAAAGATGATCACTCTCCATTAGATGTGAACTAATAGTCAACATTTTAGCAATACAGTCTGACAATGCACAGTAGACATGGACAAAAATGACTGAACAAGGAGAGTCTAGCATTTATTTAGTACAGAACATTAGGGCAGATGCAGTATAAACCGTGGTTAATAAAGCAATTGGAGTTATGCAGCTGCTGTGTTATTGAAAAAGAAAATGCTGCAAAAGCAGGAGATGACTGGGAAAAACTAGAACTTTTAAAAATTTCTGTTGTAAATTCTTCGCATACAAAACTTACTTTCATAAGAACAGACTCTGATAGCTTTTCTCTGTTAACTATTTTTATGGCCACTTTCTGTCCTGTGATACAGTGAACTCCTAACTTCACCAGACCTGCAAGAGGAAAACAGATGGACAACATTAAAATCCAGATGAGATTTCAGAAACTGAAAAGTAGGCAGCGTATAAAAGCAACATTCAGACTGTACACTGCACAATTTTGTGTAATGTACAATGCAGAAATTTAAAAATGCAGTACGACCAAAAACACGATTGATATCCCAAAAAACACTAGTATATACTGTTTATATATGCAATCACATGAATCATTAATGCACACCCTCTTTTACTTGCCAAAAAATAGTCTTCTTCTTAATGCACATAGATTTACAGTATATCACATTCACATTCAATTTAGGACGTACTGACAAACAGGATCTCTGTGGCCTTTGAATTCAGAAGATCTGCAGAAAGCCACTGTTACTGCTCAAAACTAACTAGTATCCAGGTTTACGTGACTAATAACAACTGGACTTACTTTCACTAGTAATACTTATGAATTTATTTAGTTACATTTCCTAATTCAATGTTATTGATAACAAAAAAAAATGCAATCTGTTTCATTGTTAGAAAATGAAATTAATTTTAGGTTATTAATTTGCGTTTTTTTTTTTTTTTTTTTTTAGTACTTAATGATTAGACACTACCTATTTATTAAAAAATGGTATGCATTCTAGTTGTTACTTGTTTAATTGAACTAAAGTGGATGACCAGTCATTACCTAGAACAGGGTAAAAAAAAAACAAATATAATGTTAGACAACAATTTGGATAGTTACTAATTTCTCATAAAGGTGTACTAATAAATTTGCACGAGTAAAAGTACTATAATAAATATAGTCACATTTGTCAGAAGTGAATAGAACATCGGAACCACAGATTCCCACAGAATTTAACTGCAAAAATTTGCAATTTCCAACAACAAAGAAGGAATATAACTGCCTCTAATAACTGAAACACTGAATAATTGAATAGATAGGCCTGGGATAAGTACTAGCACAATAACTAGAGTAAAAAGTAGGGAAATTGAATATAGTCAATTGGAAAACACAAGAATAGATACAGTTGAGAAACGAGGCTTGTAATTACGTTCAAGCATTGAAAATGAATCACTACCACGTGACTTCAAAAAATCGCCAGAAAGATGAAATAATCTTCCTCCCTCCCCTTATACTGTCAGTTGTATCCGTGCCTCATTTCATTTCATCAGCTGAAACACCCCTGCACACACATTAACAGCTTTGCTTACTGCTGAATCGACCTTTCAACAGATTAATTCTTGAATGAGATGCGCGAAGTAGAGCAGAATTTATTCCAGTGCATTAACTGAGTGCTAATATCCCGAAGAGGAAATGCTCTTACCTGTCTGGCCCTTCCCCAGCGTCTTTTCCAGTCGGTAGGGCCCGACATACTGAGCTGCCTGACTCCCCGACAACTCCTTACTGGACATTTCGCTCGGCAGCTGTGATGTGTGACAATATAAGGGGGGGGGGTAAATCAGTGTATTTTCACAATGTATCCACTGGTGCCTGTCCTGCTCACGTAATAGCTCCGCCGTACAGACATCACAGACGGCGAGCGATGACACAGGGATGCTGAGGCTGCTGTCAGTGCCGTGGCCTACTCCCAAACATCTGCCGTCTCCTTAAAGTTGCTGGAAATCGATCGCTAACATTTTCCGCACGAAAATATCAAAAACAAAGCAGGGGTGCGCGACCAGCCGAGCCTATATGCCAAATCGCAGCAGTTTTTGCGCTTTACACGCGTGTCTGTTGGAGGAAAGATGAGGGGACACGACTAAATCTGTCAGTATGTGGGCTAACTCGATATTTGACTGCATCAGAGCAATGACTATGAATATTGAAGGCAGATAAAGAGAACGGGATAGCCTGCTTCAGTCATCTGTTTATTTTCGCCGGTCTCTTATCTTCAAGATATATATTCATGAGGTTAATGTCAAACTGGAAGTGACCTATTTATTAGAAACTTGGCCACATCTATCCTGCGAAAGAGCCGCACATCCGGTTTGTGACACCTTATACGTGTTATTCTGTCTAAGATTTGGTGTCTCCTTCTTTTGTCAACGACACTTTGAAAGTGTTTTTCAATCAATGTGTGGATGTGAAGGATGAGCGTCCCGTGCCTGATATAAACTACGGTCTCTTCCAGGCCTCACATCCGGAAATATGGGAGAATTGCACGGGAGGAAACAGCCACCCTTTCGCGAAAGAAAGCCCCAGTGTCTTCCGTCACATGAATCCGCCTATTAATCCACAGTGCGCGTGTCAAGTGTACATTGCGCTATAGTGTTTGCCCAGAAATCCCTTGCTTTGTGCGTACGGAACGCATTCCTGGTCAAAAAACAAGCATCTTTAACTAGCGTAGGAGCCTCCTCTCCCCCTCCCTCCCGCTCGCGCTGGCTATGTGCATATCACAGCATCTTCTCGCGCTCTCCTCCCGTCGCCTCGGCTACCGCGCGTGGAGTCATTCTGTCGAGTTTGCGTTACAGTCTCTTGAAACCGCCGGGCTTTAATCCGATCGCTTCGGTTGCCTTGTGAGCGCAAGGATAGCAGACCCTCTGTCAGTAGGGCCTTTCCCTGTTTTCTAGCTCTCACTCTCCCTGTATTCCTTTTCCCCATCCGACACGAGCAGCATCAGCATCCGGGTTCTGCGCTACTTGCGTCCCCTCCCTTTCGATTCCCATCGAATATGCTCGTCATAGACCCCCACCCCGTTTCCGCCCGAGAGCACGTCCCTCACATTATTGAACCCATTCCGCACATTGTCATTGGACAATTTTTGATAGGCTAGATAAATGTTTTCATATCTTTTGTTTTAGGCTAATATTTATGCATTAGGCTATTTATGTCTCTTTTTTTTTTTTTTTTTTTTTTACCTTTTTTCCCCCCCAGAAAAACGCAGCCAGTCTAACAGGAATAAACGTATAGTTCTTAACCTATATTTACGTTAATGTATTTTGCAGACTCTTATATCTTGAAATAGAGGACCATAATTCGTCAACAATATTCATATAGGCAACACAATGCCAGGTCTAAGACAGCAAGATTAGGAAACTATATGTTCTCTCCAAAACAGTGTTGTTGAGGTGTTTTAAAGCTGGGCATAAGCTTGCACAAAAAACAAACCAGCTGGTTTTTGAAACATTGTGACAGCTGCTTAAAACTATTTGCATGTCCCATGTTCCTAACTACCATTTTATACAGGATAGGCCTTTAGAGATAGAAAGAAAACACACCATTGGCAAAACTATTTTTTATTTATTTTTTGCTAAAATTAAAGCACCATCCCTGCCGTTCAAGATGTGAACACAAGGTGACAGTAGAGACAAAGGAGTGTTCTGCAGGCAAGAGATTATTGGGGGGGGGGACTCCCGACAATCTAATGCGCATGTATTTCAGTTTTTAATTTTATTTCTTAATCTTACCCAGAAGCGAAAGCTGTCTTCTAGTACTAAATACTGCCTGTAGTCTTGGTATGGACAGCAGGGGGCATTGGTCTAGCTCTTTTGAGCTGTTATTTAACACACATTTTTACACTGTAAGTGAAGCGGTAACTGTGAAAATAGATGACATAGAGTAGATTATATAGGCTATGATTTCGCATCTTGTGTCAGGTCATTGGCGCACATTTGAAAGTTGTCACATCTTCTGAGTATTCGGGGGTTTCTGAACGCCTGTTATCAGATTGAGATCAGCAAGCGATTCCGACCGGATTTACCTGGATATTCAACTCTCAGCAGTCAGCACTTTCATATTTTCCCCGCACCCAAATCTTCTCAAGGTCAAACACATCCAGTGGCCTCCCTACATGCTTTACGAAGTTTTCTGAAGTTCTCTCCACCAACCTGTCTGACAGACTCTCATATGCAACAGCACACCCTCTTTTCTACCAAGAGTCTAGTTTATCACGACCGAGAACGTTTGTGTATTCGTGTTCAGTTCAGGTGTTAATATCGACTTTTAAATAGGACATTCATTGAAAGCAGGGCATGAGTGCACATGGGAAGCTTTCTTCGAGTAGGGCATTCTATATTTTGACCAGAGTTGCCACCAGTCCCGTAAAATACTGGATTGTCCTATGTTTAAAGGTAAACTGAAATCAATCAATAGGCTACTGTACACGATTTGTCCCATATTTTACACAGGCCTACACATAAACACATAATGATTTTGCAGTGTGAAGAATACTAACAATAAATATTAAGAAACCAATTTCACAAGAACTAGCAGAGAAGCTCATTTGCGCGTGATTGCTTTTAGCGTCTTTGTTTGACAAAGTGCAGTAAACCCGCGCCTTTTTCAAACACTCTGAGCTGAAGCCCGTCGGTTAATTGCAAGAGACTCTGTATGTGAAAAAAGTTATTAATTGGTCTGTGTCGCAACAAATGATTAGGCCTAGGCATTAGGCATAGGCGAAGTTTGCCGAAAGGCATTTTAAGTTGCTTACGGGACTAAAAAAGCGTATTTGGTTAAAGCGTAAGCCATGTATGTATAGAGGGTATGCACTGACGTCACTTTCCCGCCGGACCACACGCTCCGCTCCCTCAGCTGGACCGAGTGACAAAAGAGCCTGCATGACTGGATTTAATAAGCGAGTTATACAAACGATTACTCTAAAGGTTGGGCTCGATTTTGATCTTTACAACTTTGTCAAAGAAACTTAATCGATGGATATTTTCATCCTGGCAGGAATCGTGTTTCCTGACATTTAGATGTGCCTGATTTCGACGCCGGGAAAATACATAAAGCAAATCTGCCTGTGAACGCTTTATATAAACACAATATAGGTAGGTCTAAATCCGAGTGATAACTTGAGTCAGTATTATATGTGTGTGTGTGTGTGTGGTCCAGCTAAAACTTGTATATCTTTTGTCAGTGTTTAATTAAGAACACCAAATTAGGCATAATATAAAATGGTAAATAGGCCATGTTTCTTTGAAGTCCTGATTGTTTCTGTGAAATAATTGCTCGATGAATGATTGCCTCTTTTTTCTGTAGTAAAAATACTCCTCGAATTTCTTGCCAAATCTATTGGTACAGTCAGTCGCAAATCCATTTCCCTTTTTGGATGTGTTTTCACGCTGAAAACCAATGCTGCCGCTCAAATCTTGTTGGCACTCAATGTGGGGAATGTGCATAAGGTTATTGTTGTTTGTTTGTTTTTGATTTGGACAATCTATAAATATAATATTCCATTTTATAGTTTATTTAGCTAAAATGGCAATGACAATGTAAATTAATTAAAAATGAACCATTGATCTCATCCAGGTACAGCTATGACATATCTCGCATTCAAGTCATGAAAATAATACTCAAGTTTTATTTAGTTCTTATAACATTTAAGATTTTTATATATAATTCTTATTTTTATATCTCATTTAGTGCATTGACTTTTCAAACCATGAAAAGTAGTGATCAACTTTGCATTTCTCTATATTAACCTAAGATTATTTGTAAATAGTTCCTTAAGATTATTGAGGTAAAACCATTCATTACACAACCTGTTTCACATTGACACACCCCTCAAATGTCACAATTCAGGAATCATCTAGAACTTTTTTGTCTGCCCAAGTCTTTTGTTCTAAAATGTTTGTGATTTTAAGTTAATATTTCAATGATTTAACAACACATTCACATGTTCAAGCATGGTTCTGATGAAAGTCAATGGTGACATGCAGGTAAAAAGAAAATATTTTCTTTCTTCTATTCTTTTATTTTTTATATGATTTGTTCATATTTTACATGTTTGTGATTTTATTACTTACAAATAATAATCTCAACATTTGAGCAGTCCTTCATGGACATCAACATCCAATTAATCTGAATTTTCTCTTGCTTATGCAAGCAGTGAAATTGGTGTGACAAGTCTTGCAGTGTTAATTAGCTCACATTTCTTGTTTTGAACTATTTAAATAACAAGTAACCAGCTTTTACTGCATGTGTGAGCTTAGTCCAAACCCTGAGGATTTTGTTTTTTCTTGGTTATAGAACAAGTTTTCACACTTCTAGCTTGTTTGTTTGCTAATAGATCAGCTCATGAAAGTGCCTTATATCCGATTGATTGATGAGATCAGGGCGGTTGGGGATTTGATTGGGTTTATTTGTGGGCGTCCTAATGAGTCAAAGTGAGGAGTTTAGGGTATTAATGACATTGGGAAGCTTAATCTTCTTCTATAGTTCACCTAAACCCATTACAAAGGCCTACATAATCCTTGCCTACAATCCACTTCACTGCAGCCACCTTAAAGGTTTGAACTTATATAAATGCAACCACAGGGACTTATTAGAAGTCACCTTTGGCAAGGTAGGATCTAAGTGAGTTAATGAGAGCTGATTTTGTTCGAGTTTGCTTAAAAACTAAAACAATGTAAAACAAATTCTGTTACAAATCTTGATCCATTTTTAAATCTTTATTCAATTTTTTAAGCATCTGAGACACATCATTTACATCAAATCATGAGCTATTCCAAACTGTCAACAAATCAGATCAATACAGTCAGCCACAAAAGGGGAGGGGTGGTTGGTGGTTGGAGGAGTCCATGTAAGCTTCACATGAGTAGTAAAGAAGGGAAGAGACTCAACTATGGTCTCTGCTGCCAAACCCCAAACCCCATCATTAAGTCCAGTGCCATGAGCTACAGGGAATGCTGGGAAGGTGGAGGACTCAGTGCAGTAAACCCCTGAGAACAAACACAAATAAGATGATGACGGTTGCAAAATTCAACTGCAGTAGAAATTAAACAGATTGAAATTTTGTAAAAAAAAAAAAAAAAGTTCTCATGATGTTCACACATTAACTCATCTTATTATCGATAAGAGTTTTTATATCTGTGTATCACTAATTATTAGACCATACCAATCTAGGTGTGCAACACTGTGACCAGTCAGCTATATTCACCAGAAGAAAACATAGTACATGATACACTGGCTGAACTATACATCTGACAAAGTAGAGGGGAATGAAGCAAATTAATATGCATTACTTTTCCTGCATGTTGAGCTCCTCATGACGCCTCAGCATTGCTCTTCACACAGGCAGCAAACGCCTCCATCAGCTCCTTACACGCTTCCTCGCCATTCTCCTTTACACTACACACAGAACACATGGCCGTTACTCCAGCACACATAGGCCTATACACACACTGATTCACATCAACATATCACATATACACATATAAAAATGCTGACAATATAAGATTTATCACTATGAAGCACACAAGACTGCATAAAAGTATGTAGGTTCTGTACCACACAATTTACAGACATAATACATAACTTTAGTTGCGTCTTTAGTCATGTAAAATGTGGACTCATGACAAGCCAGATTCTGCTGGGACTGACCGAGACAGTATGTATGCGTTTGTGCGAATGAGATTATTTGAGCCTCTCTACACCAAACAACGGCAGACACTGACACACCGCATTAGAGTGATGAAGCGAAAACTAGGGTTGGTAAAACAGCGTGAAGGGGGGAAAGAAATGCAACAAGAGGAAGGCAGATAATCCATCTGAACGAGAGAGGCCTAGAATCACGTGACAAAGCAGGTAATGAAAAACAGACATTTCTATTGCTAAAAGCGGGAGATTTCGTGACAGAAAGAGCCCCTCCCCTGGTTAGAAAATGATTTCAGTGTCTCCTCCCCCATCTGCTACATCTCGCACGCTGACATAAGCGAGCTCTCCCTCTCAGTGAGCAGTGATGTAACACACAGCTGGTCAATTTAAATATAAAGAGCCTTATGCAGACTGGTTCTAATGAGTCATGTGACGTAGGTGTAAGGATGCATGGGGGATAGCACTTGCCAAGGGCATTTCCCTTTCATAGGCAGCCATTTTAATACATCCGGGATTCAGAGAGAGGACATGCATGGGGAAAGTGGACCATTGTGAAACAAGACTAATCAGTGTGAGACAAGCTGCCTTCTATGGGATAAAAACAATTAGGGTCAGATTATGTCCTTATCCTCAAGACCTCAAAAACCAATAATTGGAGGTCACAAAACCATTTGAGGTCAAGTGGAAAACCAGAACCAGAACATGATTAGTTTTGAAGACATTTGTATTTGTGAGTCAAATATTGGGGGGGGGGGGGGGGGGGGGGCAATCAATTTAAAAGCTAGTGTGCAATAAAAGCCCCCCTTTCTTCTGTAGAACATAGAAGATGCTCTGAGAAATGTTTTTTTTTTTTTTTTTGTCCATGCAATGGAAGTCAATTGTAATCCAAACTGTTTGGTAACCAAATTCTTCAGAATATCTTGTTTTGTGTGATGATGATCACCTTCTCCAAATTAAGACTGAATAATTCACATGACGGCCAATCCTCCACATGTATAATGCAGAAGGAAAAAAGGGCACGGCTCTGGAATGCTCTGATCTTAAACACACCAAATAGGAAATAGTACTCTAAAAATTGGATAGTTTTACTTGAGCTAAACAAAAATTCGATTGGAATCTAATAAGTACTAAATCCATAAGGAATTGATTAGTATATTTCCATGTGGAACGCCAATAACAAAGCTCATCCTGTTCTGATAAACCACAGGTCTTTGTTTATTGATAGATTGAGTAACACTGTTTACCCTGAGGGGGTCTTCTGCAAAACTAGAATAATGCATTCCAACTGCTACTACAGGAACAGGCATGCTAACATGAGAGAGGGGGAGCTTGCTTTAAGTGTAAAAGACTAACTTTTGCATTATAATTCTTGAAAGGACACTGTTTGTTAACTCTGTTGGAAACTTTGAGGCAGTAATAGATAAGGAACACATCAAGGTCATACAAGGTCATCACTAAATGCCAGAAAGCATCAAAAAGACATCTGAAGGTCACATGTTGATGCAAGATGCATTCTCCCAGTGAATAACTGCTGGCTTCTGGGTTTAAACCTGTAACAGTAATCCTCTTCTGGTTTTAAAGCCCATGATGAATCCCCTTTGTGAAGTAGCATGACAAAAAAAACAAGATGGCCACTGTGACATGCTTAGACCAGGTGTAAAGTGATCCAGTGAATAGAACATGCCACACTCTATAATGAATGACATCTATGCATAGCCATGTTCAAGTTCGCTATAAATACCAGCACGGTGTACATTACTTAAAGGTCGGCCTTCTGTGAGTTTAAGCATTCAGCTAGTCAGCAACACACGCAAGACGCTAGTCAAAATGATCACAGAAAGGTCAATGACAAATTGACCTACTAATAGAATTGTAACTGTTAATAGATAAAAACCGTTAAAGCCATGCCATCCGATTTAGTCATATCTGTCCCTACAGCCTCCCATCATCATGTTTGAGTGGTGACTGCTCACATGAGAGGAAATTATTGATGTTTACAAAGGCACATTTTCTCCATTTTCCCAGCCCTACCACCAATCCTTTCTGGATTAGTGGATTTTGCTGTTTTGATATCCTGTAAATGGAGGGGATTGTGATGGACAGTGCATGCTTAAGATGCAACAGTGACACATTATTCAACCAAATGTTTAACCCCACACCCTCCCCCTATCAGGTCCTAGCACACCAAAGGTCAGGGTATGTGTAACCTTATCTGTGTTCTCATGCAGCCCAGGCCTGTCGACACTACAAACACCAAAAGCAGCCAATCTGCATTTTTTGGGTGGGTATGTGGGGTGGGGATTAGGGTCAAAATACAACTTGAGCAATGGCTGGTGTCAAGGATCAGGAGAAAATGAACACAATGAAACCTTAGAAAGTAGGGCACAGTAGACAAAACATATCAAATGAATGTTCATCATTTGCCATCACAATCCCCTTCGTTTGCAGGATATAAACCAACAAAACCTATTAGTGGGAGGGCAGGGAAAAATGGAGGAAAGGTTCATTCGCAAACATCCGTAATTCCCTCTCATTTAATTGGTCAACCCTCATACATGACAAATCGAGCTCAGCCAGACTGCAGGGACACAAATGGCGAAGACAGGGGAAAACAGGGATGGCAGGATGAGCGAGAGGATAAGCATGACGTAGACACATTCCCAGCAGCCAATCAGCCGTGAGGAAGAACTGAAGTTGAAGAAAAACCCCAGAATGCTCTTAATGAGCAACCCCATCACCCCCAACTGCTGCTGCCAACTTGGATAAAACTGACACCAATCAAACCATTTAAAAAACTCGCAAAACTTAATTAAGTTACATCTTATTAGAAATACTGGATCCCCCTGCGCGAACCCTCCACCTCGCATTCGTCGAAATGTCCTTCGTTCCCTCCATTTTGAATCGCCATCACAATGTAGAATTTACACAGCATATTCTATTCTATTCATATTCGACTGAAAATCATTAATCCCAGCCCAATCCCAAATATTTAAGTCCAACAATGTGGTAATAAATCTACATGTTGGAGCATCAGAATTTAACAAATTTTCATGCGGTCCTTACAGGGAACCAGTAACTATGGACCATACATGAATTCTACCTCAATCACTTACCATTTGTCTAAATCTGCCTTGATGGCCAGACAGGGTGCTGGGACAGGGGTCTCAGCAGGAGCTGCAGTCTCTGAGTCCGACATGGTCTATGGTGTTGGTTGTGTATGCGTGCCTGCTCTGTGCGTGCCTGTGGTTGCATATGCAGAAGAAAAAGAGAGAATGGAGGGTTAGAGTTGGCAAGAGGGAGGGGGAGTGTGCATAGTTCATGGGGGAGGGAGGAGGGGGGGACATGAGAGTGCACATGTGTACATGCGCAAGACCTTCAACCTTATTCAGCAAAGACACCATTCTAAAAGTTTGGTTCTTCAAACACAAACAAGTAAATAATTGTGCTTCTTCCTGCGCCGAAACACAGGGAGTAAAGAAGTACGATGAGACGTTGGAAAGTATGCAGAGAAACTTGCATTTGGATACAGAAAAGCTGCACCGTTTGTCGTGTTATGTCATGGACTGTGCGTGGACACCCCCTAATGGTAACATGTTTTCATGACATGTGCGCTGCTTCACAGATTCTCAAGCACCAGCTGTTTGTCCAGCTGCAGAACCACAGCACCAGCAGTTTCAGAACCGCAGCCACAGAACCAGAAATGAGGGGCAGGGATTTTGATCAGATCACTGTCTACAATATTCAACAACAATACTTTTAAATAAAGTCACTTTTCTGTTCAATATAAAATATCATGATGTAGGCCTACAATGAGCAATTTTTTTAAAACAGCCTATTGATCATGCTTAATGTCAATAAATAGATAGACAGTAGTTTGTAGTTCAAGGATATAGGCAACAACTATACAGCATTTTCATTTAAAATATATATATATTGATAAATGTGTAACATGTTGTGAAGTGTTTCCCAATTGACTGTATACATATGTGATATTAGGCTATTATTTCCTTAACGTTCATGTTGTTACAAAAATTAAGATTGAATGTCAATGGATACAGACAGTGTAGTTTAATGTTAGGCCTACTTCAACGATGCTACAACTTTTTTATTATTTTAAAAATATATTAATAAATGTGTAACATGTTGTAAAGTGTTTCCCATTCAACTGTATATTTGATCGCATTATTTCCTTCATGTTCATGTTGTTACAAATAACACTTAGACACAGTGTTATGTGACTTATATAATGTCAAATAAAAATAACCATTTAATACCAAGCCTGGAACACATCAAAATTGTGTTTCTCTGTATGAAAACATATAGGACATTTAAACATATTTCTAAAATGATAGGTTTAAAACGTATTTAATAATAACGTTCATATATATATATATATAATAAACGTTCATAATAAAAATAAAAGCTTGCAAACAACAAATAATTATCTTAAAACACAAAAACTGTTGACTCTTAAACCCATATTATGGCATTTATGCAGAAAGACTCGTCTTTTCATCCCTGAAAACAAAATGAACATGTTTTATTAATTATTTCATATTAACATAAATAACATATTTTGAAAAATGCAAAAAGCTTTAATGATAAATTGTGAAAGACATGAACAGATTCAATATTTTTAGCACATAAACACAATAGGTGTATTAATTTGTTTACCACATCATGACAGAAATATCACAAACTCACCATATTCTCCGTCTTGCTTCTGTTATGTCTCACTGGCTTAAATGCATGTTTCATTTGTTCAAGGATTTACAATGATTAAATACATGTAGGCCTATGTGTGTCATTAAATGCTCATACCTCCATGTATTTAAAGGTGCACTATATAGTTTTTGGTCCGCTAAAGGTCACCTATTCAAAACAAAGGCGTAGCTTGATTATGTCAAGTTTGAGCAGGAATCATGGGACATGTGGTCTTCACCTCACAGTCGGAAAAGAATCGGGATGGGACTCGGGCAGAAATCATGTTCATGGATGTGATTATTAACGTTACTGTAGTATGAAGCAGAGCAGGACCGAGTTTTGTGGAGCTGAACGAGGCACTGGAGCGATTGTTAATGAGAGACGAACGTGACACGCCTCGCCAGCAGCGGAACTTTTATTATGCCACATAATTATTTATTTAATACATGTGAGCATAATAATTACATTATTATGCTCACATGAAATATATATTAAAAGCGTCTTTGGTGTTTCATGGTTTCTACAAAATAAAACCGGAAACTGAGGTTAACGCGGATATGATGCCATTTACAGCCGACTCACTCACACATCCCAGATCCTTGGTTAAAATTGTGATTTTCTCACGATGTACAAATAGTTGGAAACATTTGGGATTGTAAGTACTTAGTAGAACAAAATACATTACACTGGCCTGGTTTTTGGATATTTTACTGCAAAAACTTTACATATTGCAGCATTAAGGCTATTTGTCACAAGTTCACAACTTGAACATACATAAGGAAATAATAGGCCTAATGCAGAAAGGGAGATATTTTATTACGGTTACACATTTATTAATATATCTTCAAAATGATACGGTTAAAAGTATTTTTTCTCAGTTTATGCAAATTAGTTCATGCCATATTTGTATTATTCATTAACATGGTAGGCAAGGCTAATTAAAAAATCCTTATTGTAGCCTACATCATGATATCTTGAACAGAAAAGTGACTTTATTTAAAATTATTGTTGTTAAATGTTATAGAGGTCGATCCGATCAAAATCCTTGTGAAAACAGAGTTATATTTAGAGTTATATTGAATTTAACGAAAGAAAATGACATGTATGGGTACCGCAACTGTGACCGTTTAAGCCCCGCCCCTCACTTCCGGTTCTGAAACTGCTGGTGCTGCGGTTCTGCCGCTAGATAGCTATTGGTTTTAAAGATTTACATATACATCCACGGAGTACATTAGTACAAACAAAAAACAAAATCAAATGATATAAACAAACATTAAAAGGTTAAATAAAAACATTCAAATGTTTATAAATATTAGGCTACTATATTTTACAGTTATTTATTAAACTATTATAGGTATTGAACTTTGACTCTTTAAAAAAAGGCTTGCCAAACACATTTAGATTTATGTAGGTCAAAACATGTTAGGGGTCGTGAAGCTCTGGCGTAGTCTTTGATAAAAACGCCATTGTCTCGGCTTTTTGTTCAAAACATTGCTTTTTCTAAGAAACTTACATAACAAAACGAATGCGAAGTTAGAATTTTTTCTTTCTTTTGGCTATTGCATGTTATACGCATTCAACACAATACTCTGGGGGGCCATAAAAGTTTTTATAGCGTTGGCTGGCAACTTTAAAAAAAAAAAAAAAAAAAAAAAAAACGGCGGGGAAAGAGTTAAAAAAAAAAAAAAAACAATCTTCCTGATCATTTCAGATAAACTAAATTCCCGAATCGAAGCTTACGCAGTCTGGGTTGGATGCACAACAAGAAGTGTAAACGTATCAATCACATCAATACAACAAGACTTAAAATTAAGCTGTGTGTTATTAATTATTTGTGACGTATTTTGTACTGCAATTTTACCTTAGTTTATTTCTGTTCTCAGAATAAACCAAATCAATTTATAGCTAAAATGTTTCTTTAATATAAAATTAATAACTCTGAACGTTAGGCTACGTGAACATGTGGAGTAAAGACATTTAACTGCATCAAAAGAACATTTCAGGCATAACTTTACCTGTTAAGTTTAAAAATAGCTGAAACTTTTTGCGGATCTCTGCAACAACTCGTCTTCTCAACGGTCAGTTAAAAAGTTAAGCTCGGTTAAGCCTACATGTCGGTCTCTAAATCAAGATAGGCGATAAAACTTGTAGGAACAAATGACTGGAAGCAGCACGCGCATCTGAAAATGACGGAGGTAGATTACTTACAGAACTGCGACCTTTCTCTCAGAACGCCGTGTTCTCTTCACAATCTACTCACATTTCGTGAATATTTACAAAGCAGCCTTCGAGCTAAAGAGTTTTTAATTAAATCTGCATGAAATGTCAACCAATTACTTTACCTGGATCCGCAGTCCGGAAAGATCTAGCAAGAGTTAAATGGAAAACAAAATGAATATTGTTGAACTGGGTACTAAGTAGCCTATGGATCCACGCCTCCTTCTCGAGGAGTTTTTGGAGAGGAGAAACGCCCCATAATTCAGCGGACACACTGGAATACAGTTCTGTTCTTGCTTTAATATTATAAAGCTATTTAATTGAATTGTCGTCCTTCAATACTTAGATGAGGTTTTTAGGGGTTTGGTCAAATCAAATTTTAAAATGTGAAAGTTCCATAAAATATACCTGAAATGTAGGTTCGCTGAAATATGAGCAGTTTGGAAATAGTTTATGCCTTGTTTGAGCTAATAGAATGATTGAATGATTTTAACATTACATAAAATATATATATATATATATTTTTTTTTACATAAAACGATATAAGGCCTTAGTTTTATATTTCAAGGTCATGTGAAGGCCCTGCACTGTAACTGGCTCAATACATTAACAAAAATAGTAAAAATCAGCATTTTTTAAAATGTTTTAAAAACTTTTTTGCAAATGTTAAAGGAGCATTACATTTTATAATTTTGAAAACATTATAGGAACGTTACTTTTGAAAGTTCTCTGAAAATTCTGAAGCAAGTAGTAGGTCTAAAAAATGCTGAATGAAAAGTTCTATGAACAATGTATAAATAATGTTTTTTTGCTAATGTTTTAAGAACAGACCAGATAACTTTTAATGAACAATCTATTACCGTTACTGGAAGAACGTTTGTTCATAACTTCGAGAGGACCTTGCCGTTCTCTGAATGGTCCCTGTTAGCTGTTTGATAATTTGCATTAAAAATTGCAACTAAAAGCTTGGCAACAAGATCTCAGCAAATAACTAACTGAAATTAGGGGGCATGTGTCTTGCTTATTTGTCTGTGAGACTAGACCTTATACCTGGTAATAAATGTGCCACAAACAATACAATGACACACCATGAAGAGCCAATGAGACTGTAACCTGATGATGATCTGATAGAACCTCCTGCCATAAATATAAAGGCCGTCCTCTTTTTCTATCCTTTGGGTAACATTTTAAGAATGTTGGGTGATAATAGACAAGAAATATACACTGTAGATGATTTCTGTTGTTTACACAGTATTATACTGTTTTTCTCAACAGTATTTTGCTGTTTAAGCTGTGTACAGTATGTTACTGTAGATTTTGTTGTTTTCACAGTATTTTATTGTATTCTCAACAGTTCCATACTGTGTACACGGTTGACAGTATGTTACTGTAGATTTTCAATGAATTCTGGGAAATTATCAGTAACTCTTAATCTAAATATAGTGCAAATTGGCCACGAAAAATACCACACGAACTTTTGTGGGTAAAACTGCTATCCTACAATAAAAATAAAAAAATTTCAGGAATGGGTGCCACGCATTAACACTCTTCATTTCTGTCAGTGGTGGGCGCATGAGAGCTATTTGAAAGAATTTTTCTGTCATGTGAGTGCATCGTGTCTGTCTTCTCTGCCGACCTGGAAACGTGCTTCGGCATCTTCGTTACGTGGTGAGTAATAAATCTTAATATTGTCATGCATAAAGACATTCTAGCTCATTCTAGCTAATAGTTTGAATGTTAGTTTAGAATAGCTGACCGCGATTTAGAAATGTAAGGTTTATACTCCAACATTTTACTCTATATGCTGTGTGTGACGAGCAGGGCGGGCAAGAGCCGTGAGGGAACGGCGCGAGGCCAGTGGCGCGGGTGATGATGAGTGTCAGCTGCGAGCTGCACCGGGTTCTCTCACGGAGGAGCTCCGGAGGCATAAAAGGGGAGCGACGACAGTGAAGGATGAGAGAGGACCAGGCCTGTTCGTTTATTTTGATATTAAAGTTTTGTTGAATGTTCTGCCTCCTTCTTCCCATATTTAAGAACTGTGTTACACTGTGTAAGTTATACTCCTTCAGTGTAGTTTGTGACATGTTACTGTAAATTTAAATACAGTAATATGAAATGACCACGAAAAACAACGACAATCCAATTTGTGAAGAACTCTTTCATTTCTCTGAGCAACTTTGAGGGCGCCTTCATCTCGCGTCGCTGTCTGTAAAGTTTTCCCCACATCTTGTAAGTTAAGTGAATAATCTTTATTTATTTTTTTATGCAAACTACAATGTCAGTTATAGCATAACATTAGTTTAGAAGAACTGCCACATGAACATAATGATTGTCTTTTATTTTAGTGCATTTATATTACGAGCCCTGTGATACTGAAACATGAGATACAGCTGTCTTGCAAAAATAAGTTGACATCTGTGGAACTTTACAGTGTAATACATTAACAATATTACTACGATCACACATCAAGAAAACTCTAATATGACACACAAAGATATCAAGAATCAGCACATGAATCTCACCAATGGTGACAATCAAAAGTGTCATGCCACAATTCATGCTGGGAACAATTTCAAAGACCATGTGCTTTGTTTTGTTACAAGTTTTTAATGAAGTTTGGTTTTGTTCCATTCCGAGATTTCATTGACAGTCGTTTTTATTCAGTTAGATTTCAGTGAGGCCGGTTTTGTTCAGTTACGAGATCTCAATGACAGTTTTGTTCTTTTACGTGATTTCAATGACATTAGATTTTCATTGTCCGTCAGTTTTGTTCAGTTAAGAGATCTCAATACATTATGTTATGTTCTTTCATGAGATTTTAATGACAGTTGGTTTTATTCAATTACAAGATTTGTTTCCTTTGCTTGGGCACTTCATTTATATTATTGTATTTCTGATTTGATGCAGTGATGCAACAAGAAAATACAGTTCATGAATTCATATGCAGCTGAATTTCACAATTCATATATACAATAATGTATATGAATAACATGGCCATCTTATTTTATGCTGAATAATGATTATTTATAAAGTTAATGGTAGCGTGTATAAACAGACATAAACAGTTGGTGAAATTTTTAAGTGGCGTTGATCCAATTCTTCTAAATCTGTGACAATATTTTGTGATTAACTATGTTTGAGTCACACAGACTTCAATATTCAGCATGTTAAACACAACAGTGGTAACAGTAAAATTTTATTTAAAGTAAATTATCAAGTGCACTCTTTTTTAGTCACTAGAACTCATGTGTAAGTCAACTATACTTACTAATCTTTTGTTAGTACAACATACTATTCCTATTTCACTTCACTTTAGTTTTTTAGGGCAATCGCTTTGCATGCTTTTTTTAAAGTAAGTCTACCTAATTAGATTTTACAGTGTAGTGGGGACCAGTAATGAGGACGATTTAATGGTTTAAACACCTAAAGATTTAGCACCCAAAAATATATTGTTACCTGCACATGGATTGACTTCCTATTAACATAATCTCCTTCATTGACTGAAGCAGCTTTAATAGGAATGTGAGTTCCATCAATGCACATCTGTGAACCCTGAAATTGAAAGTTATGTAAGAAAAATTTTAAAATGACTATGACTGTGTACAGTATTGATATATGGATAGATTAAGTAGTGCTATGTAACTAAAATGGTCTCTCACAGAATATCATAGAAAGGACAAACCCGCCACTTGTGGAATTCCTCTTTAATGACTCTTGTAGTTTATGGCCAGGGAACTGCACAAAAGTGTGTAGAAACTGTTTGAGTGCAAGACATACTGTGTGAACAGCCCTACACACAGTTCCCTTTCCCACATGCTCTGCATCGCCGACGTTATACAAAACGGCACAAAAAAAAATAAAGTTCAATGCACAAAATGTGCTCTGTGTTAAGCGCTGATCCGCGATGTGTCACGTTTGATATGTAAGGTTTCAAAAGATTCGTTTAATAAATTAACGAATCTTTTGAAAAAACATTAACGCTCCAAATACGAAAACACATCGATACGTGGTCTTATCACCCTCTCACGGCGGAAAAGATTCCGTATAATCTGTGCTTCCACATCCACTGGATCGTCTTCAAAAGGGCATGCCGTGCTCCGTCACCTCTCTGAAACAAACTAACCCTGTAACTAAACCTGCCCCGGAGCAGGATATGTTCAGAGCTTAAGTTGCTATTCCTTGAAACTTACCTCCGTTTTTGGAAACGAAAGCTGAGGTTATCCGCCTACTTACCCTTATGTCACATAACCTGCTTTTTGGAATACCCCAGTATCCCTGAGTGTTGGTTGTGTTATTTAAACCCAAGAGTTTTATACTGTATATGTTTTGTCAGTACAAACATAACAAGATGTTTGTCATGATCATTGATGTTCAAAGTCCATCTTTGATGACAGTTTGATAAAAGCTCGTCTAAAAGTTTTTTTTTCTGAATGGTTTCTTGGGTCAGGTGCTGTTACGACTTCCAAGTTTTAGTCTAGGGTCAGAAGAAACAACACAAGATTGTGATCGCTATGAGTGGTGGTGACGGTGGCAAGAGACAACACGCTACACAAATGGCCATTCGTGTTGTTTATTTTACATTCAAGATTGGGAAAACAAGTGACAACAGCGGTAATAATAAAGATGATGGAATAACAACATAGGAAAAAAATATTTCTATATTTATGTAAATATTGTATATAAAGACAAAGATGATAAACCGGGGAGGACACGAGTGGCACCAAAGAAAAGAGAACAAAACCCATCTAACTCAAGCACTCTCGAGGTCTTGTTCTCTTTCTTGATTTTTACAAAGCCTTTTACACAATTGGACACCATTTTCTTTTAAAATCACTTAAGTTGTTTGGTTTGGGGTACTCCTTTATTTCCACTATTTCTATGTTTTTTAAAGGAATAAATAGTTGTTATTAATTTTGACACTTCTCACAGATTTGATGTACAAAGTGGTGTTAGGCAGGGTTGCCCTATTACTCCTTTTTTATTTTTTATTAGTTACTGATTTGTTGTCTGTGAGCATTGCTCAGAATCAAGAATTGAAAGGAATTTCTGTTTTCAGGAGATTTCACAGTTAGAAGACAACACCATGTTATTCTTAAAAGATGAAAAAACGTGTGTCAAAGGCTTTAGATTTAATTAACCAGTTTTATTGTGCTTCTGGTTTAAAACTAGTTTTGTACCATCTTGCTGATAACATTTCTTTAGTCATTTGATAATTTTTCAGCTTGACCCACTGTAGGCAAATCACCCTTGCAGGTGATAGAATATACAGTTTGGACAGTAAAATAACATCATTATGTCAATGGAGTGTCCCCATAAAACATGAAAACCAAATGTGTGTGTGTGCATTTTCCAAATAGACAGTACACAGGAGCAGGGGGGTAACAGAGGAATTTCCCCACAGAGACATGGAAAAATGCTGAACCGCTGAGAGCAGACCAACCGAATCAAGTCAGAAACATGAAGGCAGAGAACAGAAAATATAAGAATTGGGTTTAACCAGCACATTTAGACATAAAAGCAAGGAAAGAAGAGAAAAAAATAAGCAAAGTTCATAAAAGCCCTCAGTCCGCAGCAGGACATGACAAATGAGTGGTTCCTCATGGGGGAAGGGTCGGTGTAGACTTTCTTTAAATGGCACATGGCTGCAAGAGTGTAGAACGGGTACCTACATAATGGTGCAGTGTAAGAGAATTGTTTAATTTTCCATTTGTTCTTCCGATCAGATATGCAAAAGTAATTGCATCACACTAAACACACATTTTTTGAAATATAGGCCTATATCCTTGTTTCTCTGCTTGGTTGTGGAATATAAAAAAAAAAAAAAAAAAAAAAACAATAGGCACACAAACACACATCAAAAAACGCCCTTTTCACTTCTTCAATATTCAGAACTTTCTCCGTCCAGTAATTAAAAGAATGTTAATACATTTATTTATTTGGCACTTCATGTGACTGATGGTGAATTTTGCCCTCTTGTGTCCGGTATCTACTCAAAAACTTATCAATATTGATTAACCAAACTCCCAAAACAATGTTTTTCATTAATTCCCGGATTGAACTAGTTTAGGTGCAAAGATTTACTGCATATTCAAATTAAAGGAGTAGGTCTATATAATGAAAAGCTCAAGAGAGGAAAGCAGACTGAAAAGATTCAAGCAAGAGACTAAAGAAACCAGTTAAAATGATGGCTGAAGGATCTAGGCTATACTTAACAGGTAAGCAAACCTTATCTTCCCCTGTTTAACTTTCCCTGGCACATTTTACACTTTATCTCTTCTCCCTTGTTACATCCCCCTTTCCGTTTTTGTTTCATGCTTGATTTCAGCTCATTCTATCTCCCTTTCTTCTATTTCCATACTCCCGATGACAATAATGTTTAACTGTTCCTTTTTATTTTTGCTTTTCAGTGACTGTCCTGATGTGTACATTTGTCTCGATCAATGGTGTCGGTCTGAATGACTTACTGGAAAGAGCCTCTCAACTTTCAGACAAACTTCACTCTCTCAGCACCTCTCTCACCAATGACCTGGTCAGTACCAAACACCCTCGTTAAAAAAAATGTGTACGTGTTGTTACAGTGTGTATGTGTTGTTACAGTAACGTTGACTCAGAAAATGGATGATGGAAAGAACCCAAAGCAGGTTTATTGAAGACACAGGTGAGTTTACACGTAAGGCAATAGAAACAGATCCAACAGGTAAGTAATAATTGTAATGGCAGAGCAGTATACAACAGAGTCTTTAGATGATAGTAACACTCACTATTCAGGAACACGCAAGGAGAGGACAAACAAAGACATGACAATGCTGGAGTGGAATGGAAGATGAGAACAGGAACAGGAAAGTAGTCTTTCTGGTTGGAATTCACAGGATGTAGAGTCTGTAGTCATAATGGTGATCAGACAATGAGTTAACTGAGTGAGCATATTTTATAGGGCATTGATGGGACTCATCAATTGGAAGACCTGGGCAGAGTCTGTACAATTGAGGAGGATGTCAGAACCGGAAAGAGCCCGGCAGATCCAGAGGGTTGAGTCACAGCAGGAGATCCGCAAGTCCGAAGCGGTACCAGAGCAATGATTGACCAAGGTGAAGCCAGAGGGAACAGGAAGCCTAGGCGAAGCCTGAAAGATGACAGACCATGCTGGAGCTGAGGGAGCGTAGAGCCAGGGTGAAGCCGATGGGTCAGAGGTTCCGAGATGGAGTCCAGGGCTCGGAGACTTTAGATGAAGCCAGCGGATCCTCAGGCCAAGGCGGAACTGACTACTAGGAGCTGAAGGGTGAGGCAGAGGAGCTAGATGGCTTAAGCAGAGGAGGGAGGCGGAGGATGGGTGGAACCAGCGGCGACAAAGGAGTTTGGAAGCTGGAAAGGAGCCCCGGGACATACAGACATCTGGAAGGGACCAGTAGAGGAGGGGGCACAAGGCAAGAATAAGGGTGGGAACTGGGTCAGTGTTATCCAGGTCAATAAGCCACTCCAGACAGTCAAACTCCACTAATATTCCTACTGGGACAGATGGGCTGGGATTGGTTCGAAGATAACAGGAGGAGATACTCATACTGGGGAGATGGGCTGCGTCTGCTCCACTACCCTCACTGTGTAAGAAGATCCACAAACCCACAGGGTGTAATCGATAAAGTCCATAGGGTTGGTAGGTCTGGTCATCTGTAACGTTGAGTCAAACAATGGATGATGGAAAGAACACAAAGCATGTTTATTAAAGACACAGGTGAGCATACAGGTAAGACAATGTATACAGATCAAATAGGTAAGTACTGGTAATCACAGAGCAATATACAATAGAGTCCTTGGATGATAGTCACACTCAGTAAACAGCAGTGAGGTTATGTATGACTCAGAAGCTTCGAAGCACATGTTGAGCATGCAGCACAATCTCCAGTGAAGCCACATATTGGGACGTGTACACACTGGACGAAAACACCTCTCAAAACGGACCGACTACTGAGGCAGTGTAATGGTGTAATGATCTACAGCAAAATAACTTGAGCTTTGATGAAAACTAAGGGAATAATTAATTACTACAATAGTAATTTTTTGCTAGAAATGACATCAAAAGTGGAAAACAATAAAAAAACGTACATTTACACACAAACTGACCACCAACTGCAACTTTCAGACACCATCTTTACTGTTTTAACTCAACTGTCACCGAATGGTAAGTACAGGATTGTGGGATATCAAAGGCAGCGAAGGATACATCTATGCTGCCTTCAAAAAAAAACGATCAGATGAAGGTATCTCATGAAAGAGGAAGTGAATCTAGCCTTGAATTCGGACTTGCCTTGATACATTCCTTCCTTGGAGTGCGTCCTCCGAAGGCAGCATTTTTAAGTTTTCAGATGCAGCCTTTGAATCTTTGCCCAGGACAATCGGGGAAAGTCTCAGTGCTTTATGAGCCTTCATTTTCCCATCCCTATTGTACAGGTACACACAATCTGAGGACAAATGAGTGGATGACAGTGCTGGAATGGAATGGAATAGAAGTTGATGGCAAACAGGGAATGTAGTCATAAAGGAGACCAGATAATGAGTTAACCAAGTGAGTAGCTGTTTCTCAGTACCAAAAACGCAAAGTTAAGACTTGCGTCCTTGGTAGTTCGGACTTGACAAGTTCGACTTGGGAGATCGGACTCCCGAGGACAGGAGGACACAAGACTCAAGTCTGTTCAAGTCACCTCTCGATGCATTCTCGATAAAAGGGGTGGATCAAGAACACATCCAGGGATTTTAACTGTACTTGGCTAGATGCAAACTTTGAATTGGAACAGTACTTGGGCAGCGACTTATGACGTTTCACAAGTCCACAAGAACCCATATTTAGAAACGGCTAGTGTCTTTTATGGGACACTGATGATATGATTAGAATCCAGGTTTGCTTGATGGCTGAGACAAAGTAGGCGAGAATCTTGAGTGATGCTGGGTAGTTTGTGAGTGAGAGTGCAGCAAGGAGTGAGTTTTTTGTTGGTTTGTTCTTTTCATTGATTTGATTATGTCTGTTTGATATTAACCTCTTGACAGGATTCTCACTTTCCTCCTGTTGGGAGGGTAATGATGCCCCGTCCGTCGATGTGCCACACATCCTCCCTTCAGATTCCCAATGACAAAGACCAAACCCTGAAAGTTCCGGTAAGAACACACATTACTGCATCCATCTTCTTCTTTTTAAAATGTAAAAATACGTTCTCCTATTTCAGCTATTTTTTGTATTCAATAAATATTAATTTTTTGTAAAATGATAAAATATATTTAATTCTAATTTAATGAATCTTTAATTTAATTTAATCTAATTAAATTATAATTATATAACCATTATACTTTAATTTATATAACATATAAAACAACTATACAAAACATAGTTATATTATATATGATGTTAATATTATATATAATATAAATGCTTTACAAAACTCAAAAATATTTAAAATTCTAAGGTTTTTTTTCTCAACCTTTTCAGCCTATTTTAGCTTAAAGGGATGAATGAAATGAAATGAAAATTATGTTGTCATGTACTTGACCTCATGTCGTACCGAATCCATAATACTTTGCTTATCTTCATAACACAAATTAAGATATATCTAAGAGATTTCTGTCCCTCGTTTAAAAGTCCATTAACCCAAAAGTTTGACTCTTCAAAAGAAATCCATATGAATCAATCTGTTTTATCCAAGTGTTCTGAAGAGACACAATCGCTTTACACAGATTTAATTTAGGCTTTTCTTCATATTTAAACAGGAATCAAAGTACATCACAGAGCACCTTACATATATTTTACACGTGCGCTCAGCTGTAGTCTAACAAACCTCACTGGTTCTTGCAAAAAAAAAACTCAAATATTTTTGTGTTACATGGATTTGGAACAACATAAATTTACATTTATGGGTGAACTTGCTTTTTAAAGTTACCAATGGACCAAAAGTTCCACCCTACATTTTTTCTTGTTCAAGAAGCAGTTTCCCGCCTCGGATAGACAGTAAATCACAATATTGCAACTTCTGTTTCACGCCAACTTTAATATGCAGTTGACAACCATAAGTAAACAGCTCCCTCTTGTGGTCTTGTTTGTAATTGCAGGAGGAACAGTTGGGCAATGAATTGAGATTTATCTAATTTTTTCTGTAGGAGGATGAGTTGCTTTCTTTGGCTAGGTCTCTGCTGCTTGCGTGGTCCGATCCCCTCGCCCTCCTTTCCTCTGAGGCGTCCAGCCTGGCACATCCGGAACGCAATACCATTAACAGCAAGACCAAAGAGCTGCAAGACAACATCAACAGCCTGGGTACAGGTCTGGAGCATGTCGTTCACAAGGTGAGTGCTCTTTTAGGAACAGCTCACAGTGCTTATATTGTGAGTATTGTTTGTAAGAGGTCAATATGAAGTAAATCTGAATGATTTTTAGATATACACATAAAAAGAAATGTAAAGTACACCTTTAAGTAGGGTTGATGATTTATATGTTGTCCCTTTCTTTCTTCTCTACAGATGGGATCATCCTCAGACAACCTGTCCTCTCTCCCTTTTTACAGCAACAGCCTTGGCCAAGATAAAACCTCTCGACTTGTCAATTTCCATTTCCTGTTGTCCTGTTTCCGCAGGGACTCCCACAAAATTGACAGTTTCCTCAAAGTTCTCCGCTGCCGGGCAGCCAAGAAGAGACCTGAGATGTGCTAGAAGGAAAGTGCTGTACTCTGCTTCTCTCATTGTGGATGTAAAGTTAAAAAGGCAGTGCGGGGAGTGATTTGAAATGTTTCTTTATAATACCACATGGCAAAACATGCCCTTTATTGTTTGTTTCAAAGATGTAGATATCTGATTCACTTTCTTATATTCTTGAACCAACAGGCCATATTACTCTGTCCCTAGAGATTAAACACAACAAAAAGTAAACAAAGATATTTCATTTCAGTTTTAAAATTGAAGGTCATATAAAAGGTCTGCATCAGTCATACTGTTTGATGTATAAATGCAGAGCATATTAAAATGTTTGACCATGCACAGTTTGATAAGACATTTGTATAGCCAAAGTAGCTAAAATATTTATTAAGAAATGTTGTTGGATCTTTTACTCGTTTATTTTAACATTCTTCTGAAATGCAATATTTAAAGCTTTGCACCAATGACAATAAATTTCTATCATGCAAATTTACATTGACTCTTGATATCATTACACACGTATGGAAAGAATGGGAAGACTACATATATTAATAAATAAATTATGTTCTACATTATTTTTGTGACATTTATCCTACCACTTGACACATGGGATTGCAAATTTAAGAATCTGTTTAAGATCCTCTGATCCCACGTCCTGACATAACTTCAAGCTGAGGTGAAGCACATTTTATTTAGCATTTAAAGGGATAGTTAATCCAAAAAGGAAAACCATCCCATGATCTCACCCTCAATCCTAGCTGTATATGACTATCTTCTTTCAAATGAACACAATCAGAGATGTATTTAAAAATATCCTTAGTCCTCCAAGGTTTACAATGGTTGTGAATGGGGGGGGGGTTGCTTTTTGAAGCCAAAAATAATGCATTCATCCATAAAAAAGTAATCCATACGACTCCAGGGGGTTCAAATGCAGCACTCACTCTGAAAGAACTCCAACTTTACTGGTTAAGAAACATGAAGTTTCGGAGGTTCGAGGCCTTCGTTGACTTGTGACAAAAGAAAAAAAGATTTATCCTTGTGAACTGCACAATTTAACTAATGGACACAAAACACTTTACTTCAGAATATTATGTTTTTCTTTTAGTTTGCAGAATGCACCTTGAATGACGAGGCCATAGAATTTTCCTCATAAATGGTGTGAAAGCTCTCAGGATGGCAAGAGCAACTTACCTCTTAAAGAACACTGGTAAGAATACAGGTCTTGCAGTAAGTTTATAATTAGGATTGTAAACATGCATGTGGTGTTTACATCAACTTTCACAGCATTTTCCACCTTGATGCCATTGATGACGACTTGAGTTACTTCTGTGGGAAAAGAAAGAATGGAACGGACTGGGTAAGTGTAACATCTTTCTCTGTCAAATACAACTAATTTAGAGAGATATTCCAAATTTTAGTTTTGAGAGTAGTGACCAATAGCCAACTCTACCTATGTAAATGATGAATATGTGATATATCAGTGTTTAGATTGGCTGTGATGTTTGTCCACGATAGTTCCACTGTGACTGCATGAAACCCATCAGTAGAGGTGAAAAGCTTCATCTGCCCTGCCTGTAAGAGGAATGTCTCAGTTATTAAATTTGTCACCTTTTCAGTAATTCAGTTTAATTATTTCTTTCGTGTTCTGTATAATTATACACTAAACTGTGAACTTGGCCTCGTAACGTCAAAACTTTTATCCTGCTTATTCACTCCACAAAATAAAAGCTGAAGAGACTCCAACTTTACAGTTGTCAATAAACTTTCTGTCATCTTTCTTTACCTGTAGGAAGAGATCAAATGATTTTCTGCCCACTGTGTAATTGTTAACATGGAAATCACATTCCCCTAGTAAACCCATTATATTAAGACCATGTGTGGCCATGTAAATTCTAACATTGTGGAAATTATATTCCCCCTATAAACCTATTCAGTACAACACCTGTATAGCCTACTATATTTAATCTGTAGAGTACACAGCACTTCTCACTTTTTTTAGGCACTTTTACTTACATTACTCTGACCACCCCACCCCCCGAACACAATGCACAATGTACTAACAAATATTGTCAAAATACAATTCTTCATGGTGGACTATATTTTAAATGCAGGGTTTTTTTTATTGCTTTGGTGCAATTTTCACAAGCAATTGGTAAATTTTCAAAACTAATATCACAACAGATCATCAAAAGTGCACTTTTTTCAAACATTTTAATTTGTGAACAGAGCAGGATAGGGAAAAGAAACCGATTGAATAATATCAGATTGATCAGAAGAAGGGAGACAGATGGCATCAAATACTGCATTTTACATTATAGTACGCCATGTGACACTGTAAACAAAGGTATTACCGTGGTAGAGACTGCCACATTACAGTAACTCACCCTTCATCTGTAAAGGTCAACTATGTTACAGATTCAGTCATTTGGTACAGTGAGAACATTTACTGTATTATCAACAAACTCTGTTCTAGCACAAAACCTCATGACTGTGTGTCATACTTCACACCTTTTGATAACACACTAAATGTAGAAGATATTATTACAAATATTATGTAATTTAGGTAATGCAAGTGTATTTTGTAATATATCTGTATCCTGTTGTAGCTGTAATTATTTCAGCCGTGTATCTTGTTTACTATTGTATTAATTGATTGTTAAAAGAACTAAACTGAAAGAAGTCTCACTGTATTACTGTTCCTCAAAATAAAGCAGCATCTGATTATGCTATGTTAGCCACTCGACAAAAGTGTTTTTTCTGAGGCATGGTAAACCATGGTACTCGCAAAAAAAAGTTGATTTAAAATCAAGAAAATTCGATTTAAACAATAAGACTAAACGTGTTGAGCTACATTACAGTAATTAGTTTTCTGTCTATAAATGTATCAAAACAGATGTTCCCTTGTCTATTAAAACATGTAATATATTAAAGCATCTTAGGTGTTTCCATGGTTTCTACAAAATAAATCCGGAAACCGAGGGTAACGTGGATATGACGCCATTTACAGGCGACTCCCTCACACGTCCCGAATCCTTGATTAAAATAGCAATTTCCTCATGATTTAGTTGGAAACATTTGGGATATTGTAAGTACTCAACTGAACAATATATAACACTTGCCTGTTTTTTGGATATTTTACTGCAAAAATTTGACATATTACAGCTTTAAGTGCGCAGGCTGCAGAACAACAGAACATTAATCTTGAGAAGCAACGACAGAGAGATGATCAGTTGAGTCAATGTCACATGCAAGAAGAGGAGGCAAGAAGAAAAAATGAAAAGTATATAGAGAACAGACGTAGAATGAAGAGAGAGAGAGGCACAAACAAGACATTTCAAGAAACTATGATGCAAAAACACTCAAGCTGGAAGAAGAGAACCGGTTGGCAAAAGCTAAAAAAAAAAAAAAAAGTTGAAGAAAATTCTAAAGAAAAGCAGATGCATTATTTCATTAATAAACTATTTAGATCATAATATGAGGTTTTTAAAGTTTCATATATTACCAAATATCATGTGATTAACATTTTTAATGATGATAAAATGTACTATAAATGCCATGCAATAGAACTCTCAAGATGTATTGTGTGATATTAACATTATACAGTAAGAATTTATAAATTAAATGATTCAAATTCGAATCAGGAAGACATTAGCACCTAAAGTCAGCTGTAATGTATTCAACAGCAAAACAGGTTTGCTGGATTGTAAGGTAATCAGATTTAGATCAGTACAGCGAGAAAAGGAAAAACTGAACCTGCCTACATTTTAATGCCTTCATCTTGGAGGCAAACACAGAATAAGAAAAAGAACATTAAGACTAAGCGAGACTTGTGTAGCTATGCAACTTTCAAAAGTTGCAAATTGACACCAGCTGCAAAAACTACAGTCAACACTGATGGAATAAATAGCAGAAGGGCCAAGAGATACAGCTGAGGAAGCAAGAGGTTGAAGTACAAAAGAACACAAGACATATCAAGTGGAGGCATGAAAAATTAATTCAGATATGCGAGGAACAGTACACTGTATAAAAGCAGGTGCGCATTGAAGATTCAACCTCAGTTGAAAGACTGTATGAAAAACTATTGCACCAGCATAAAGAAGAAAAAGACAAAGTTAAAGAAACATCAAGTATGGGATGACAGCAACATTTCCTATAAGTCTCAGCTTAATCTACAACAATTGAAAGTAACTATCAATAGTTAAGCAGGTTTCTAAACATTTAAAATGTTTGTAACTTGGACAATCCATCAGCTAAAGACTCCTACATAAAAAATGCTCATAAAATTGTAAATTAAATTCTAAATGAGTTCGCATGTTTCAATAATTGAAAAACAAATGCAGGTTTAATTTGTTTTTATTTCAAAAAGAAAAAAAAAATTCCAAGTGGACAAATGCCTGCCTGGTAATAATCCACACCAGTGCTAGACACAAAACTTGAACCCCTCGACAAAAACACTGTAGTACACCGCAACACTACGAGTGATCACAATATGGAACAAATGTGAAGTTACTCAAACACAGGAAAAGTATCACCTTTCAATAAAAGCACTTCAATGGAAAATTTAATCTGAAGGTTTTCCTTCATGGAATTAAATTGTAGTTCTGGATCTGAGCAACTTAGTTTTAAGTGCTTATAGTGCAAAAGAGCAGCAGATAAGCTTGAACTAAACAGTCAGTCATGGATGAAGTTTCTTTCTGTGACATTAAAAAGACCAAAAGACCTAAAATAGTGCTCATTAACACCACCTACAAGTTGTACAAGAGGTTACAATGGCATCTCATCCATAACATGATATTATCCTCCAAATTGGGTCATTGCCACAAGTATTAAAAAAAAAAAGAAAAGAGTAACAAATGAGGAAACAAACACTACATGAATTAAAACAGTTATTCACAGAAGACAAAATGGCACGTTATGGAGGTGCCCTCTACTGATGGTCCAAACCAACTGCCGAAATACAAAATGATATGGGCTCCTTCAGCAAATCACTAGATAGAGCTCCTGTCCACAGTGAAAAATAACAGGTTTTACCTACATGGAAGATGCTAGCTTTACCAGATGGAATATCAAAACACGTATGGCTGATTTGCATTTTCTTACAGTGACCAGACATGTTGGCATGACAGGGGAAGAAAAATAAACTGAAAAATAAAGACATACACATGGATGACATGTCAGCGAGACAAATAGGCAAAAGAGAGCAGTTGTATGTGTGTGCACGTGCATGCATGCATAAATTCAATGGATCCCATCCAAGATGGTGCACCTAAAATTTGGAAGAAGCAGAGTCAAAGGAACTTTGCTCACAAGATGGAGGAAAAGGACAAAATCTGCCACGTTTAGTCCCCTTTGGTGTATTACACAATCAAAAAAAAAAAAAAAACGGAAAATAAATCTCAAAGTCCTCCATGTCAGACAATATTCTGTAAAACAGAATCTCTAAAAATGTCTGTCATGCGCAGTCATGTAACAAAGTACATGTTTCACACGCATACACTGCTCTCTGAGTTGCCTTGCACACTTATGCTAAAAGGAATCTAGCGCATTCTGTACTCTGACGTCTTGGACACCTCACAAAGCTGACCCTTGAAGTCGATGTCAACGTTAAAGTCCAGGTCTCTCTGGAAGATAAGAAGGGGATAGGGGTTAAATTAAACCAATCTAATTTTTAAAAAAAAAAAAAATCTTAAAAATGGACAAGAATGTGAACCATGTATAGATTAGTAGGACTGTAGCAACATTAATGTCTATGAAACTTAAATTCACACCAAGTTAAATGTAATCTTCACTCCTACTGATGCTTGTTTTCTTTCAACTCTGCAACACTATTCAAAAGCTTTGAATCAGCATTTTTTTAAAATACTTAAGCAAGGATGATCAAAAAGTGATTGAAATGAATGCAAAAAACAAGGTTACAAAAGACTCTTGCACACCAAATCATTTTAGAATAATTCCTGAAAGATCATGTGACACTGAACACTAGAGTAATGATGCTGAAAATTCAGATTCGGTACCACAAGATAGATGGATATAAAATTGTTAGTCATTTTAAATAGCATTACTACACTATTTTTACTGGAATTTTAATCAAGTAAATGGATTAAAAAGCATCTTACCAAGCCTGTAGCTTACTGTACACTTTAAAACAATCAATTTTTACATTTTTGCAAAATACAGATGTGATAGATTTTTACACACCTTCATGTAAGATTCTATTCTAACAGTGAGCTTTTAGAGTATTAAAGAGCAGATGGTGCTTACGTTATTCTTGACGTTAGGTTTCATGCTGATGGTGCCAAAGATCTCCTCTCCGGTCTTTACCGTCAGATAGTCATCAAGGTAGAACACAGTCTGCTTCCAGTGAGTGTAAGGAGACTCTGGGCCTAAAAAGACAAAGTCGCTGAGTTTTCAAACAAGGTTTATCCATCAAGGTGAAAATGGTGTTGTAGAGAAAGAGGGGAAATAAAAATAAAAATAGTACACACTAGTAGAAAAGCCCGTCCTCTTGTGGCAGCGAGTGAACTCTATGTTGAAGTAGGTTACCAGCGCATGAATGTAGTCATTCCTTTTCACCTGCAGGCAGAAAGGTGACGTGAAGGACAAGTCCTCAATCTTCACTGTGTAGATGTCCACCTCCTAATGAACCAAGAGAATGGATAGGTTGAATAAAGCAAGGGTTCTCTTAAAATAAAACACCATTATGAGAGCACATTTTTGGTAGAGTACTAACCTTAATGAGACAGGCAGTGCTAACAAGCTGCTTGGGGTCAACAACATCCACTAGAGGTTCCTTAATAGCCACTTCCTTGATACAGGACATGTCAAATCCATAAACATTCTCCCACCCTAAAAAAAAAAAAAAGCAAAGATGGACATTAAATAGGCGTCTTCTGTCAAACGCCCTCAAACACGCATTCAGAGATTGACATACAGTGAATTTTGTAGTCCTTGTACTGTCGGTCCTCAATAGCAGTGACATAGAGCGTGGCTCTGTCAGGGAAAATCAGACCATCAGGTTTCTGAAAAAGAAAAAAGGACAACATGAACATTGATTTGATCATGTCAGCATGCACAATTTTTATATTGAATAGCTCCAACACTCCGACGCTTTAAAAGGACATTAGCATACACCCACCAGCCATTTGTCTCTTGCATAAATGACAGTGTTGAGCATGGATTCATAGAAGAGACAGTAGCCCATCCACTCAGAGATGATTATGTCTACTTTTTCCACGGGAAGCTCAACCTCCTCCACTTTTCCCTTAATAATGGTAACGACTAGACAGGGAAAACAAGGTTAAGTATTTGGGAAACATAACTCACAATAAATAAACTCAGTTCAAAAGATCACAAAAGCTGTAGCTTGGCTGTGCATTGTGAAAGTCAAAAGCTCAGAAGTCCTTACTGTGATCCAACTTGTTGGCCTTCACAATCTTCACAGCATAGTCTGATATACTGCTGCACTCAATCTGAGGAACAAATGACAAGAGTATAATGAAAAACCTTCACAGGACAGTGAATTACCTCATTCAACTAAACTACTCAGAATCCATAAAAACTCAACCGTTGAAAGCAACGAGGCTACATTTACAGAAACGGGTAGGATTTACACTCACCCCAATAACTTTCTTGGCCCCAGCTTTGGCTGCAAACATACAGAGGATGCCAGTTCCACTTCCCACATCCAGAACCACTTTATCCTTGAAGAGATGCTTGTTGTGGAACATGGAGTTTCTGTACGTCAGGGTACGCACTTCATCCTTCAGCATCTCCTGTGGACACAGAATGAGTTTACATTAGTCTCAGAGAAGACAGTTAATGGTACCACTTTTCATGAGATATGATGGACCAATCAAGACTGTACCTCATGAATGCCAAAGTGTGCGTAAGAATCAAAGTAGTAGTCTTTGGAGGTCATATCTTCTGCTGCAGGTTTCACCGAGCTCTCTCCCTGTGACACCTTAAAAGAAAAACTCAATTATGCACAATGAAAGAAATGAGCCAGGCTTCACTTACGTTTTCGCATTGTCCTGTTAAAATACCATTTTGATGGGGGAAACCCCAGCTATGATAAAAGGTCATGAAACTGCTTCGTAATAATTTGTATGGAATTGTTAACAACGCTTCTACATTTTCCAGTATCTATTAAAAAAAAAAAAAAAAACTTTAGAAAGACAGTAATTATTTAAGAGATTTTAAATCCGTCAATACATTCAGCATGTGCCAGTTCTAGACCAGCACTGCCTCTTTAAAACCACCAGTACAGACAATGCGAGCTAGCTGAACGAGTTAGAAGCCTCTTTTTACAGAAAAACTTTAAATGAGACCAAAAAAAAAAATGATGTTGTTCTAATTTGCCTTTTAAACTAGTATAATCGTTTTAACAGTCTCGAAAGACCTCTTGAACATTTAAATTACATAAACGAGGGGGAAATCTGGTAGAGAGAAAAAAAAAAACTAAAACTTTAGCACACCGCCATTTACAGCTCCCCGATTAATCGTTAATGAAGACTCGTTTAATCGCGGTTGGCGAACAAAGCTGCTCAAAGTGGCTAAAGTCAAGCCATGAAGATGCGGTGTTGAGTCCCATGCGGTCTGTAGGTTACCCAACAATAAGTCATTCAAGCACTCCGCCAGACTGCTCTAAATGACCCTCGTGGAAAGGAAACGGGGAGCTAGCGAACTCGTGTTATTATTTGAACCCCATAGTAAATTAACGGCGGCGCAGAACGTTTAAAACTCGAAGCCAACTGATTTTTAGCCAATTAGCAATAGCCGACACGTGATGCGAAATGAATGAATTATCCGCGGCTGGCTAAAATGGATGCTCGAGATGCGTGTGCGCACATTTCCAGCCACCTGAGAAACACATACGCAGCAAACGAATTTGTTCAACGACTAAATAATCATAACCAGAACTTTACAAAGAAAGTCGCCATTTCGATTGTGCTATATTAAATAGTTCATTGATATTAGAGGTGAAACGGCCTTGAGAGGCTCAGCTTACCTCCATTCCGTCTGCCGTCTCCGCCATTTCGGTAAACTGGATTCCACGATGACTGCAGCAAAGCTCATGTAAAACACACTTGTTTTACTCCCGCCTCTTTGCTGTCACTAGACGATTTGATTGGACGACTGCCACGTGATCTGCTGAAATCCCCGCCCATTTTCTTGCAGCTCTCCATCATAGGCGCAACTTCTCTGCGTTTTTTCCGCTCTTTTGAGGCGTGACTTTCATTGGACCGAACTGTTGCGCGATTATTAATTTAGTCTTTCAAATACATTTTATATTTCACGTTATTTGACAATTGTGATTTCATTGTCTTCGGGCGGACATGAGAGTTTATAATCTTACAAAAACGTTTTAGTAAACTATAGTGACTAATGTGCTCATTAAAGGCATATTGACCAAACTAAAACAGAAGAAATGGGGGGACTCCCAATGGTCACCTATAAATCGTTTTTTTTTTCTTCTGTGGAACACAATATATATATATATATATATATATATATATATATATATATATATATATATATATATATATATATATATATATATATATATATATATATATATATTTATTTATTTATTTTTAAATGTCCACAGCCTTCTTCAGAGAATCTTCTGTTGTGTTCCACAGAAGAAAGTCATACAGGTTTGGAACGACACCAAGGGTGGGCAAATGGTGACAGCATTTTATTTATTTTTTTACATGAATTTGGCCATCTCTGTAAATTAAACCCAAGCTACAATCAAATTAAGTGTGTATTATATTAGCAGTAGGGTAAGATGTGTTAAGAATATTATGCATTTACTACAAAACTGTAGCAAGTATAGATTTACTTTTAACACGAACAGCATGATGATGCCGCTTCATCCAATATACTATATGGGGAAATAAACAGACGCATTTGTTAGTTACACAAAGTTACACATAATTGAAAAGGGCAAAATTATTGCAAAAATTGGCCCCATTATGAGGAAAGATGACTCCCTGGGGCAAGAAGTACCCAATAGACTCAAGATAAAATCCCAGCTGTCATCTAATTTGTGAAGAATATATATCATTTTAATAAATAATTTGAAAAAGGTGTTTTGATGGACTGGCCATCCATCCATATAAGTTTTCAGATAAGCTCCAGCTTCTCTGCGACCCTCCAAGCAGTTTGAAAAATGGACACAAAAGGTTCACTAATGTAAAATACTCTACAAATATTCTATGTACATTTATGCATAGAGCAGCATGTGTGGAATTTTGGACAAACAAATATTGATTCCTTTACAGTTTTTTTGAATTCGCTTTGGTACTATTTTCATATGTGAGGTGTATATTTTCAAAACGCTTAGTACTAATATCACAACAGATCATCAAAAGTGCACTTTTTTTAAACATAGCATAGTTCCAATTGTGTTAGTACAATGTACAAAATTAGAAAGTATCCTTTTCACTACACAAAATAAGTGTTTCATTTATATAAATGTTTCATTCACAGTAACTGTGTTTCATAATGTTCTTACTATCAAACTTTGCATTTGCATCTGTTCTCGTTCGTTTGATACATTTGTCTATTATTTAATCCAACTGAACCTAATGTTTAATCAATGAATCATTTGGTACATCTATAGATTTCTATAGATATTGATTTTGTATTCATAGTTTCTACCGAACTTATTTGGATAACCAAATGTAATTAATTCTTTTTACATTATTAGCAATTGATCTTTGATGATAACCACAATTTTCAAAGTGTGTCTGTGTGTGTGTGTGTCCTTGTCCTTGTAAACGCTGTGTTGTGAACATAATGTCCCAACAAGGATTGTAATACTTGTCATTTTAGACCTTGTTTGGTCATTTTTGAGGAAAATAGCTTATAAACCATATGAAATGATTTTTTTATAAAATGTGAAAATGCAGAATGTTTTCTGTGATGGGTAGGTTTAGGGGTAGTGTATGTGAAGGGGGACAGAATGTACAGTTTGTACAGTATAAAAACCATTACAACTATGGAATGTCTTCACTTTGATAAAACAAACCTGTGTGTGTATGAGAGACAGAGACAGATATAGAGGGTACACTGAAATTTGTGAACACAGAACAGGACAGAGTACAAGGGAAAAGAAACAATCAATGACTGTATAAGATCAGATTGATCAGACGCATCAGAAGAAGGGAGACAGATGGCAACATTTTACATTATATGCCATCTGATACTGTAAACAAAGGCATTACTATGGTAGAGACTGCTACATTACGTAACTCTCCCTGTCAGTCATATTGTACAGTGAGAACATTTACTGTATTGGCAGCAAACTCTTTTCTACACAAAACCTCATGTGTCATACTTCATCACACCTTTTGATAACACACTGAATTACAAACATGATGGATTTTTTTTGTCAGTTATGTAATTTAGGTAATGTAAGTGTATTTTCTAATGTCATATCTGTAACCTGTTTAATTGTAATTATTGCAGCAACAAAGATGATTTGAAACATGTATCTTGTATTGTTTGCAACTAAATGAACTGATTGTTAAAAGTACTAAACTGAAAGATCATGCTGTTGTGTTTCGGTGATTAAACCAAATGTTCTCATTACATATTACAATGATCTTGTGTTTTGAAACAGTGATTATGTCGAAGGAAATATGTACAACTAGAATGAAAAAGGAGATCAGGTTTTGAAAGAATTACTAATAATTACTACTACTAGTGTGATCAGGCTGGATTTTTGTACCAGGAGTTTTGAAAATATGCACTTTACTTGTAAAATAGTACCAAAGCGAATGAAAAAAAAAACTGTATTAGCTCTATAAACAAATGAGCTTCACAATACATTTATGTAGGTAGTATTGTACTCTGCAGTTTTGATTATCTGCTTAAATTTAGATAGATAGATAGATAGATAGATAGATAGATAGATAGATAGATAGATAGATAGATAGATAGATAGATAGATAGATAGATAGATAGATAGATAGATAGATAGATAGATAGATAGATAGATATTGTAATCGCTTCACACATTAAATTGGACTCTATTGTAAACAGCAGCTTCAAACAGGAACACCAATTGTCAGATTTAATTAGTGTGAATTTCAACCTCTCTTTTGGCAACTTATCACCATTCCCTCATACTTGCACTTTGATACTTTCAACAATGTCGATCGTTTTTCAAGCCAAATAAAATGGTTAAAAAAAATTAAGCGACGTATAAACGGACAAATTATGGACTGAGTGGCAAGGACAGAAGTGCAACTGACCAATCGCATTAGGAGAAGCAGCCTGGAGGCGGGACATCTGGGGAGGAAGCGCTGGAACAAGCTCAGTGCCCGTTCTGTCACGAGCTCCGTCCGGGTACACCGACCGAACGAAAAGTCTCGTACATTATTGGCGGCTAAATATAGCCTATCGCTATTTCTTTCTCGAGAAACAGGTCTGTCAGATTAGTTCGTCAAACAGCAGAGCTCCCCGTTGTCCTATCGCGGTCATTTGGGTGATGTATTCTAACATTTGATAGAGCTAGCCAGCTCGCTAGCTATTTGGCTAGCTTGCCGTGCGTGACTCAAAGCAAGAGAGGTATCAATTGTTATTTTAACGCCATCGACATTTAGTAGCGTAAGCATAAATTACAAACAAAACGTTGGCTAGTTTTGCAGTTAGTCAGTGCCGCCTCGTAAGCTTTCGCCTTGCTTCGCTTTCCCATTGAAGAGAGTTCACAGGATTGAATGAATTAGCCAACGGAAACAGCAGTCGCGCGCACTCCCCAGCTTCTCTCACACCCTCTGCATTCACCTCTTTTATTCACAAACCCTCTCGCTGCTGTATTATTTGTGTGCTTTACAAGCGTTTCACGTATAATTTAAGACGGAATTCGCAGCTGGTGTGGCAGTGAGTTCGTGTTAGTTAGCCCGCTAGCTCGGCGTGTTAAACCTGCACCTCTGAACATCTGAAAGTCATTTGTTTCGCTGTTGAAGCCGGCGTGAAGGAAAAAAACCTCTGCAAACATGCCGGCTGTGTCGAAGGGAGATGGAATGCGAGGATTAGCGGTGTTCATTTCGGACATCAGAAACTGTAAGTGTCCCTGTCACACTCCAACACCATTAGTCATTTTCTTATGCGAGCAGCTGCACTCAACTCTTCCTATATACGCCCTAAACTGAATCAAACGGCATGTGAGCTGTTCTTGCTTTGCTCCGTGATGATTTGTAGCCAGAATTAAAGTGTAAGGGCTGTAAGTCAGTGAGGGAGGTCACGGCAGTAATCGCGGTCACTCAGGCCCGTTAGCTTTAGCTCCGATGATGGAGTGATGCTTCACCGCTAGGCCGCCGCCGAAAACCGAGTCTCGCTGCAGATGGACTGTCCAGCGTGTCCTGTCTCTGTGGCTCTCGTCACCTTGACTGGCTGGAGAGCGGTTGATATCGCTGCTTGCCAAGAGGACTCGTTTCAGATGTGTTTTTCACGATAATCCAGTTATCAAGCTGTCGCCTTGAGCTAAGCGTTATAGGAGGGTCATCCTGTTAAGATGTGTCTTCATCTGCCTGTGTTACACCTACTTTTAAACTGTAAGATCTTAAAAGAAAAAGATCTTTGTTTAGGGTCATGGTAGGAATGAGTTCCTATTAATTTTGTGGAGTTTATAGAGTGGCTGCAAATGAGATTGATATCTGAACTTTTTTGATCTACATTTTCTGCTGTTAAAACATCCATAATATCCAATTCAAAGGGAACTTATGATGAGTTGTTATCATATAAATGAGCAAATTGTTTTGGGCTAAATGCAAATCTGAGCTCTTAGCCTGAGTATTGTAATTTGTGTTGTACATCATATTTTGGCACCACATACACACCTAGTTCCAGGTGTCCTGTGAGATTGCTGTTTTCTGCCATGCTGGCTTACTTTTTTTTCCTTTCTTCTTCTTTTTTCACAGTTTTGTTGTGTGTTTATACTTTCTCAAACCCATATTTATTATTTAAGTGCCTTGTGCACAAAGCTTTGTGTAGCTTCTATATTAAAAAAATGCATGCACATGTCAAAGTCATGGGATAGTATAGGTAATGCATGTGTTTGTGGAGATTATGTGCTTAGCAGGAGTGAAAATGCAAAGTTTCGTCACGATACAATCGGACATTGCCACCTAATTTTGATATTTGCAGAACATGCCACAATATGATTTTGTGGCCTGAGATTGATATTAAAATATTATTTAATAATAATTATAACCCGCATATGCAACCAATAAATAAATTTAAAAAAAAAAAAACGTTTAATCAAACTTTGCACTTGAAAATTGCAAAATAATGTATATCAGTTGGAACACCCACAGCAAAAAACACTTTAGTTTTTTTAATAATATAGAAAAAGAAATAATGATTAAAAAAAAGCAAAAGAAAGTCAAGTCACAGATGAGATTATTAATAGTGTGATGACAGCTTTTCATTGTCTTGTGCAATAAGATCAGCAATGTAAAAAGGTTAAGGAAGTCTTTGGCTGCTTATGAAATTGCATACCGTCTTCTTGAGTAGGAACTTCTTTTGGATAAGAATTACTTCGCGTTTGCTAAAAATGTATGTTCTACATAGGATGAATGTGTGTAGTAAGAACGTAATCCAGACGTACTACATTCGCCGTATTGTCATTATCATGCGACATACCAGCGGCGGTTGCGTTGATGCCATTCACAAATCCTCTCCCCTGGCCTAATGGGACGGTAAAGTGTCCCTTGTATGCACACTTGAGCATCTGGCTGGAAGTAGTAGGTCGTTGGGGTTCTTTTTCCCCCTACTCTTTTATGAGTACTGTGAATTTCGGACATTGTTCGCACACTTGTCACATACTGTTTGTTGCCTACTATATAGTATATTATGATGATTATATAACTTTATTGTCAGACAAAGTCTGAAATTTAACTTGCATTAGAGTAAGTTCATTCACAACTACATAAACAAAAACTACTCTCTAAAATAAGAGAGCATTGAGTTAGCTCTAGTCAGATACATTTCATTTCAGCATCATTGTGAGCTGGAGATAAACACAAATGCAAAGCCAGAAAATAATATGCGAATGCATTGTAAGTGCTGACATTCTGATATTTGATTTTGAGGTCTTAGTCATAACAAACAAACCAAACCTTAGCTTTGGGTCATTGATGACTTTGCGATGAGTCCATTTTTGGTTAAAGTTGTGCATTCAGCTTTTGTGAGAGTGTTTAGTACTGCACATTCTGAGATCCTTGATCTTTTTAATATGCTTGTCATCTACGTTTTATCTACATGCAAAAAGGATTGTCGCTATGTTTATTCTGTTGTTTTGTCTAAGAGGTTGTGATGGTTGGTGTTGGTACAGTTGAAATCAGATTGCATGTTACTGCAAGCTATTGCACAGAGAAGCCAGCCATTACACTGCCAGAACTTAAAGTTGTTTACCATCTGCAGTTACATAAAAGCAGCTATGTCAGGTTACTTTGCTGTAATGACAGTGTATTCTGTGGATAAAAGCTAATTCAGTCCTTCGTTGCTACCAAAATTGCAAGATTAGTGGGTCGTTTGCAATTCTTACAAAACTAACTGCATTTCGATGAATTCATCAAAAAGTTCAGTTCATTAGATCTTAACTGGAATCATTAAAGCTACACCAGTAAAAGCATGTGTGTTTGTCCAAAAGTTATTTTGACTTGCGCATAGGAAATGAAAGGCTGTTTTGTGTGTACATGACATTTATGTATGAGACCCAATATATGATGATGATGCTGTACTGCTATTAGAAAAGACATTGCAGGCACAATATTGCACCAAAATATAACCTCAGCACTATTATCCACATTTTTACATTTAGCAAAGGTTTTATTTTCTTTGTAGCATCATCTTATGTGGCAGCAGATCCCTTTTTAAAAAACCTTACATATAAAGTGAATTAATCCATTGTTCACAAGTTACGTTGGAGCGAATAAGAAATCTGATGCTTTGCCCAAGGGTGACTGATGCAGTGAGCATAAGAAAGGGTTTAACCTGCATGCTGATGGTGTGGTGGATTTGGTGGATGAAAGAAAACAACGTTTTAGTGAATTTTTTTTTTTTTTTTTTTTTGCATGTTTGCGAGAACATGTTTTTTTTGTTATGTCAGGGTGCAAACTACAGAATTGTAATGTGTGTATTGTTTGGTGGTGATTTTCTTTTGCTTTTTTTTTTTTTTTTACACACTAGCGCTTAATGTTTCCAAGGACTTTATCCTGTTTAACCCCCTCCCATGTGTTGCTATTTCCTGTCATCTTTCCTGGTTTCCTGTCCTATTCATTTACCATCATCTGCTCTTCTGGTCCTCCGTTTATTTCACTTTCAAAGCACCAATTTTCATAATATCTAGAGCTGCACGATTAATCACAAAAAGATTGCGATCTCAATTCGAGCACCCACGCAATCTTATTTTTAATCATACCGGAACATTCAAATATGTGTTCGTGGTGCCAGAGCAAAAGAGAGCAGTTTTGAACCACATATTGTTATTTCTGTGTTACAAATATGCAAGTTATCACAGAAGTACTGAGATATAAGTTTGAAGTTAGTATATAAACACTGATTTCTACAGTGATCAAAATAGAGCAAACTACCTTTGTAACGAACTTTCCGCGTCCAATAATGGCTTTATCAATTACATCTTATAAAACTAGGTGGCGACAAGTGACTGTTACATTTATTTGTCATTGAATCATTCATTCAAAAGATTTGTTCAAAAACACTGATTCCTCCAGTAATGAAACATTTTGTTAACTAGTCATTACAATTTTTTAAATAATTCATTCAAATATTTTCCAGCAATTTATATTTTGTCAGAACCTCTAGTAAATTGCATGTTATGTTGTTTGGTTGTATATTCAGAATCTTGGGAGAATCGTAATCTCTATTTGAAACCAAAAAATCATGATTCTCATTTTATCCAGAATTGTGCAGAGCTAATATCTGTAATGTGACAGCCATATGCTCATGTGTAAATCATGCCAAGGTTTTTGGTAATAATTTTGTAGCCAGTGTGTGTGTTTTGTACTTGTAAGACCTCATCTTTGTTTTTAAGATACTGGATTTGAAGGAAATTGTGAACATCCTTGAAACTGATTTATTTATTTTTAAAGATCCATTAAGCATTTTGCGGCGTAAGAATTTTTAAATGTTTAAATGAAGGCAGGAAGAAATGCATATTGTTTATGACTAAAGAGCTCACAGCGCAGTTATACTGTGTAAGCTGTATTGTGGTAAATGCAAATAATTTTCTCCATTTAAGACAATATATCAGCATCAAATGCCCAGCGTTTTGTCAACTCATGTTGTCTCCTGACATGTTCAGATCGCCTGATGATAACCAACTGCTCTGCGGTATCAAATGAAATCCTGAGTCTCCCTGTTTTTTGTTTCTCTCCTCAGGTAAGAGTAAGGAAGCTGAGATCAAACGCATAAATAAAGAGTTAGCCAACATCCGCTCAAAGTTTAAAGGAGACAAGGCTTTGGATGGATACAGCAAGAAGAAGTATGTGTGCAAGCTGCTCTTCATCTTCCTCCTGGGCCACGACATTGACTTCGGCCACATGGAGGCTGTCAACCTGCTCAGCTCCAACAAGTACACTGAGAAACAGATCGTAAGTGTAGCTGTCATAAAATTAGGGGTGTAACGATTCTTGGTAGAAAATTTAACCGTACCGTTCTCCACCCACTGTGATTCCTCTCAAATCTGATGACGCATCTGTAATATGGTTTGTTGAAATTTGTAATGTGTGAAACAGACCGACTGAGTTTAAATAATGTGTCTCAGTTGATGGATGCACATTTTGGCTTCCCAATATGTTACAACTGCGATGATCAAAAATCGCGGACAATACAGTTATTCGTTGGAAACGTTCATTGCGAGTGCCGTGAATATGAAATACGAATATGACCAGTGCATTTATGCTTATGTCTTAAAGGGAAAGAAGCAAATAAATAGTCAAACAACAAATGACAAAGAAATCACTCACTGCTCTTAACTGAATAGCTTTTGTAACTTCAATAATGATTCATCTTTATTTAATTTATATTGTGAAGATATGCAGTGTTATATTTGATTAATTTATTCATTTTGTGTACCTGGAAAAACCCTGTAAAGCGCTGCTTATTTTATTTGAATCTTTGCTCTGTTGTATTTATTTGTACTGTTGCTTGTAGTTTAATTATTTGTTCTTATTTTTATTTGACAGTAGTCCCTTTTTCCCTGAACATTAGGGTTGGGTACCGAAACCCGGTGGCAACACGGCACCGGTACCTATAGAACCGGTATGCACCGGACCGAATCAGAATGCGTATGTCGGTGCCTCATTTCGGTGCCACTTGAAGTGATTGAAAATATTTGTCCTCTGGTGTTTGACACGGACGTAAGAAGCATCAGATTCATCAACACGACTGATCGCTAGTTAAATTTAAATACTGCGTTTAAGGGGTGTCAGAATGTTTGGAAAAATTATTTCCTGAATGAGAAAACTCACGTGAACGTCGGAAAGCTTTGATGATACAAATCACAAATCATCGGGAAGTGAGACCCTCCGTGAAGCGCAGCAACTACACTGGCGCTGACTGCAGTGCAGCAGGTGGTCTACCGTTAGCTTAGCTAGCTAAATTAAACGTGCTTAAATTAAAATGCCTAAAACTAAACGTTCCAAAGTGTGGCTATATTTCACCAGAAAGGATTCTGACACCGCGACGCGCAGCAAATGTTTGCGTGTAAAGGGGGAAACACGTCAAACCTAATGAAACATTTGAGGGCACATGGAATATGACCGTGTTCGACCGCTTGCGGACATCAGTGTGGACGACCCCAGCCCCAGTGAGCGGGACAGTCTTCCCATATTGTCTGCACTTTCAAACAGGCCTCATGACGCCATCTGAGAGAGTTTTCTCCTGTGCAGGACATGCAATAAGTGGAGAGGTGAGGTAAGGAGAGGTGTCGTATTTTGCCAGAGAAGGCAAATATGGTCATATTTCTGCAAAAAAAAAATTGCTGAAATTTGAAGCTGTTAAATGATTGTAGTTGAGCTAGTTGGCTTAGGTTTTACTGTTGTTGTGTTTTGTATTTACTTATATATTCATGTATACTTTAAACTTTTAATATACTGTTCAATTTAAAGAACTTTTTTTGTCCAGTAAAAAGGTATTCTTGACCGAGTCATCCACCATCATTTTGTGGCTTTTTTAAAGTATCGGTTCAGGCACCGTTTTGGCACCGGTACTGTTTTAAAAGTAGGTATCGAAAAAACCCCAAACGATACCCAACCCTACTGAACATAGCTCAAACCAAACCGTGACCCTAAAACCATGATAAAAACGAACCGTGAGTAATTTGAACCGTTACACAGATGTGCAGATATTGATAGTCTATAGTGAATAAATCACCTTAACATCACTCTTGAATGAGTGATGTTAAGGTGTTGCAAACGCCTGATTTTTTGCCTATATTTTTTTTTGTTTTTTTTGGAATTGCACAATCATCGACTGTATGTGTGTGGTAGGCTTTTGCACATTTTACTGCTGCTCACAGGCAGATTAATTGTCGTTATTCAGCCAGTGAAGTGGCCGAAGGTATAAGTAAATGCAAAATATGGCTGTATAGGGCATAGTAGCTTATCTTTAGTGATATTGTCATTAGTAATGTAGTTTTGTCACACTTCACACAGACACACGCAGAACATGCAGACTTTATATCTTAAAGGGTTAGTTCACCCAAAAATAAAAATTATTCCATAATTTACTGACCCATCCTTGGTGTATAAGACTTTCTTCTTCTAACACAATCTGAGTTATATTAAAAAATATCCTGGCTCTTCCCAGCTTTATAATGGGAGTCAATGCTACTCTCGAAGCCCCCAAAAATTGCATCCATCGATTACATCTATCCATCCATCATAAAAGTAATCCATAAGGCTCCGGGTGTTAATAAAAGCATTCTGAAGCGAAGTGATGCATTTGTGTAAGAAAAATATCCATATTTATAACTATATAAACTAGAGTCTCTGGCTTCCGGCAACAACCGTACACAAGTCTAGTTCCAGAGTGACCTTTGACATGATGTGTTCACGAACGTGGATAGATCAACAAAACATCGGACTAAAATGATCATTTTTTTTAAAGAGAAATATTGGAGGATTTAGATAAAAGTGAAGAAGAGGTTGAGTTTGTTACCCAGCCCTTTTTGTTTGAACCGCAAGAGTCATCTACTCTCCACCTAAGTTTACACTTCTTTTACATCCTACATTGGGTCAGAGGTCACTCTTCCTCAGGAACTCAACTCGCATACGGCCGTTACAGGGAGCCAGTGGTTTATAGCTTATAAAGTTAAAAATATGGATATTTTTCTCACAAAAATGCAGGGCTGGGATTACCTTTATCATGGTTGGGATGCGCTTTTTTGGGCTTCAAAATCCAGGATACCATTGATTCACATTATAAAGCTTGAAAGAGCCAGGATATTTTTGTAGTCATATTACACCTAGGAGTGCTTGAGGGCGAGTAAAAATTAAAGTAACTCTTTAATAGCAAATTCTCATGCAAATTTTGATTTATTCATCCAAGTTTTGTGAAATTCGTTGACGTTCCATTTCATATAGTAAATTTGATTTTAATGACTGAATTCCACAATTCTGTCTGTGTTTTATAGAAATTATAGGGCTCTAGATATAAAAGTCTGTGTATGGCTGCTTATCCCAATAAGGTTTTGTAGATGTTTTTGTTAGAGGAACAGATTTTTTTTTTGTCATTCAGGATATGATTGTAGGGAACACAAAGTGCAGTACTGTCTGAATTAATTCATTTATACTGGCTTTCACATGCCGCTCGCAGTGCATCAACTGGTGAAGAAGACAACATATGCAGTTTCAAACATTGCATATGCATGAACGGATGATAGTTTTGTTATCTGACACTTAGATCGTATGAGTTCAGCACCATGGCAAGATGTCATGAATGGACCTTAGCAGAGGAAAAATGTTTTCTGTTTTCAGTGTTCTTTTCTCTTTTAATGACACACTCTAGTATCTCTGCATCGAGAGAGACATGTAAGTAAACTGATATTCAGGATATTGACTGCACTGTCAGAACAAACCAATCCAGTGTGCAGCGTTAACAGCCTCTGTAATATTACTACTAAAATACACTGCTGTTCAAAAGTTTGGTGGCAGTAAGATGTTTTAGTTTTTTTTTTCAAAGAAATGAATACTTTTGATCAATTTCATGCATCCTTGCTAAATAGGTTACAGTAAAGAAATATTACAAAAGATTTGTTTTAAATAAATGCTGTTCTTTTGAAATTTTTAGTCATCAAAGAATCCTCTCACAACTCTTTTCAACATTATTAATATTAAGAAATGTTCCTCGAGCTTGAGTTTCATCATTCAGCTTTACGTCACAGGTATAAATGACGTTTTAAATTATATTAAAATAGAAAGAGGCATCTTAGATTGTAATAACATTTTACAGCATCGCTGTTTTTACTTTATTTTTGATCAAACAAAATATGGTGAGTATAAATTCTTTTAAAAACATTTTATCTTACTGCCCCAAAACTTATAAATGATGGTGTAGCAAATATATCTGAAATTTGAAAATGATGACTTTAGATACAGTTTTACTCTTGTGGAAGTTATCTTTTCAGTAAGAGCTGATGAATGTGGCCATAGCTAGTGAGAGTGGGCAACAGATGTGTTTTTAGCTTGTCAGAGAAGCTTAGTGGCACTCCATGACATGTAGACCTACCATGAGGTCTAATTATCTCCTGCTGATCAAACACCCACTCTATCAGCCACGCTGCTCTCTGCAGGGCAACACTGACAGAAGCAGGGCAGAATCTGAGCATGTTTCACTACAAAAAAGGACTGCAAACTGAGGAACATTCAGAGTCAGCCTGTCGTTTTCCTTGAAAAGGAAAGACATTGAAATAACATTTACAATGCAAATTAGACAACAACATGTGTTAGACAACAACACCACATGGCTATAGCATTTGCTCTTGGATAATACTGTACATGGCAAAATGAATAAAATTTGCATAGTGCTAATGAACTGTAGAGGGATTGCTAAAGATGCTGAATCTTTTTCTTCCTGTTGCACTTTTATACACTTCCGTGACCTAGAAACAAGATGAGGTCTTGTATCTTGTTAGCCTTTTGTTAAGATCCTTTTCACTGCAAGACATAATACTATAATGTTGAGGAATGTGGTGATGTCATTTTGTTTTGACCTACTCCTCCCATATGGGTCAAATATATTCAATACACATTTCCCATGAGCTAAGCCCAAAAATTCAGTGAGGTTTCTTCACTCAAATGTTTAGAGGATACCAATATCTTTGTATAGAAGTCAAACAGGCTCTCTACAGCATGTTACAGTTTCTTGTGATTTCTTGAAATAAGAATATAGAAGCACATTAAACTGGATTCCAAACCTAATTTAGGTCACAAGTGGCCTGCTGTATGGTAACATTTAGTGTCTCAAACTAACAGTTAAATGAACACTCTTCTGATACATATTAAATTCAGCCAATGTTTTGAATGCTGTTTGTTTGTTGTTACTGTAGTCATTAAAAGAAATCAATTAAAAACATCAACTAACAAACAAAAAAGCACTTAAATATGTAACAGTGGAATGAAATTGTCCGTCTGAAATGTTTTTTTTTGTTAGTAAAGAATGAAACGCTGCCAGAAAGAATATTTTAATTTTTGATTTTTAAAAAAAATCTTTATAATAGTGTTCAGATACAGCAAATGGAGCAAATGATTGGATTTTGCTAGCTGATTGTTGTAGAATTTAAATCAGTTGATACAGATCATCTTGCAAGGCACATTCCTTCAAACCTCCAGATTTTAAAAGCAAATGTTCAACATCACGATGCAGTGAGAATGGCTTCAGCCCTTGCAGCAGTGAGGGAGATGCATTAGTTCATCGAGGGGGAAAATCTCTCTCTCTTGGTTTAGTGCTTATCCACTGAGCTCACAGGGCTGTGCTACTCTGAGTCTGTTTGAAGATGACAGTTCTTCTGTGACGCTGTCTTCATTTCAGCTGTTCAGCCTTCATTTCTTACCGTACACTCATTTGCCCTCAGTCAGAGTGTGTGCAGTATTGTCATCAGCTTCTTTTTGTTCTTTTATTTGTTCTCCAGGGGTATCTGTTTATCTCTGTGCTGGTGAACAGTAACAGTGAACTGATCAGGCTGATTAACAATGCCATCAAGAATGACCTGTCCAGCCGAAACCCCACCTTCATGTGTCTGGCTCTGCACTGCATCGCCAACGTGGGCAGCAGAGAGATGGCCGAGGCCTTCGCTGGAGAGATTCCGCGCATCCTTGTGGCTGGGTGAGCAACTTGGGCCTGGAGGGGTAGAGCCGTGTGATTATTTGGTAAAAGATTGTGATTTCGATTCTAACACCCACGCAATCTTTTTCTTAAATGTCAGCGATTCAACTGTCTATTAAACCTTTGAAAAGTACCATCACAGCCCAAACATTCAAGTCTGCGTTGGCATTGCCACTGACCCCGAGAGAGCGGTTGTCAAGCAAAGTCTTTTCAATCACACAGTATCATTATTTCTGTATTTCAAATATTCATACTATCACAGAAGTACTGGGATAAGTTTATAGTTTGTATAAACTGTGATGTCTGTGGTAGCAATCAAAATACAGTAAATCACCTTTTGAAATTTGCCTTTAAATATATATATTGTATCTATTTCGTCGCTACACCAGTAGGTGGCAACAAGAGACTGTTAGAAATGTATTCGTAAATCATTCATTCAAGAGTTTTATTAAAAAAACTAATTCATCCAGTAATGAAAGAAGTGAAGTGTTTGAGGGAGTCATTGAATCAATGTATTCAAAACAATTAAAATGTTATAATAATAATAATGAATTCAAATTAAAATGTATACTGCTTTTAGTTGTCTGTTCAGAATCATGGAAGAAACACTAAAGAGAAAATTGTGATCCTCAATTTATCCAGCTTCGTGCAGCTTTGACGTGAAGGCAGAAATGAGGAATTCAAATTGAACGATGTCACAAAGAAGGAACTGAATTGTATAAGAGGGAGAAGGATTAATAAAACAAGAAGCGTGTGTTTGTGGTGTCGCTTTTTTGCTTTCTTGAGTTCAGTATTAGAAATTATTTGTTTTATGGCCAGTTATATACTTATATACAAAACTCTACAGCCAAAACCATTTTTTTCAGGCACTGGTTAATTTTGCTTCCATAACTTGTCTTCTTTTAGACTAGTGGAAATAAAACATACAAAATACATATTTGAGTATTTATTTTCTTACACTATCTATTTGCATTTGTTTTAGGGCTATTTTCACAAAATGAGTCTGAAATCTCCACTTCAGTAGCACTTATGTACACCAAAATGTCCTTTATGTATTATACAGGTTTTTACCGAGGGGTTTTTTCATATATCATTCACCTGACTTATACAATGCCTAACAAATAAATTGAAGGTGTTTTATTGTATTTTCTTACTTATGATTAGAAAATAAAGAGATCCAAAATTCCCTCTGCAAAAACATTTAACTTTAATAATTATGCATATCCAATTAGATAATCAACTTGGGAAAATAAGGTGATAGCTTAAACTTTTGCCCTATTCACATATAGTGTCTTGCTCTGAGTGTTTTAATTTGATTAGATGAATGTTGCTCTAGGTGGCTAATATAGTTCCTGTCCTTCTCACAGAGACACGATGGACAGTGTGAAGCAGTCAGCCGCTCTGTGTTTGCTCCGCCTGTATAAAACCTCACCAGACCTGGTGCTCATGGGAGAATGGACCTCTAGAGTGGTGCACCTGCTCAATGACCAGCACATGGCAAGTCTGACACACAGAAAACCACAAGCTCATATGTTCATACACATGCACATTTCTATTGAAAATATACACATTTATAGATTAGCTTGTGTCTTTGTTGTTAATGTGTTTTTAAGGGGTTCTAAATTTTCTGATGTTGTTCTTTCAGGGTGTGGTCACTGCTGCGATCTCTCTTATCACCTGTCTCAGCCAGAAGAACCCTGATGAGTTCAAGACCTGTGTGTCACTTGCTGTGTCACGTCTCAGCAGGGTGAGGGCTTGTGTGTGCATGCATGAGATTTTTGTTTAAAAAATATTAAAAAGTATTTCTGACTCCAAACTTTTGGAGTGTATACAGTGATTTGTGAAAGTATTCAAACCCCTAAATTTTCATTTAAGTTGCTGCCTTAAGCTGAACCGTTTTAAATGACTTTTTTCACATTTATCTACACTCCATACACCACAATGACGAAGTACTTCCTTAGAGCTAAGAGGATCTAAAATTTATCAGCCATTTTTGTTAAACCATCCGAAAAAATTGAACAGAACTCCCCGAAAATTAAAGGTTAAAATGTTATTCAATTATTGATTTTAAAATTACAAAATAACAATAATACAAAAAATATTGTATTTTGTAAAAAATACAAAATATTACAAAATAATTAAAATCTGTGAAATTTTCTGTCAGCTTGCAACATTTAAAAAAGTCTGCTTTTGGTTGATTCTACCAGCATTTCATGGTTGTGCAACAACGTCTGACTAGCAATTTTGCAATGATTTACCACTGAAAAATCACATGGAAAAACAATCTTCTGAAAGTTTGAATTTTTGCAACCCAAGATTCATGTGTTCTTGTCTTCGATTGTCTTTCTCAGATTGTGTCCTCAGCCTCCACTGACCTGCAGGACTACACCTACTACTTTGTTCCTGCTCCGTGGCTGTCCTGCAAACTGCTGCGACTGCTGCAGTGCTACCCACCGCCCGAGGATGGTGCCGTGAAGGGACGACTAGTGGAGTGTCTGGAGACCATCCTTAACAAAGCCCAAGAGCCACCCAAATCCAAGAAGGTTCAGCACTCCAATGCCAAGAATGCCATCCTATTTGAAGCCATCTCTCTCATCATCCACTATGACAGGTGCACACTGTCTTCATTTCTCACATTGTTTAAAGTGATCTACTATAATGTTTTGATTTGGTTTTATCTATATTTAGCATTTCACTGCTGCACGTTTTAACTCTATGGCCCTTGTTTCTCCACAGCGAGCCGAATCTTCTTGTTAGGGCATGTAACCAGCTGGGACAGTTCTTGCAGCACAGAGAGACCAACCTGCGCTACCTGGCCCTGGAAAGCATGTGCACCCTTGCCAGCTCTGAGTTTTCCCATGAGGCAGTTAAAACGCATATAGAGACAGTCATTAACGCCCTAAAGGTAAGTGATTAGATTCTGCATTCTTAAAAAACACTAAGCACTAAAAATGTTCATTTTAGTGGCTGATACCTTGTTTTATAATTCATGAACACTGCTTATAACCATTTAATTCTGTTTATCTTGCTGGCAGACCGAGAGGGATGTCAGTGTTCGCCAGAGAGCCGCTGACCTCCTTTACGCCATGTGCGACCGTAGCAATGCCAAGCAGATTGTCGCTGAGATGCTGAGTTACCTGGAGACAGCTGACTACTCCATCAGAGAGGAAATGGTGTGTGTGTGTGTGTGTGTTCAACCCTACTGTACCTCTTCAGTCTAAGGTCATTGTTAAAATGAGTGACTATTGTGTCTGTAGGTACTGAAGGTGGCCATCTTGGCAGAGAAATATGCAGTAGACTACTCCTGGTATGTGGACACCATTCTGAACCTAATCCGCATTGCTGGGGATTACGTCAGTGAGGAAGTGTGGTACCGCGTCATCCAGATTGTCATCAACCGTGACGATGTGCAGGGATATGCAGCCAAGACAGTCTTTGAGGTAAATGACACCAGATGTTCACTTCTTGTCCAGAGATCTAGAAAATTTGGTTTCCACCATCATTGCGATACTTCATGTAACATATTTCCTGCTCTTTTTGGTCTTTTAATTTCCACAGGCTCTGCAGGCTCCAGCTTGTCATGAGAATATGGTGAAGGTTGGAGGCTACATCCTGGGAGAGTTTGGTAACCTTATTGCTGGTGATCCTCGTTCCAGGTGAGTTCTTTAACCACTCATAGCAATGTTTTCTTACAACACACTTTGGTGTTTCAGATGTGTTTTATTGCTGTACTAATGGATGTCCTCTTGTTCCTTTTCATCTCTCTTTCATTTTCCATTTTCTTTTGTCTTTCCTATGATCTGAAATTGATCAAATTGCTCAAACTCATCTCACCTCTATACTTTCATCTCACTAGTCCTCTGGTTCAGTTTAACCTGCTCCACTCTAAGTTTCACCTATGTTCAGTGCCCACGCGCGCCCTGCTGCTTTCTGCCTATATTAAGTTCATTAATCTGTTCCCGGAGACAAAGAGCACCATTCAGGAAGTGTTGCGCTCTGACAGCCAGATCAGGAACAGTGATGTCGAGCTGCAGCAGAGAGCTGTGGAGTATCTCAAACTGTCCTCCATTGCCAGCACTGATGTCCTGGTGAGATCACATCCTTTTGCACATATTTTGTTGACTTATTTGTCACCATTTTTTTGCATAAAATTATGTGCATAATATCACTGTGTGTAATTGTAGGCCACAGTGCTTGAGGAGATGCCTCCATTCCCAGAGAGAGAGTCGTCCATCCTGGCCAAGCTGAAAAAGAAGAAAGGACCAGGAGCTGTGTCTGTGAATGAGCTAGAGGAGGGAAAGAGAGAGGGAGAACTCAATGGAGGGGGAGAGAGAGGAGGAGACAACTCTGCCATGGCTGCATCTAATGCTGTAAGGGACACACATACACACACACACACACTGACGATGCCACTTGGAAAAAATATATATATATATATATATATATATATATATATATATATATATATATATATATATATATATATAAAATAAATGTCTATAATAATCTTCAATAAATTATTACTTTATTTACTCTATTCATCAGAGTGCTGAAAAAATGTATAATTTTCCACAAAAATATTACACAGCAACTGTTTTCAACATTGATAATAAGAAATGTTTCTTGAACACCAAATCAGCATATTAGATTTCTGAAGGATGATGACTGCTGAAAATTCAGCTTTTGCATAACGGAAATAAAATACATTTTAAAATATATTCCAATAGAAAACAGTTATTGTAAATTATAGTATTTCAAAATATTACTGTTTTTATTGTATTTATGATCATATAAATGAAGCCTTGGTGAGCAGAAGACTCCAATAACATAAAAAAAAAAAAATCTTACAGACTACTTTGCAGCTTATTCTGTCCATGAACCGCCACTTAAGAAAGGGTTATTTGACTGATATTAAAAGTGATCTATCACATTCAGTTTTGTTTTTACATGCTTTTTAGGGTCAGGTGTATCAGTAATGGCTAATACCACAGTAATAGATCAAAATGGCTGAGACTAATATGCGGCAGACTTCAGCCGTTGCTCATGTTTACATTGTACAGGGAAGTGAGTCAGCAAATACAGAGCAATTCCTGAGAAACACCCACCCACTGCACACATCCTGATTCAAACACTTCAGCATCTCCTTATTGAACCAAGTTTCCAATGTAATGAACGCTCTTTTTCTTTCAGTCCACTCCGTCCCCATCTGCCGATCTGCTGGGGCTGCGCAGTGGTCCCCCTGTTACCGCCGCCGCTCCCAGCGCTGGCAGCTTATTGGTTGATGTTTTCTCAGAGGCTGGTGTCAATGATGATGGTTTCCTGAGGTAAATAAGAACCCGGTTCATTAGCATCCTGTTTTCAGTCCACTGTGCATTTGTTTCTTTAATTAACTAAAGTGAAGTACACTAATATTGTACTTGTCCAGATGTTCTGAGCTGATATATATACGTCTGTCAGGCTTTCTGCTCTTCTGTCGTTTCACTTTCTATCGCTCGTTCTTCTTCTCTTCCTCTTTGTGTGTTGTGTAATCTTGTGTCCTTTATCTTGCTGCGTATGTGACTGTCTTTCTCTTTTCTTGCTTCTTTTTTCTCTTTTTCTTTCCCTCCCTTTTCCATCTCCCTCATTTTGGTGTGTGTGCGCACATGTTTGTGTGTATGCGTGAACGTGTGTGCGTCTCACGTCCTTGCTTTTCATTGGACGATGGCAGAGATCTGGAACCCCCCACTGAAAGCTCTGACTCCCTATTGGCTGAGGGTCCTGGTGACTCGGAGTAAGGGGCCAGTGGTTGACTACAGTGTCAATGTTACAGCAAAACATATTGACAGTCACATATAAACACTTAATTTTGTTTATTTATGAATGTTGTTGTGTAAAATGTGTTTATTTCTGTTTGTGTCTGTGGAATATTTTATATATGTGTGCTGTGTGTTGGTAATATGAATTTGCTAACAATTTTTTTTGCCACAGATGTAATGCCAGTACTAACCTCTGCCTTTTCTCCTTCTCTCCTCTTTCATGCTTCCTTCTTTGGCTTCACTCTGCACTTCTCTTTTTACCGGGTCACCCCTTTCTAACATCCTTAATCTGTTTTAACCATCTGTGCCTGTTCACACTTAACACTTCTCACCCCTCTCTTCATCTCTTGGGGCCGCTCTCTCTTCTCTGCATTCTTGGCTTTTGGTCTCTCAGCTCTGCTCCCCCCTCTGTGGTCTCTGAAGATCCTGCTCCTCCTCTGCCTGAGTCAAACGAACTGCTCAACAAGTAAGAGCTCACCCGCCTACTTCACTCCCTCTATTCAGTCACCCGACCATCTCAGACAATCATCACCTTTCATAATATCCCACCTTCTCTTTTTCTCCTTGGGTGTCATTTTTTTCTCCCCCCTTTTTAATTACAAATGTTAGGCAATATAGTGTGGAAGCTGTTAAGCAGTGATTTTCAGTTATTATAAAATTTTAATTTTTAGTTTGTATTAAATATACATTACTGTTCAAAATTTTGGGATCAGTAAGAAAGAAGTGAATACTTATTCATCAAGGTTGCATTAAATTGATCAAAAAAGACAGTAAAGGCTATTAAATATTGCAAAAGATTTAGATTTCAAATAAATGTTATTCTTTTGAACTTTATATTTTTTGAAGAATTAATACTGTTGATTTGCTACTAAATGCAGCGGATCGGTGTATCAAACTGATTTCTAAAGGATCACGTGACACTGAATACTGGGTAAATGATGCTGAAAATTGTACATTTTAAAATATATCAAAAATACTTCTTTTAAATTGTAATAATATTTCAGAATATTGCTTTTTTTACTGAATTTTTGCTCAACTGCAGCCTTGGTGGCCATAAGAGATTTCTTTCAGATTCCTGCAGAATCAGACCTATATGTATCATGACTGTTGATTGCAGTGACCCAATTATAAATGTTAATGTAAACATGATCAAATCAAGTTATTTTACAGTAAGTCTACACTCACTCAATTTCTAGCAGTGTTCATTTTGACAGCAAATTTTCATTTAGTTTTAGTCATAGTCTTTTGACTAAAATGCCATTTAGTTGTAGTCATATTTTAGTCTTCGGAAATTGTTTGTCTGGTTTTAGTCGACTAACTTATTTAGTTAAATTGTAATGCCTGAAGTAAGCATTTCTCTAACAATACACAGATCCAGTACGTTTTAGTTTTTCTGCTTTCATTGTAATTTTAGTTAAAAGGTTTAGTATTTTATTTGTGTTTGTCTTTTAGTTTTTGTTTTTAAATGTCTATATATATTTTTTTATTTCTGTTTTAGTTATTTTAGACATCAGGTTAAGCAAAAGGTTTTTCAAGTTAACTTTTATTTTAAGTAATGAAGACTTTTTATGGTTTTAGGTTTAGGTAGCTATAATAATCCTTATATTCGTAAAATATATTGAATAATGTGTCAAATAATGTTCTTCGTCTTTCCTTCCTGTGACAGAAGATACAGTAGTTTACTGTGAATGAAATAATAGAATTAAATTGTGTACAGTTTGTGTAAACAAAATAACAATAATGACCAGGAAAAAAATAATAATCCCAAAATACACTGTGACACTTATTCTGAAATGTTTGAAGCCTGCACTGTGACAGGCTGCTCATGTAAGTTCAGATGAGGGAGATGAAATATGTATTCTTACAACAGTCTAAAACATATTACCATATAAACATTGTGGTCATAATTCTGCAACATCAGCTAATAAGCAATCGCTTGGCATAAATGTGCGCTATTTGTTAATTGTGAAGCAGTCTGAAGTGCTGCTGGGCAAACATGTAGAGCATGCAACAGTGCTGCGTTTTTCCGCGGGCAGATCAGCAGATTACACCTCAAATGCATGTATCTGCCACACAGGACAGCAGCCCAGACTGGATATCTTCCCAAATTGTCCCTCTCTATCATTTTCGTCTCATTTTTATTACTTGGCAAATTAGAATGGATTTTTATCATAGTTTTAGTCATTCAAAACGCATTTATATTTAATTACCTTCGCGTTTTCATCAGTTAACAAATGTTGACACATTATGACGACAAATTATTTGTCAATGAAATGAACACTTATCTCTAGCCCATGAAACGAATAGCCTTGTGTCTGTTTGCACATTGTGGACACTTCTACTTGGACTTGTATAGAGATGCTGAAGCCTGTGTATAGATGTAGTCCAATATAAGAATCCTTTTTGCAACTTTAATTTATAGGCATTAGTGTTGTCATGTTACAGGAATTTCTAACTTCGATATGATGCCTTGAAGAATCGATATTCAATACCATTTTTTGATATAACGGAAAAAAATGCTGCATATACACCCATAGATATTTTTTAATTATTTTTGTCCATCTGTTGTAAGTCTTTATTTCTTCTGAATAGATCACTTTACCATTACAATTATCTCACAAATACTTGCTACTCGATTTATTTGTTTTTACAATTTTGTTGCAATAGTTTACACACACCACAAGGAAGCTTGAATTCAAATGGTAAATTGAATTAAAAAACAACAACAAGTAAACAGTGATAAAACAAGAACAAATAAACAATTTACTAACAATAACACTAATTAATACTATAGTATAAAGAGATAGAAATGAAATGGACTGCTTTATTTTTTCAGGTAGGTCTAACAATAATATTTTAGGTAAGAAACTAAATAAGGAAACAGTAAACCAATTTACAAGAATATTGGATTATGTTCATTGTAAATTAAAAGATTAATCAATTGTAGTTACTCAAGTCAAGAGCAGTAGGTCATTTTTCTTTTTGTCTTTTTTTATTTGATTAACATTAACAACATAGAGAGTGGCACGTTTTTTTTAGGCTGTGTCCCTTTAAGTGCCCCATGCACAGATCCAAAATACTGTTACTGTTACACATTCTTCCTGAACGGTTTATGACTGTTGGGCATTGTGACATTATTTTGAGTGTATTTGACCATTAATAAGCTGCAACTCGCTGTAGGTGTATGGACATTCATTATATCTAGCCAAGTTTCATTTTTAACTTTCTTCTTGCACCAAATGCAAGCATCTCTAAGATTGGAAGGGCATGAGCGGAAGTAACCCTGTGCACACTCACATCGCCGCAACTCACCAGCACCATCTTGTGCACATAGTCCATTGATACTGCAGAAAGGAGTATTGGAATCATTTCATATATTTCAGTATTAATACATATCGAAATAGCTATATTTTTGACAACACTTTTAGGCATAGAGTTTTGGCAGGAAATTTTGGGAAATGTTTTGAGATGGGCTTGTCTCGCTCAATAAGCTTCATGGATATATGCCCCAAAATGTGCTGTAACTTCTAGTTCACAGCTCCAATACTTATGTTTATTATAATATTATAATGAGATATAATATTAGATGAGACCATGGCTCTGTGTAGTCAACAACATTCAGCAGCACTGATGATTGCCCACTCTTTTTGGGTTAGCTTCAGATGACTGTCTCTTGTCTCTCGGTTTCCTTTTCAACACCCCCCTCCTCTGAGTGTCTCATGCTGCATTCACATGCTCCTCGGATGGTCCTGTTCCCTTAAGGGGAAGTCATTCTTGCAGCATTGATGTGCTTGGCTTTACTTGCCTGTTAGAGTGAACACTTGCTAAACTTAACCAAGTCCCTTAGCATGAACCGAAACTAATTGTATCTTTTACTAACACTCTCTGTAATTACCTGTTTTACTGATGCTAACAAAATATAATTAAAGACCAAATTAAAAATTCAAATAAAAAATTGGGAGGGTGTTTGAGGGAGATTTCCCCAGAGGGGAGTTTTTGATTTATTTTTCCAACACTTGAACGCATCATCAAAAAAAAAACCTCTTCCTTTGCTCGCTGTCCCAGCATGCTTGTCTGCCTCACACACACACTCTTATCTCTTGCCCTCAGGTTTGTGTGCAAGAACAACGGCGTTCTGTTTGAGAATCAGCTGCTACAGATCGGCATAAAGTCTGAATATCGCCAGAACCTTGGTGAGTCAACATCTGCAAAATTGCAATTGCATGTCAGCTGACCTCTGGACTATGTCATCGTGTTTATTATATTTTAACCTTTGTTTACAAGAGACTGTAGTTTCAATGTACATTTATTGTATTATATATATATATATATTACATTTTTATGCTATTGTCTTAGCATTATAAAAACCTGTTACGGTTAATATTTGACTTGATATTCAAAGTGCTTGCGTGTTACCTCTTCTCACAGGGCGGATGTATCTGTTCTATGGCAATAAGACGTCAGTGCAGTTTGTAACCTTTACAACCACAGTCACCTGCCCAGGAGAGCTACAATCTCATATCCTTCACATCTATGCATGCAAACACATGTTTATTCCTGCTTATACATGTGATAAAGGGAATTTTAATTGTCATGGTGAATATCTGAGGTTTGTTGTTTGCTGGCTAGTTTCAATTCCTTGACTGGTCCCACAGCTCAACGTTCAGACTAAGCAAGTGGAGCCTCTCATAGAAGGAGGTGCTCAGGTGCAGCAGGTCATCAACATCGAGTGTCTGACTGACTTCTGTGATGCACCTCTTCTCAACATCAAGTTCAGGTGACAGATGCATGCTTATAAATGGTTTACGACGGTAAATCAGCAGACACTGAGCTTTACAAAGCTGTTGTGCTATCTCAGGTATGGCGGAGCTCTCCAGAATCTCACACTCAAGCTGCCCGTTACCATTAACAAGTTCTTCCAGCCCACAGAGATGGCATCACATGACTTCTTTCAGCGCTGGAAACAGCTCAGCCAGTAAGAGTTTATTTGTACATGCAAGACATATTAATGTATACATGCATCACGAACTGTTCTGTAAGTGAAAAACATGTTAAATTCTCTCCTCACAGGCCTCAGCAAGAAGCACAGAAGATCTTCAAGGCCAACCATGCCATGGACACAGAAGTGCTTAAAGCTAAGGTGAGTTTACACAGCCTTACATTGACTGTGTTTGTAATACCATACTACTCGGATTAATTGCAAAGTTAACCATCGTAAACCATACAGTGAAGGTTTATCATTTGCACGTGTTTTTTGGTCCTGTCAGTTTAAATATTCCAATAATTTTAAACCTTTTGAGCGCGAGAAGCGAAAGAGCTCAGTTCTGAACCACTGCTGTCTACAGAACCACGCAGACAGCACATGAACACCGAATTCCCTTTCGTGTCTATTTGTGCTTGAACGGACACATACATGTCAAACTGTCAAAATAACCATCTTAGTGTGTATCCTTGTAATTACACACATTGGTTATGGCTTATGTGAACGTAAACATTTAAGATGGAAAATGATTTTGTATTGAATCGGTGCATTCGGTCTTAAAATGACAGCAGCCTAATATTCCTGCTGCTATCTGTCATGAATGTTTAACAATAAAAAAGAAAGGTAAATTCATTTTTGTAGCTTAACCAAATATTAATTATAATTTCATGCAGTGAGGACTATGCAGTGTTATTTTACATTTGATTAAGCAATTTCTGTACCTGAACACTGTAAGACTTACCTGGAAAAACAAAGTACTGTTTATTTAATTTGTATCTTTGTTCTGTTATATTTACCTGTGTTCATAATTTGTTTATTAGGGTTTACTCACACTAGGAATTCTGAACCGTGCCGAGCATGTTTGACCCCAAAGCCTGGTTCGTTTGACTAGTGTGATCGCTCCATACTGTGCCCGGGTGCAGTTCACTTAACCGTCCCTGGCCAAATCCAATGGCAACAGTAGTGACGATTCTCTCTGACCAATTAGTGATTTGCAGTGTTTAAACGTCACATTTAGTATCAGTACGGCAGGGTTGGAACCTTCACTGAGGTGGTACTACTTAAGCGAGCCATACTTAACCGTACCATTCAGTGGAAACGACGACTGACCAGTAATTCTGCAAAATAACTGTTTTCTCTACTAAAGCTTAAGATATAACGCTGTCAGCGGCGGCCAGAATAGAATCAGTAATGTAACCTAATAAATTTTAAATAATTTACCCACACAGGAAACCATTCCAGCTGTAATGCTTTAGCTTCTTGATTTATTCTGTCATCATGCAGGACTATCTTTCTCTTATGATTGCTTTCAAAAGCTTTGGCTTTCTGCACAAAATTAAGCTCTAGTGTAGGTCTTCCTTTGCCAATTAACTCTAGCTTTTTTTTTTAAATGTTAATCTCAAACAGCGTGAATAATAAATTAGCAACAATAGCCTCATCATTAATGTTGCTTGCAGTTTCCATAACGAATAGCGATAGCTGTTTTATTTTTATTTTTTCTGATCGACTTCGCCACAGTGGGCGGAACCCTTCATAAACCTACTGATAACAAACCCCACCTATTAAAACCATATGATTCTTCAATTTTCCTGTCAGTTGAAATGAATCTCTCATTGACTTGCTATGGCTTGCTTGGCCCTCTGTAATTTCACAGCTGGACCACCATCACAGAGCTTTAGGCGGAAATATCTTAATATGGGTAAAATGCAACACAACTCACCCGGAGGACCCTGCCGGTTCCCCACTGGATAAAGCTATTATGCAGCAACGTAGCGAAAGTGCTCTTCTTCCTTTTTTCTTCCATACAAAAAGTTGCTTCGTATATGGCGCAAGTGTGCTCCGGCCTGAAACGTTAACTGCAATGTGAGGGGGGGACATGCTCGGGTTCGGTTCAAAGCAACCGTGCCTAGTGTGAGTGCACCCTTATTTTCTATGGGGATTCACTCACCTACAAATTCACCCAATCATTCTAGAAAGATGAATATTTTACAGAGCTATTCAAGTCATCTTGTGAATTTTTTTCCCATATCATAATATATAGATCAAAAACTTCCATATCGGCAAACTGACTTTCTGCCGGCGGGTAGAGTGCTTTGATTTCGTCTGTGATTTCCAACATGATTTTGTGCTGCAGTAGTAGCTACACACTGTGTCGATGTCTTTATTTTCTGTTTTATGACGTGGCAACCTGTGTTAAGGTGCAATACCACCACTTACTATGTTGGAATGTCTACCGGATTATTTTCAAATTATTGTATGCGTAGTACTAACATGAGGTCCTGCAGAGTTTATTTGCGGACAAGAGGTAACTTCATTTGATTCTCATCTTTCGTCTTTTGCCACTCTTCCGTTCTCCCTTACATTTCTTAGTTACTGGGATTGGGCATGGCTCTCTTGGAGAACGTGGATCCGAACCCAGAGAACTTTGTGTGTGCTGGAGTGATCCAAACCAAGGCCCAACAAGTGGGTTCTCTGCTAAGACTCGAGCCCAACGCACAAGCCCAGGTATGAAAAGACATTCGTTTTATGCAAATATATATATATCCATGCTACACAAACAAAAGGAATAGAAAACGACATCGAAATGCCAAAAGCATCAAAAGTCTCACAGCCCCTCCCTGCTGCTATGGAGCACAGGTTTCTATCCAAGTCAGTTTTATTGCATCTTACTGTTGTCTGTGTGTCTCTGTGCCTGCTGATGCAACTCAAGTCTGGGGAGCAGGTAACACATTCATCCCTCTCAACCCAAAATGCCTCCCTTCCCTCCTGCTCTTGTGATTTCACTCCATGTCTGGTAGTCAAACCCAGTTCATTTGGCGTGACAGCAATGTCCTTCTCTTTGTATACGTTGAGTTTCCTTTGTCCATAGTGCAAGTTTACATTTAGTATCGACAATAAGGATCAGACACGCATTCGGAAAGCAGAATGAGCGTCTATCTGCACAATTGATGTTTTTCAATTGTTTGTGTTTTTGCTTTTACGTTAGGTAACGCTCTTAATTCTCTCTCTTGTCTCAGATGTACCGGTTGACCCTGCGCAGCAGTAAGGACACTGTCTCCAAGCGTCTTTGTGAGCTGCTGGCGGAACAGTTCTAGAAAGCCAGCCGAGACTAGCACCATCTAGAACCGACACCCAGACCAGACCAGCGTTCCACCTGAAAGGCCCCAGAATAAAGATTCTACAAAACGCATTCATGCATAAGGGAAAATTAGCTGTCATCTTCTGGCAGCCATATTACTGTCCTTCTGATAATGATTACTATTATTACTGTTATTATCATCAGCGCTGCCCTTCCTGTTTTTATCGGTGTTTACCTGCGTGTGAGCAATGGAACGAAAGGAAGCGTGCGTGTGTTTTTTTCCGTACATGTGTGAAAGATTCATGGTGATAGTTCCGTTCTCCGTCCTGCCTGTTTTACGATCAACTCCTGTGCTTGTGTTGACAGCTTGTGTGTGTGTGTGTTGTGGGTTAAGGGGGAGGGAGAAAAGTAAAGCAAAAAGATAGAAGTGGAGCAAGTTTTCCCTCTCTCCTGTTTTATCCTCAAAGTTTCACCCGCAAAAACTGCACATTAGCTGTTTCTTTGGAACATTCCCTGTAAGAATATTAATATCTCAATACACTAACGCAATGGCACTTCCTTAAAAAAGGCCAGAATCACTAACCCCATCGCTTTATCTCTCTCGCTTTCCTCCTCCACTGAAATCGGTCAGATCAAGAGCCATTGGTGTACATAAAGAAATAAAAAAAAAAAAAGAGATTCCACTTACATTTCCAGTTTATCGCACCGTACACACGTTCCTTCTGACGAAGTAATGGCCAGTGCACTTTAAGAGGCTTTGAGAGGAAAGGCTTTTATAGTCCCGACCCCTTTTTCCTGTTCTTGTCCTATGTATTCAGTACTCGTCTTGACCCCCATTATCTGACAATGTTTATTGAAAAAAATCTCTATATAAATATATATAAACCATGTAAATGATTACCCTTCATGGATGCATTTGTATGTCTCTTTCTTGTTTTTGATAGTGGTATATCGTCAGTGTGTTTGTATGCTTTCTTAAATGGTCTAATGTTTGTTGCTTTTGTTTTGGACATTCCATTCTGAACTACGAGTGAATGGGCATAACATTTCAGGTTAGTTGTACAGTGTGAAACAAGCTGGGGAGGAACTAGAATCAGAAAGAGGAAGTGAAGCAGAGGCGAGGTCAGGTCCACCAGTGTGTGAGTTTCTGCACGTGAAGAGTGCAACTGCTGTGGACCTTTATGTAAATGTATGTTTTTTGTAATATCGTTTAAAAAAAAAAAAAAAACATCTGGAGGATATTGACATCATCTGTCACTCTTCCAGCAGTTATTGACTGAAATGAATAGTAGATAGTGGTTACCTCATTACTAAATCTTTACACACACACACACACACACACTATTAACTTTGTGTGGTGACTGGCCACAGCTGGAGTCCCATATTTTCATTTGCAGAGCTAAAACCTGGGAAAGCACTTAGTTTGTAAAAAGTCATCGCATGCACACAGTTGTACACACATTCTTAGGCCTAGAAGACGGGCTTAAGGGGGAGCACTGGACCAAAGCAGCTGCCAACTGTCAATCACTTACAGGGATCATAACAATTTTGGTCGGCATCATTTGGTGAGAGAGTGTGTGGTGTTAATCTGTGTGATTCTTGTGGGAAAATATAACGGAATTTATGCGACAGTCATATTAGTTCAGCTGGGGGTCACGCTTCCCTCAATGCAGTGATGCAGCACTGGGGACATCGTCATTGTAGTTGATTAGAGTCACAGTCATGGTGTGTGTGTTTCTGTGTGTGCGCGTGTCTATGCAGTATCCGCTAGCTAATGCAGCCCCGGTGTATCGCTGTTCAACCTGTCAGATACCTGTGTTAGATTAAATTTACTCTGTACTGAATAATGTGAAAGTAAAATTATGCCATATACTCGAACCAGGTGTTTTCTTTGTGTGTGTGTGTTAGAGATGGCCACAGAGATCAAGAAAGGCTGACAGCTGAATCTCACACATGCACAAAATAGTGTCTCAACACAACATGGTATAGGCCTGACTCAAGCTGAGATGTGAAGTGGCCCATGACAAAGGTTTAAACAGGAATTATAATATGTCTATGGTTGTCAACAGATGAAAATAATTGAATGTCATTTGCGATAACGGGATAGTAAAAATGTCAAGTTAACTTGTTATTATATTATGTTACATTTTAAAACCTTTGTTATGGCCCTCTTTAAATCTTAGAGAAGACTTGCCTGGTTAAATCTAAGATTTAAGGTGGGCCATAATAAGGGTTTTCAAAATGTAATGGGAATATAATTTACAAAAAAAAACAAGTTAAAAGTTCATCAAACTTGACATTTTTACTCTCCTATTCTTTCAGGTTGGAGAAAATTAGATGAATCAATTATTTCCTTCTGTAGAGAGCTGTGGTTATGTTTATCTTCAGGTTTATGCATATAACTAATGGTGGGTAGGAAAAAAATGGTAAAACTTTACAATAAGGTTCATTAGTTAACATGAACTAATAATGAACTGCACTTCTACAGCATTTATTACTCTCTGTTAATGTTAATTTCAACATTTACTAATACATTATTAAAATCTTGCTAACATTAGTTAATGCACTGTGAACTAACATGAACAACTGTATTTTCATCAACATTAACAAAGATTAATAAATACAGTAACAAATGTATAGCTCATGGTTACTTCATACTTAGTTAATATATTAATTAATGCTTAAATAATAAACCTTACTGTAAAGTGTTACCAAAAAAAGATATTGTCATGTTTATATTTAAACTGTGCAAAGACCCACAGTCATAAGACTCAGAATATGCAAGACAGCTGTTTTGTAGTCCAGTATGGTATAGCATATACCATATGCAAGTAGTAATAATAGTTTAATAAATTACCATAAATCGAATTTATTTTTGCTGCTGTAACTCGAGAAATAAAATTCATCGCGGTACATCCTGATGAAATAGAAGTATGAAGTAATGTCTGATGTACAGTGTTTTTAATACAGTGCGAATATGATATCAATAGGTAAACGTGGACTAGTGAACTAAGCGTTCTGAATAATACATGTTGTTTACCAGAGAAGCGGCGCTCGCATGGGACGCTGCGCACGAGTTTGCTTACAAAAACATCTTGGAGGATTACAGAGTCTCGTTTGACTGAAGAGACACACTAGATTTGCGAATGAAAGCGCTGTTTTTTCTGTCTGAAAGGCTTCAGGGAGTAAAACACGATTCATCACAATAAAAATGCCGAGGTCTTCAGGGCAAATTGATGATGGCGAACAAACAGAGCGTGCCCGCGCGCGCGTCAAAGAGCAAGCCTGTGCGCCGATTGGCTGAAAATGACATCACATAGAATTGTACTATTCTTAGCTTCTGGAAACGGGATGACCTCATCTTTTTCCTCCCTCGCGCAGGTATAGACATACAACAACAAATAATGTTAGAAGCGCAGACAGAAGGGAGAGGAGCACGGGAGCACAACTACTGAGAAGAGAGATCGAGAAACTGTTTACAGTCACGCAGATTCATCTATATGCTGCACGCGATATATGCGTCCTCCTGTTAGTGCTACACAACGTTTATCCACCAGCTTCGTTGGACTTCTCCAACCTTTTTGGATTTCCTGCGCACTCTGCTGATCTGTAACTGACTGCACTGGTGAGTAGCAGCTTTTGGTTTATTTTAAATAAGTGCAACTTGTAGGCTATACCGTCACTGTTAAATGCAATTTCTCAAAACTTTAAATCATTTGTATGCATATTATTTGGCCTGTCTGTTTAGTGCGACATAAACTCAAAGAGTGATTTTCAATGTGCTTTTCCCCCCTCCATTTAAAAAAAAATCAAGAGATGGTGTACTACAGGGACAGTCAGTCCGAGCGGCCGCCGCTGTCGCGGATTCTGCCGCATCTCTACCTTGGTGCAGAGACTGACGTAACGCAGGTATATTTACAATTCTCTGATGATTTATCAGCATTGCTAACTGGAATGGGATCCTCCTCAAACCAGCTTTACATGATATTTGCTTCATTTAACAATAGTTTGTTTTCGTGGATAACATTTAAGTTACTTTCTCACTTTTCACCCTCTGTTTGTTCCCCCACAGGATGGTTTGTCTGATCGAGGCATCTCGTACGTACTAAGTGTGAGCCGATGTTGTCCACAGCCTTCATTTCTACCCCAATCTCAGTACCTTCGCATCCCAATAGACGACTCCCTGCGGGATGACCTGCTTCCTTGGATCCCTCAGGCGTTGCACTTCATTGGTGAGGGACCCGGAATCCCACTGCTTACATCAGCCTGCATTTGCATCCCAAATTCATTACATCATTATCCAAGCATGATTATGGAAATAGATTAGTTTTCTCTGTGTAAAATTAATAATAATAATAATAATAGACTAATTTGAAACATAGTGTCTCATTGTGTATTGCATGTTGCAGATGGGGCCATGTCACTTGGCTGCTCTGTGTTGGTTCACTGTGCTGCAGGAATCTCTCGGTCTCCGGCACTTGCTGTGGCCTACGTCATGCATAGCATGAAAATGGATCTGGATCATGCATACAGGTACTTCTTTCATTTTCTGTTTAATAAGCAGTGACATTTTGCACAAAAAATTAGTTAGTAAACTGGTGAGAAATAATTTGTTGTTTTTATATATATATATATATATATATTTATAAATATTTGTTATTGTTGTTGTTGTATACGTATATATATATATATATAATGTGAATGCAGATGATTCAAATGAGTGAATTTTCACTATCTGATCACTCCTTTAGGTTTGTGAAAGAACGCAGACCTACAATTTCACCAAACTTTAACTTCCTGGGACAGCTGCAGCTCTTCCAGGGAACGCTTTCTTTGAAGAATAATAACATCAACCTTCATGCTCAGCAGTCTGTCAGACCTGTGGATAACTGCCTACAGCCCAGCAATGAAGAAAAAAACAGCAGTTCCACAGTGGCACTGTTAGCCAACTTGAACCTTCAGAACAGCATGGACAACAACTGTATTATTAATGGATGTACTGGGGATTCCAAAGCAAACTTGCACTGTGAGAACAAGAACAACCAAATGGAAACTATTCAGAGCAGAGGCCAACGCTATGAGGCGATGAATCCAGAGTTTACCTTATCTCTTTCAGACAAGCTCGGAGCGCTCACTCTCCGCACAAATCCTGTAGAGATACAAAGACCCGTAGGCACATCTCAGACACAGCAGGATGCACCAAAGTCCAGCCTACCCAAGCCTACTTACCTTCAGATTCCATCTCTAGCAGAGAAACGAAAAAGCCTTACTCTGTCCCTCACGCCAGTGGGTGCAGTTCCTCAGGCTCACCAGAAGGGGTCGCCAGCGAACAGTTGTGATCTGAAGCAGAGCCGTTCCGTGGTTGACCAGACGGTGGCGTTAGATGACTTTGGGAGAGTCAGTATTGAGCCGTCAGAATCAGAAACCAGAACAGAACCAAAAGAGGTGAACGGGTTTATCAGCAAGGAGGCTTCAGCTAGACACGGCTGCTCAAGATCACAAAGAAGAAAGAATAAATTAAACCGCAGGGCAAACGAGCAGCAACAAAAAACAAACCAAGTGAACCATTCCAGCACAAGGTCACACAGGCAGATCCAGGCACCATGTGGGATCATGACCTCCACACAGGAGCTTTTCGAGAAGGAGGTCACCGGTGGTGTAGAAGCAGTGGAGGGTATGGATGGAGACATCAGCCCCCTGTCTCCTGTCAGTCTAACGGTTAACAAAATACTAGACTGGGGAGAACGGATGCTGCTTGGTGTCCTACTTGGACCACGTATTAAAGTGGGACAGGCTGCTTTGCCATACAGATGTTGAGGAGGGACCGGTTGCTCTACTACTTAAATATAAAGTGTAAACAAGGACTTCTCAGAGAGCGATTATTCTGTACCTCCCCGAATGAGTAGCAGGAACTTAAATGAAGACAGCGTCATGAGTGAAAAAGCATATGTATGAGTGTGTAAATTCACTTATTTATTTGAAGAAATTGCATGTTCCTCCAAGAGTATTTGACAGATAGACTGACAATATGTGTATAAATGACAGAATGTCTGGAAAAACACATGTGATTTGTTATGTTATAATGCACCGCCTGTTTGCGAATTTATTTATTGAAACACATTGATAGCTGTTATTTATAAATGGGTATTTTGCAGGTGGAATTTTAACACTATAGCTTGTATTGAAAAAAGTGTTCATTAAAAACAATTATTTTATTCTGTTTCTCTGACTCTTTCATTTTAGCATGATCTAAGCAACCATTTTGGTGAATTGTATAATAAAATGTTATTAAAAGAACAAATAGCAACACAAATGAGGTAATACCCACTATCCATATATCAGTTTAAAATCAGTTGGGCAATAGACACGTGTCTTTTAATTTAAGAAAATATCCTTATAGTTACACCTAAGGGTTTTTTAAAACTGAGGAATTTGTTGCAATAGACCACTGAAATGTAGTCCCCATGCTTGGTTTAGTCACAATGAAGAGGAGGGCTGTTTACCCAAAAATGTTGGGAAGTCAGTAACTGGTGGGTGTCTTCAAAAACATTTTTACTACACCCTGTTTGTCACATTCCTGGGGGTTTTCGTTTAATAGGCCAATTAGCCAAAATAATTTAGCATCCACAATGATTTTACAAAGGACTGGACCGACAAAGAAGAACCGAGGCTGAATTCTACTCAGCACAGAACTAGCAAAGAAAGGCACCATTTAAAGAAACACATAAGACACAAAATATTCCATCTCGACCAACACAATCAGCCTCATTTTATATGGCTCGTTTATTGACCGCAAAATATTTCAACGGATTATTACTCCTGTTTGGCTGCTTTTAACTCTTGCGCTTATATTGTTCGAGCTGAATGAAATTAATGAATGCAGAACTAGCGCTCTGTGTAAACATCTACAGTAACTCAGAAAAGCCAGGCCCTTGGCCAAATATGGGAAAGACGACGCTCGAATTACACATTTATCATATAGACGCCTTCTATTGCGGAAATACACGCGTAGTAACAGCAGAAACGTTCATCGAATCGTTTGCATCAGCCAATTAGAACTCGCCGAAGCTCACCGATTACGAAATGATTCGTGCGATGAGAAAAACAACGTTGGACGCCACGCCCATTTCAGGCGTGCGTATGAGAAGCACCGAGGAGGAAAAAAGTTGCCCCTGGTCATGAAAAAAAAAGCTATCGGAAGCAAGAGAGAGTCCAGAAATCACCAAGAAAAATCCAAAGGGCGGACATTCCTTTAAGCCTGGAATTCGCTTTTTATCTCCATAAGCAAGATGGTTGTATCGCTTGTACGAAGGGGGGATTTTTAGGCTAAATCTTGCGGATACAGTGTATTAAAGTTGTTCGCGGGTTGGCAGTGGACTAAGTTGTCTGACTTTCGAGTCGCTAACTTGGCACCAGAAGGCTAGTTTACTCAAGGCGGCTGCGGAAGAAAGGTAATCGGCGGTCATTGCTCAGACCAACATAGTATTTTGTTTTATTTCCTCTTTACAGTTTTCAATCTGTAAATGCTATAGTCTTGTATATCGAACCCTGGGGATTGGATTGCGATGCATACTTGCTCAAATCTGTTACATTGTAGCCTATTGTAGAGGGTTATCATCGATACCAGGCCTTTCACTGTCTTAAATCCTTCTGCTCCACAGAGCAGTATTATTCCTCTGAAAACCAAATTTGTTGAGTAGGAAGACGTGATTAGTGTTGTTTTATAACCTAGTGTTACATATTTGCTGAAGTAGGAGCATGTCAACAGAAGAGAGATACAAGTTGGTGGTCGTGGGCGGTGGAGGTGTGGGGAAAAGCGCCCTCACTATTCAGTTCATTCAGGTAAGTGTATTGTTTTTCAGTTCTTTTTATGAAACAAAGATGTATTAATGGCGCAATATGTGGCCAAAACGCCATGAAAATCATTTCTGTGGGTGTGTTGTAAGAGTTGTGTGACGTTGAGAGTGCAGTGGGCTTTTCTCTGCATGTTCCTTCATGTTAAAGCCCTTGTTGAGGAGTTGGTGAACCAAAATGTTTTCTTTGTTTTCTTTCACAGTCGTACTTTGTGTCTGACTATGACCCAACCATTGAGGACTCGTACACTAAAACCTGCACCGTGGACGGAAAGGAGGCACGATTAGACAGTATGTTGGAATTACTGCGCACTGTATAGGAGGGCAAAAGTGTTCAAATCTCCTCAGTAGGGAGATTTTGGTCAGGGTTGCTTCAGTGATGATTCATTGCTAACTACGGGTTCCTGCCCAGGTTTTGTTTTGACTTGCTGTCTGAACATCATGCCAGCTGTGCTTAAAGCAAACTTTTTGTCAATTGGTTATGAATTTGTGTTTGTGTGGATCAGCTGGTCTTGCATATTTACCTGGGGTTTGTTTTGTTTTTGTATCGCTCGCCTGTTGATTAGTCCTGGACACAGCGGGACAAGAAGAGTTTGGAGCGATGAGAGAGCAGTACATGCGCTCTGGAGAGGGTTTCTTACTGGTGTTTGCTCTTAATGACAGTGGCAGGTAGGTGTTTTCCAGAGTGTGTTTGTGTGAGCATGAGAGGAAGGGGAATAGATAGTTCCTAACCTCCTCTATGTGTGACGAGAACAGAGAGTGTGTATATGTCTGTGTGTTTTAAAAATAAAAACCACAAAATGTGTTTGTGCTGAAAATGAGAGAGCAGGTTATGAGTGTTCATGTTATAAGGTGTGCAGAGTTGAACCGCAACAGCTGAACTGAGCCTATTGGTGTGGCGAGTGTAGATGTTGAGGTTTCGGTTTACGGATCCTCACAGATGTGACATGGACTGTTTTACAGATTTGACTAAATATTAGTACAGTTTCAGACTGCAATCAATTTCTCAGCCTCAAAAAAATTGTATGTGTAGTGTTTATTTTTGTAAGGTTATTTTCAGTTCAGTTCAGTTTTTATTTTAGTTTTTTTTTTCTCTTTTTAGTTGTTTAGGGCTGTGTGTTAACTGGTAACATTTAAAAACATTTAATGCCGTTAAATTACTCAGCATCGAGTGTAGTGTTATTTCTATGTTTATGTTTTTTTTTTGTTTTTTTTAGAACGTACCACTTACAAACCTTTAAAAGTATAATGGTTTAAAACCTGTTTAAATTTAAGTTATTTTGTTTTTCAATGATTTTTTTTCCCACCTAGTTGTTAGTTTTATTTTCATTTCAGTTTAGGAAATTAATGTAATTTGTTTTATTTGTTTAACAATAATATCAATAGAAATTATTTCTCATTTATTCTAATTAAATTTACAGGCTACTACTATCCAAGAAGAGTTAAATTTTAAAGACGTCCTTTGAACTTAGTGTTATTTTTGTGTTCACAGATTAAAAGCTTGTTATTCTAATGAACTTTTGTTGGTTTCCTCCGCTTTAGTTATAAAGAAATTCAGAAATTTCACACTCAGATATTGCGGGTGAAGGATCGAGATGACTTTCCCATGGTTCTTGTCGGCAACAAATCAGATCTTGACCAGCAGAGAGAGGTAATGTTTCCGTGTTACACCGTAAATTTCAAATGAAAAATAGGCTGCCAATTCATATGTGTGCATGTTTTTCCCACAAATAGATCTCAAGAGAGGAGGCCATGTCATTTGCCCGAGAAAACAGGATCCACTATATGGAATCGTCGGCTAAGAACCGCCACAATGTGGATGAAGCCTTCATGGAGGTTGTGCGAGCAATAAGGTATTTGTAATAGAGAAGCGCTCTTATCATGAGGTTGACAATATATTGGATTTTGATGAACTTACATTTCCATCTCTCTTCAGGAAGTTTCAGGAGACGGAGAGTCCACCACTCCCCGCTAATCATGCGAGGAAGCAGAAGAGTGGTGGCTGTCCCTGCACCCTGCTCTGACTGCCCCTCTGCACTGTTGCCTAGGAGACTGAAGCCCTTACTCTCACGCCTGGTGCCTTATATGTCTACACAGTGTGTGTGTGTGTGTGTTGTGCATATGTGTGTGTGGCACTGTACGCATCAGTGTTTAGCGGCTTTTACAGTATGTGTGTACGAATGGTTCCCAAGGAGAAACTAGGCTATATCAAATGAGAAAGAACCTGTTGGCAAGGGGGGGGGGCTTTAGTTCTTATTTTGTCCACATTATGATCTTGATTTTAGGTTCAAGCACAGTATTTGTTTATTTCCATCATAGTAAATGGTCACAGAATGATTGTGTGCCGCGAAAGAGATTTAAAAAAAAAAAAAAAATTCTCCACGGAGGGGGTGAACAATAGTGACAACGTATATTTAAACAACCATGTAAGTGATGTGCTGACAAAGCATTGTGATGGTTCTGGTGTCGCTTGTATGTCATATATTGTGTTATTGACTCACAAAGACAAGTCAGAAAGTGTTTTATTGGCCCAGACCACTGTTCAGCATGTCCTCTCTCGGGGGATTTATTTAGTCAGTGAGACTGCACTGAAATGGCTGCTCTAGTCTACACCTTGCTACCCATCAGTGGCGAGAAATATATTCAGCCAGCTTGTTTTCATTAATCTCCTTCCGATAGAGCAATGTGGGATGACTTAGACATGATGTGGTTTTAATAATTGAGAAGCAGAAGTGTTCAAATAACGAGTCCAGTATCTGCAGTGCTAGTATTCATACAAACCAAAGGCTATGTACTGTATATGTTTGCACACCAGCTTTGTCATCATCAATAGTTATCTAATGTAGTTTAACACTAAAATGGACAAATCATGTGGTTTTATTGTGGGATTGTTTTGCTATGTTTCTTGTTTTTTTTTTCCTAATATGTCTTTTTGAAGGTACTTCACCAGGTTCACGTTATTGTATGTGACATGCTTTGCTTGTGGTTTTTGCACCTTCATTGGTAGACTGATGAAAAAGTGAGACAAAGGAATTGCCAAATGAATTGACTAACAAAGCATGATATTAATCAGTGTTGTGAGGGAGTGAGTCACACCGTCTGTACATTAGTAGAACGACTTAGTCTACAGGGTAAGGAAAAACAAGACTAGGTGCTTTTCCTTAGTCACGCTATAGCAGTTCTCATGGTATACTCGACCCTCGAGGGAGTTGCTACACACACTTTACGGCCTTTAATCAAGGGACATGGATTTTTTTCTTCAAACTGGGACAAATTCTATTGTAAATCAGATTTGTCGGCTGCAAATAAGAACAAAGCACTATTTAATTTTCAATGTTGACAAAATTACACAACATTGTAACATGATGATTCTCATTCATATTTCAATACCATTTCATGTCTCAAGTCTGATTATTGCCGTCTTTTGTTAAATGTAAGCTATTTTTATTGGCTCTGGAGAGAGATCAGACACCATTTATCTTCCAGTTTTGTATCTAAATCTAACAATATTCTTTAGTACACAATTAAAATGTCTTTAAACATTTCAAGTATGAATTTGTGGTGGTGAGTGATTCATTATAAAAAGTGTTATTACAGTTTTCACAACATGTTTCAACAGACACTGTACTGATGAATGAGGATGTTTAATGATAAGTTAGAATTTAATTTTAAACTTTATTTATCGTGAAAGTAGAATAAGCTATTGATATAATATTGCATTTACACGGTAAACGAGCTTTTTTTTTTTTACTTTTATAATACTAGCCTACATTTTTTTTCATCTGTTTCCGTGTCTCTCAAATTCTTATTGGACCATAGCGATCAAATAAGAGAACTACCCTGCACATTACAAGTAATTGTTGCAAATTATTCCCACATGTGAAGTGAGGGTAAATTTTAATCTTTGGGAGGGAATCAACCGCAGGGCGATTCTGAATCTGGAGAAAGATTAGCATGTCGTCGTTTTCTGTCGAGATTTGAGTGTTGCAACGTTTTAAATACACCGATAGGTTTAAAGGGATAATATAAAACAAATAACGTGTAAAAGACTGGCTTTCGTTCATTTATTAAAAGCTATTCTCAGGTCAAAGACGACGAGGCCCATTCTTAGCTATCTTTGAAAGGAACGGTTGATCCAATCAAGGACTGTTGAAACCGGAAGCTGGACTGTGGAACGTTTCTGTCGATGTTTTTAAAGACGGGTGATGATTACATTTTTCAACGATATGTGCATTAGTTAGCCACAGCACTAAACTAATTATTTCTTCGCATTGGGGGCGATCAAAGCACATTGTTTATTGAGATGTGCAGGTAGGTCACCGAAACTTTGTCACATCCCACTGCCACTCCTATAATTGCCCGCGGCTGAGGCATGTTGTCAAACTGGAATGTCCCGTACATACGGGATGAGTTATGTTCTCACTGTGAATGAAACACAGGTGAATATGGAAGTAAGGTTAGTTTAATCAAAACCCGTGAATATGTGATTTTTTTTTGTGGTATTCATATTGTTGATCTAGCTTTAATAATTTACAGCACCAAGGCAGGAACTCTCTAGGAAAATCTGAACGTGTTTATCTTTTAAAGTGTCCTTGTACGGAGAACGAAAGAGTGTAAAGGTAAGCGGGCGGTGACCAATGTCGTTTTTCTGTAGACGCAGGGCAGTAGTTTTACTTTCTGTCCTGTGTTGTGTGGCACAGCTTGTTTTACAAAACGAATATACAGAAATGCATTATTTAATCAACTTAAAAATGTAAAAATAAATATTGAGTCATTCCCTTGTGTTGCCACAATGTTGTCAATGTATTATCAATGTGATTTCAGTTGTTTTGGGAAAAAAAACATTAAACGTATATTTAATGGATATGTATGCGTCTTTTTTTCTTGATATATGAAATGTATTATTTGCATTTGAGTATGTGTAATGACCGATAGAGGACGACATTGTAAGCTTTTCCGTCCGGAATATTTTGTGACGCATTCTTTACAGTTACATATAGATCTGTAGGTCCTCTATATGGCATTAGCAAAACATTGCCTGTAAAACTTGTATTCATTTGTAACATTCTTTCGGACAGGTACAATGCTGGGGTTTCCAGCGATATTTTTCAGTTTGCTATCCCTGCTTCATCTTGTTTGGGGCAGAGTGATCTACAATGGAAATGATGGTAATGATTAAAAGCAAAACAATTTCAAATTGCCGGTGTGGGACTTTTTTTTTTTTTTATTTATCCTCTGTTGTTGCTAATCAGTTCTGGGTCTCTCTTCCCATGCACTCATCAAAGACTTATACCTCTGCACAATCTTTTTTATTTGACTGACTTTACAAACATTAGTGATTGCGTCATACCTCATTCAACATAATTTATTGTTATATTTTAAAAAAAAATTCCCACTACATATATCTTTATGATTAGCTGTCATTTCCTTACTCCTCCATCTTGCACTGTTCCGTCTGTCTGTTACAAGAATTGATTGTGTGTTTGTGATGTGTTGTGATTTTTTTTATTACGTTTTGTATTCTCGTGTTCCTCAGTGTTCCTAGAAGAGGAGTCAGCAGATTCATTTCTGTCCCGTAAACTGCTATATAACAGTTGGGATTTTGAGTTAGTGACACCTGGCAATATAGAGAGAGAATGCATAGAGGAAGTATGCTCGTATGAAGAGGCCAGAGAGGTGTTTGAAGATGACAAATTGACAGTAAGAAAAAGTACATTCTCCTTTATATAATGAATGTGAACAAAAGAAGCATGTTTTAGCCTAAACTAGAAGATGAGGTGAAAAAAAATGATTTATGTATAGTTACTTCACACTGTTTGTTTTGTTTTCTGACAGGCCGATTTTTGGAAGAGCTATGTCAACAGTCATGGTAAGGCTGAATTTTTTCTTCTTCTTTTTTTTCTGCCCCATTATGGGAATGTATTTGATTATTTTATAGATGAACTTGGTGTGCACATCCAACAGTTGGATTCAATTTTCAAATAAATAAGTCTTATTCTTAGTCTGACATCTAGAATACACTAAGACTAGACTAAGAATTACATCTAGCGGTCATCATAGTGTAAACAAAGCTACAAATTATTGACCAATTATAATTATTTTATTAACCAATGTTTTCAATATTTTATCCTAATGGGATAAAATGGGGGTCACCAAGTAAACAATTAAAATGTGTATTTGTTGAGAATGATGAACTGATTGATTTCCACAGAGACTTCGCCTCGACTTGATGTGTCTGGTTTGGTTGCTGGTATTGTGGCTATTGTAATAACAGCGATTATAGCCACTGTGCTGGGCCTTTATTGCTACAAGAACAGAGGCAAAAATGCAAGAGGGGGCAGGTAAGTGCATGCTGTCATTACCACTGCAATATTCCTTTTATGTGGCAAAATCACTCTAATGGATTCTGCATCTCCACAGTGTTCCTGTGACTGTGGGAGTGGATGGGCAGCCAGTACCTGAATCTGTGCCCTTGTCTAATATTGTGGCTCCAGGTCTCCCCTCGTACAACGAGGCTCTGACTCACAGTGGCCAGCACGATGCCCCCCCACCGCCATACTCTGGGTGAGAACTCTGAACGGCTTGTTTGAATGAGCATCTCGCTCAAAAGATGCGAGTTATGATCTATAAAATTAGTCTGTGCTGCATTTTCAAAATGTTTTAAAATATGCATCTTCGCTTTTTACAGGGGAAGTCCACCTGAGCCGACAGAAACTCAAGATGACGATTGACGAAGAAATTGTTGTTTTTTAAAGGGGGGGGGGGGGTGTAAAAAGCGGACATAGCTGTTTTTGGGGTCTGCAAATTTGATGGTTATGTGCCAAATTGAAACTACACTGCAGCTGACAATCATTTTTTTGAATGTCACTTATTAGGTAATTTATTATACTTGTGCTACATGTTTCACGGTTTGTTTTTTATTCTTTAAAATTATTTTGTTACTATCAGTTTTATTGTTAAACATTGTTAATATTTTCATGAATCAGGTTTGTTTAAGTTTTCTCGGTCATGTCAAATGGAATTTAATTTTCATCATTAATAAAATGAAAAATGTAGACCAACTTGAATTGGATTGATAATTCGACTGTGTAAAGCAACAACGCGCGAGACTCCAAAATCGATTCAGTACTTGCAATTAGTCGCTGCTGTCACTCATCGCTCATCTCAGGGTTTCAGCGCGCACCGCCGTAGACCCTATAAGTGAGAGCGCAGAAAGCTCAGCAGTGCCTCTGTGCTGTAACAAGGCGGCAGTACGCACGAGACTTCCAGACAGACTGCGTATGTGTGAGTGTGACAAGCGAGTCGGGTGGGGGGATATGTTTATGTGTGTGTGTGTGTGTGCGCGCGCGAGATGGTTAGTCCACTCTTGAAAATGGCGTCTTCTTGCCTAAATACCTGAAAATAGCGATTTTAATACAAGCTTTTATGTGAAGTTGTAAAGCATTTCACCAGCCCCTTGTATATTTCTTAAGAGATTTTGCGGATTTAAATGAACCTAGCCACAACGAGCCACTTTGTTTGAGCTCCATCCCGTGTATTTATCCATGATACAATAAACATTTGGGGCGCAACAGCTGACTAAAAACGCGCCCTCGGTAGACTACTATTTATAGAGACCTAGTATCTCACCTTTTGTGGCAATGCAGTACACGCACAACTAAGAGGAAATGGGGTACAAATCAGCACGTGTCGTGTGTCTCGTGGGTGTAACGAGCAATGGCATCAGAATTCGACATGCAGAGCATCAGGCGCGTTGCTGTTTCTGCTACGAAGGACAATAGGCATCGAGATATATAAGAGGGCAAAAGAGGGGAGGGGAGGAAGAAACCGGATTTTTTGTGGTGGCGGTGGTTGGTGTAATACTTCACCCCCCCCCCTCCCCGCCTCCCCTCTGTATCCTCCATCTCCCCCTCCTCCTTCTCCTCCCTCCATTCCTCTCCCCCTCTGTGCTGGTCCTATTCTTGAGGACTTGCTTGTGAAACAGGAGAGATAAACAGACATTGAGCGCAGAGGAAAGGACACGGGGAGAGATAGTGTGTTAGAATTTAGGAAATACCTCCCTCCCCTTCCCCCTGTCTATCTCTCCATCTTCATCCCTTGTCTCTTCTTTAATGGATAGAAATTATCCTGGTACAGGATTCGGTGATCTGGGAGCTGGAACGGGATGGAGTTACGAGAGATCGGCGAAGGCAAGGTAAGGCGCCCGTGCAAGTACACGTCCATGCACTGGATGCATAAAAATGCTTAGCTGGCTGTAACAATGCCCACGCCGACGGACGGACGCAATGCATGTTCCCACTCTCGCTCCCAGTGCTGTGTTCATTCACTTACATGCATTATATTGTCGCGGGGTCCACGTACAGCCATCAGTATTGTCATTTCTGAGGGAGGAGGGGGTGTCTTGGAAATGCAAGGAATGCGATTGAGAGTTAATGCGTGATACGGAAGGTAGACTGAGACAGAAAAGGGGGAGAGGGGCGAAAAGAGGGGGGATGGGATGATGTTGCTAGCTAGCTTGCTAGCGTATTATCAAAAATGAAAAATCAAGCCTTGGAGGCGCACCAAACCGGACATTGCACGCCGTACTGAGACACACGCTAATTCAGCGTAGTGAGTAATGCGTGGCACAAAATGCACGTTGACAGCGTTATTTTGGAGGCGACCAATTACAAGCAATCCTATATATTTGGGGATGAAATGGTTGCTAGCTACTGTATGCAGCGTATCTCCGTAGCTAACGTGTTTGTCTGTCAAATTAAGCGGGGTTTATTCGCGAAAGACATCTTTTGTGTAACACGGCTTTAAAAGATGTATCTGAACGTTAAATCACACAAAGTTCCTCACAGTTAACGTATTATTCAGTCACTCATGTCACACTCGCCGTGTCTAAATTAAACGCTGTATGAATAACCACGGCTACTAACTCGCGTGTTTACTACTCTCCGACATTGCATAATATATAAAAGCAAACTTCAGCCTGTTTACTGTCGTTATTATCTAACGGAAAAATACCATGTCTGTTATACTGTCGTTTTAGTAGTCACTTGGCAACGTACCAAAATTGTGTGTAGTGTTCCTCAGTGAAATTACAGCGTGACCGACAGAGACGAGCTCACTGTAAACAGAAACGTAAGACGCACTTGCAGCCACAAAGGTTTACAAACAGAATATATGTGACCGATAAAAACTTATTGGATGAAATGTGTGTGTGTGTTACTATATATATATATATATATATATATATATATATATATATATTTAAATGTCCAGAGCAAAGCGGGTTGGAGGAAACTGTTGAATAAAATGACTTGACAAGATAACGTTATAGTTTTACATTTGACTCTGCGGTAAAAAAAAAAATAATTAGGCTTGCTCGTAAGGGTTGACACTTTTAGGAAGTTCTGTATTATAATATTAGAATATTAATGCAAGTGTCATTGCTACCTGAAAACGGGGATAGGACAGTGTCGTGCTCTCGCATAGTGTTTCACTATTTTCGCGGCCTACTTACAGTTCAAAGGCGCCCGGCTACGTACGCACTGTCGCCGTGACAACCAAATCAATCTTAGCAGCTTACAGAGCGCGCGTGCAATCATTCTCGGTGGCGTTACTGTCTCGCGATGCATGTATGGAGTCAGTCCTACGCTTGGGTGCACACCTAAGGCGTACTTTGTTGTATGGGCACGCCAATCTGTGCTGGCTTTGAAGACTTCTATTATATATATATATATATATATATATATATATATATATATATATAATCTAAAACATTCATCATTGTAGGTTGTATTTCATTTTTTATTATTTACATACATGCATTTAAATTCTGATTACTTTTTGTAGTCTGTGTCATAATGTGTCAGGAAGTCTCATCATTTGGAGTGGGTCTTTTTTTCTTACATGACAGGGGAACAATAGGGCTATTCTTATGGGCAATCATCCCAAGATGCACCGAAACCCCTTGTATGTGTTATGTATGAGGAATTTCTTTCCGACTAAGATCACACATGCTGTGTTGTGGCTTTATTATCCCTGGCTGACTCTTAGTCCTAGCATATTCTGAGAAGGAATTCTCTATTTTATGTTGTATTCTGTAATATTGTGTTTCTGACTCAAGAGCGTCTCTGTAGACTCATAGGCAGATTGATAGAATCCAGAATCTTAATGAGTTCAGGCTTATGATGATGGACAAGCCTCAGTAGTGCGGCTGCATCTGCTGGATAAAATAAAATCAAATGCTTTTCACCCAATATTGTGTCTTCTATTTTTCAAAAAATTACTTCTGCTTTTGAATGAATATTAGATAGTAAGAACGCTGCTTTAGGTCATTGGAAGCATAACCATTATGCAATGATGAAACACCAAGAAGTGTTAAATTAGCATAAAATGAAACAAAATGACACTGTGTAGGACACCACATTCGGGAAATATTGATTCTTGTAATAAGAAATGTTGTTGTATGCGTTAATATTAAATGAGAATAAACTGATAAAATTCTAGCATTGTTGCCTTCTGCACATTGCATCTTGGTTATGAAGCCAACAAAGGCATAGTGCTCCATGATGGCAAGGTTCACCAGGCCCTCTGTCCTTTTCGGGCTGTGTACATCTACCACACACCTCTGCGTGGGCCTAATGGAGATTAATGGCCACGACTGAGTTCCCCATCAGGCTGCAAACATTTTGCACCTGTTGGGGGGACTGTGTTGAATTAGTGCGTATATAATTAGGAGCAGTCTTGTACAGTGGATTCAATCAAGCTTTCTAATTTAACCCTTCCTTTTGTTTTTTTTCTTGTTCCTTCCATTATGTATTTATTTTTCATGTTTCCTCTCTTTCCATGTTATTCTTTTTCCCTCCATTGTCAAATCATGCTTAATCAGCTCAAGAGCAGGCACAATAGCGGGAGGTGAGAGGTTTAACAGGATGAATTGATTGACTGAAGGTGTCTGAAGCATGATGAAAAAAGTGAGAGAGGAGAGATTGAGAGGATGACATTAGTGGATCTAGAGTATAAGTGTGGTCCAAATGTATACAAATTAAAATTTTATATCACTAAATATCATAATATTAAAACTAAGAAAATGTGTGATTTGTCACTATTTCTAGGTCACTAATTAAAAAGGAGACATTGGCTGAGGGAACGGTAAAGATTTCCTGTATAATGGTTATACATCAAACTTTTGCTTAATCCTGTTATTAAAGTCAGCATGAATCAAATTGGCTTTTTCCCACACACACACACACATATATATATATATATATATATATATATATATATATATATATATATATTATATGAGTGAAATGGCTTATGGAATGAGAGAAAATGATACACGAGACTATTTTTACATCAATAATTGATTGGATTTTTGTATTGTGGGTGACGTTGCTGGAGGTAACCATGTTTCATGTTTTAAATGAAGGATTATGACACATGAATTAATAATAATAATAATCATAATCAAACAAACATCAAACCTGGCGATATTCTATAGAAAAATAAAAATGGTCCCTCTTATGCTTTAAAATCACCATTATAAATGAAAGAAGACAAGGCAAATTAGAAATTCTGCATGTACTTTTAACTTCTCACCCATTGTTATGGTGATTATGTAATTTATAGTGAAAAAATATTTAATTGAAAAGTAAAATAGGTACACTAAGTTGTCTCATACTTTTCGACCCCACTGTATATAAGATGTGCTTCAGTTTACCTAATTCTTCTGAAGTCTTCTGCTCCCTGATCATCTCTGAGCTGCCTCTTTGGGATTAAGACCTAATTGTCTAATTCTTGTTCGCATTACCTACAAGTGAAACTGCTTCATTTGGTTGCACCGAATATTTTTTTTATGTACATGGATACTCATCTTTGAGGAAAAGAGTACTGCAGCTATGATGCTTTTAATATTTAAGATAATGCATTCAGTTGCAGGAGAAACATCTGCCTGCCAGGGCTCATCATGTATGTTTGTTGTTGTTTTTTTTAATAAAGATTGTTTTCATATCCAGTTCATAACTTGAATGTATTCCTAACTTATTTTTTTCAAAGTCATTTTTGCTGGTTTGTGTCACTTTTTCTTAAAGCAGTGACTCAGCTTATCTACGTTGCTTGCCTTGTTCTGCATAACCCGAAATGAATCCACAAAAGAATCAGTATCAAACAGAAGCAGCAATGTATCAAAACACTATAAGGGTCCAATTTTGTCACAGCACTGAACATTATGTATTATGCCAGAGGTGCAATGACTGAAGCAGTTGGCAGCAAGGATGTGTGCTCTCGCTCATACATTTAAATGTTTAACCCAGTTCATTAGAGCTTTTATCCAGTTAATTACACAAGTCTTGTGCCTTCTAAGATGTGGGTGTTTTCAAAAGAGATGGACATGCTCCCAGATGGAACCCCCTCAGGATGGACATCAGTTGTCTTTGTCACATTTATTAAGGTCTTTTGAGAGAAGCATCTATTGCAATGACTATATTGAGCCCAGGAGTCTATTTAATGGAGAATGACAATATAAATCTATTCTTGCTTCCTATCTGCACTGAATTTTGAAGTATTTAATGAGAGACTGTGCATATAGATTGTATAGATTTATTTAGGTAATTCTTGAATGGTACACGAGAAGATTTGAAAAAGGTCTTTCTTTAATAGGATTTAAAATAGATTTTCTGGTCCACTCCACCGCTTCTGTTGAATGACACCCACCCCCTCACCACGCGCTCACTCAGTATGTGGTGTCTGTGGCTTCCCACTCTGGTCTCAAAGTGAGAGGGATCTAGACTAACTGAGCTGTACTCACACTAAGAGCCTGTTGAGGATGGAGGGGAGGGGGTTACCAAGGCAATTCAGTCAGTGGAGAGCTTTTATCAATGAGCGCTCTGTGTCTTACCTCAGCAACATCCTAACCGCCATTGTCAACTGAACTGGCCACTCTCTATGAAAGAGAACAACAGAGACAGTCTGCAAAGACTGCAAAAGACAGTTGATTGGCTGGCAACAGGCAGAGTGGCCAATCAGAATTCTGAGCTGCACATCGTGAAGCATAGCAGTGGTACTTGTGAGACAAGGTGCTAAAAATGATTTAGAAAATGAATCTGATCTTGATTGATGAGTCAGCATATTTGCCTAATTTATAGAGTAGACAATATTGAGAGAACTAATGTTTTTTATGGTGTGATCATTGTTGTAGATAGTTTGGCAAAATCAGATCCTGCAAGCTTTTAGGGAAAGAAGGATATGGAAGTGAGTAGGCCGATTAAAGAGCTAATCTTTGTGTGTGGCTATAGTGTGAGAGGGATAATGCCAAGCTGGGTCTACTGATACTCTATACGGAGATTTAGTATCAGTCTAGAGACCAACAGACTTTTTTTGCTGCCTGAAGAGAGGGAGAACAGAAAGAAATGTCCCCACAGCATATTTTTTGATACAATACAGTAAGTTATTGTTTGTTTAGTTCTCCAAATTTACATTTAAATGAGGAAAACATGAGCGGTTGATGTTTGATCAAGTTAGAAAAAAATGACTACGTCATAGTGAGATTGTACATTAATTTGGCTAATTAGAGAATTAAATAATTACAACCCTTTTATTTTAAAATGTATCAAATGAAGAATGTTTGAAAAAACAATAGTCAGTTAACCAAATAAATGACATTTGCCATTTTTTTCCATGTATTTTCTTGTTTTCTCTGCTTCTTTATTATATCTGTTTAATACTGGAGGGACTTTTGTATGATTAATAATATAGAGTTATTGTGAAATTAATAGTAATATTATACTGTATTATTACTATGCAAAATTATGAATATTAGTGTTTGTATAAATTTACCATATAAATGACCTTTATTTTTATTTTTTCTTGAGTTAATTCTATTCGATTTTATTGCTTTATTCAATAATTACACCATATCTGTGTTATCATGTTCAATTTAAAATTCGAAATTATTATTATTATTATTATAATTTGGGGGTGGGGGGTATTGAAATATTTAAGCACTATAAAGTTTCATATACGGTATTATTTACTTTTTTCGTGTATATATTCATGCTTTGGACAAATAAAGGAGGAGAAGGCTGTGTCAGACAAATGTCAAATGTCATATAATACATAAAAATGTATGCAAACAATTGACCTCTGTCAATTATCTTTTTTTGAATCCTCTGTTATTTAGTTTGGTTTATGGGAGCTCCAGATCCTCCCATCCAGACTCAGAACTCCTCCACCGTCAACCTTATGCCACACCACACCCCCTACAAGGATATGCAACAAATCATCATCCAGGAACTTCTGGACAGGGCGGGGCATGGGGTGCAGGAAGGAGCTTAGGTAAGGTCTAGGAAATTGTGAAGTTAATTACTGGAAAACTGGTGTAGTTTGATCCAGCTTGTTTGAGTACAATGAGGACACTACCTAAAAACATATTTCCTCAAAAATTGCTTTGATTAAAAACCATACTGACCTCTGCACAGTACTGTAGTTCATACTTTACCCCTCGATATTGTAATGTGTAAAAATAAAAAGACATACTCTGATCAAGTGTCGTGATAATTATCTTTTGTAGGGCTCTCAGGCTTGTTTGATACTGGGCTACATCATGCCAGTCCTCAGGACCAGATGCTTCAGTTATGAACTTGATCTCTGCTTTGGAGTCCCGAGGTGCTCAGCCACCCCCTTCTGCCTCTACCCTTCTTTCTCAATTTCGCACCCCCTCCTGGCAAACTGGTTAGTACTGTGATATATCAAATATAGAATTATCTAATTGTGAACACAGAAATATATAATTAAATAAAGATAGAGAATCCTCTTATTAACTGCTGAATCATTTTCTTTTCTTTTTCTTTTCCCTCTCTGTTGCTGTAGCAATGCATACTCCAGCCCCTGCAGAGCTATTCATTTCTGGTGCACTACCTGGCTCTGGCTCATTTCCCTCTTCCTCAGCTCTGTCGGCATATCAGCACCCTGCATCCTTCTCTGGGCGTTCCTTCCCTGGAGTTACCCCATCATTATCTCTGCAGGACACACCTACCTTCAGTCCTACTTCCAACGGTCTCCTGTCACCTCATGATCCTTTGCTGCACATTAAAACTCCCTCTCAGTCAAGTCTTGGCTTTGACCGTCTTCTGTCTTCACAGAGTGGGACTGCTTCATATAGAGGGTCACAAGAGCCCACTAGTGCTCCTCCACCACAAGCACCTGCATCCTCCTCAACACGCCACTTACCACCTCAGTTTAACCTGCTGTCCTCACAACTGCAGGATCAGTCCTCTCAGCTCTACAATTCCTCTGTATTTTCTTCTGCACCTCCTCAACCACCACAGTCCCAAGAAAGAGCCATCCCCAGACAAGACAGTGTGATTAAGCACTACCAGAGACCTTCTCCTGGACAGTCTCAACTTTCCTCTTCCACACCTCATCCCCTGCATCACTATCTTAGTTGTGGTGCTACAGGATACCAGCAAATAACCCATCATCGGCATGGCTCCTCCATAAACTGTAGTCCACTGGGTGAGCAGAGTCCTTCATCTGACCCCAAACCCTCTCCCCGATCAGATCAAGTTTACCGTCCTATCATCCAGCCCCCTTACACCTCCTCCTCAGTCTCATCCTCTGCTCCCTCAGGTGGTGGTATTGGGAAAACAGGAAAGAGTTCCAGCTCAAGTAGTGGGTACTCTTCCTCTGGCTCTTCCTCATCTCGAACCCCTCACACTCCTCCTTCCGCTTCTTCCACCTCCTCTTCTTCCTCCTCTGCTTCTAATCCTAATGTCTCATCCAGTACCTCTGCTGCACCCTCAAGGCAGCAGCCACCACCTCAGTCAGCACCGCAACCCCCACCACCTCCTCCTCCTCCCACAGTGTCATCCTCTGCAACACAGCAGCAGCCACCCAAACCTTGCTTGTCCACATATGGATCTCCTGTTGCTCCTGTCAAACCAACTGCTGGCCTTCCTGGACAAACCCCACCACAACAACAGTCATATTCACCAAGCCAGCCTCCCCCCTCTCACTTGCCCCAGCCATATGGGGGATTCAGTTCTCCACAGACCCAGGACCTTGGTTCCAGCCTTGGGGGGTCAGGAAAAGCTTATGGAAGTCTAGGAGCAACCGGGCGTTCATTTTCAGCTGAGGTGGTCTATGGCTCTGATTCAGGATATGGCTCTCTGCCACCATCTCTTGGAGGGGCAGGAAGTCCTTCACTGGGTTATGGTGGTACAGGACATTCTCCTGCCCTAATGGTGTCTGGAGGTGGTACTGGTACAACAAGCAGTACCACTGGATCAGGAGCAGGTAGTTCAGGAAGTGTAGGGGGTGGTTCAGGGGGTGGTAATACTAGTGTAGCAAGTGGTGCAGGATCATATCACCTCCCAGATTCCAGCCCTTCACCCTCAAGTAATTCTGGAATAGTACGCCCAGGTCTGCACTCCCCTGCCCCAACTCGCCCTGCACAATCACCTGGAGGAAATGGGGGCAACAAGTACCTGTCTTCAGTTCTCTCCCCAGCATTCCTGGCTTCTCCACAAGGATACTCAGACACAAGGGTGCCACCCCAGCAAACACAGTCTTATCACGCAACACCACCAAAATCTAAGTCTGATTCTGATATGCTTGGGGTAGAAAGATCTCAAGAGGAGGACGAAGAAGATGAGGACGACTTTTTGATTCAGCACTTACTGCACTCACAGAGTCCAGCACCCAATCCCTCCCAGCATCATTCTCAACAAGCTCAGCAAGTAGGCTCCCAACAACCACAGCCCCAGACAATTTCCCAGAGTAGAGATGGAGGAAAGTCTCTCTCCACTTATGAACTGAACAAGGCATCTGAAGAACGTTACCATCTACAGAGTGTCATTCGGACGAATAATACGACCAACAATGTGGCTTCAGTTGCTGCTGGCTCTTGTGGTCCAGGCACAGGTTTAGAGAACCAGTTGGAGATGTCGCTTAAAAAGCAGCAACAGACTAAGACTGATAGAGTGCTTTCTGTATCTGGTGCAAATGGAGGTCGAGGTGCAGTTGATTCTTTGTCACATACTCATACCCATGGTCAACATGACTCCCTTGGTTCAGTGGTCCACTATGGTAGAGGAGACCCTTACACTCATCAAACACATCAACATCACCCTCCGCACCCATCACACTCACAACACCCTCAGCATTCACAGCACTCTCATCCACATTCAATGTCCCACTCACATATGGATCTTAAAAAAGCTCAGGATCCTTCAGAATTACCCTATCTGCGAAAGACTCCAGACTTGCAGCAGCGACAGACCCAGTCCTCCCTTGGACTAATGGATTCTTCACCCGACCCTTCTCATCAAAACACCCAGGCTCACCTTCTGCAATCTGTCCTTTCTCATACCACTCGAAACAAGATGGACAACCAACAGGCTCCTTCACAGCAACAACAACACCCAATGAGTCAACAAGGCATGATTGGACCAACTGGAGGATTAGGTACTGGTGGCTCTGGAGGAGTAGACACTCAACCACAGGCTTCTCAGCTTCAACTCCAGCTCCAGTCCCAATCTATGGAGGTCCACTATGGCCGTGAGACTCAGCGAAACCAAAGCCAGTCAAATCAAAATTCTGTTTCACCATTAGACATGCTAGAGAGATCTCTCTCCAGGACAAATAGTCGAGAAGGAACAGGGCCCTCTGATAGAGTTGGTGCAGGAGATGGGAGCACAACTGATCATCACAGACAACAGCAACAACATAGGATGTCCTCACACCATCAGTCTCACCACCCTCAACAATCATCAACAGAGCTTCACGATTTCTTATCTGAGCCTGATTTGAGCATGTCAACCTCCTCTCATTTACACCATATGGCATCACACCATCCAGCCCCTCATGCCCACCATCAGCCACAGACACACTCTCACCATCAACACCCTCACCAGCACCCTCACCATATGCAGCCAACTTCTGGACCTCCACAGCCCCAATCCCAGCCCAGGGAACAAGAGCCACAGCTCTCACAACCTCAGCTAGATCAGCTCAAAGAGCATCAATATGACACTGGCAGTCCTGTGGGGAAAACGGCTCCGAACCAGGGTCAGAGCCAAGAGCAGCAACAACGGTTTGTGCCACTGACATCTATTTGTTTCCCAGATTCTCTTCTCCAAGATGAGGATCGATCTTTTTTTCCAGGGATGGAGGATATGTTCTGTTCTGAGGACTATAAGGCAAGTTGTGCTGGGGGAGGTGGAAGTGCAGGGCAAGGAGGTCAAGATGGTGTACCAGAGGCACATGGAACAGTACAAGATGGTATGGATACAGTTAAAGTTACAGGTGGTGGAGGAGGTGCATATGACATGATGGGTCACCATGGTGATCAGGGTTATGGGCAGTATTGTCACAGTTTATCTGAATCTGGCAATAGTACTATGCACTTAGATCTTGACCCCTTGAAATCCCATGAACTCCCATCCACTGTAAACACAGAACAACTGGGCTTGATTCAGTCTCAGGGTCCGGGCCTTGGGATGGGTAGCACGGGGCATGTGGACGGAACTGGAAACAAAATGATGGGCCCTGCTGGTGTAGGTAGTGGTCCTGGCACAGGGGGACTCACCTCACCAATCTTTTGCTCCTCTAGACCTAAAAAACTTTTGAAAACAAGCTCATTTCACCTCCTCAAACAGAGGAAAGACCCTAATGCGCAATCACAGGCAAAGAAGAACTATGCCCAAGAATATGAGTTTGAGGATGATGAGGATAAAGCAGACGTTCCAGCCGACATCCGCTTAAACAGCAGACGTCTCCCGGACTTGCTTCCTGATCTTGTTTCCAGTTGCAGAAAGCCTGGAAGTGGTTCAGGAGTTGGAAGTTTAAGTCCTTTGATGGGTGATTTAGATTTCTGTCACCCTTCAGGGTACCCATCCCTTGGACCTCCTCCACAGCTGCTCCCACATGATACTCCAAAGAAAAGGGGGAGGAAACCCACCAAACCTAAACGTGAGGGTCCTCCAAGACCCAGGGGTAGGCCACGAATTCGGCCTCTTCCTGAGCCTCCGTATTGCAGGAACATGATGGGACCTGGTGGAGAGACTAGAAGAGGTCGTGGTCGAGGAAGAGGACGTGGAAGGAAAGATGATCAAATGTTAGAAATGCACAGAGACATGAACAAGGGGCAGAACTACCATCAACAACCACCTCATCTCCATCATCAACCACAGTTACAACAGCACATGCACCACCACCTACAGCAACAACAGCAGCAGCACCAACCACAACATATGCACCAACAGCAGCACCTACATGTACAACAGCTTCATCATCAACAGCAACATCAACAACTTGCACAGCATCAGCCTCAGCAACAATACCAAGAACCCATCAAACCAATCAAAGTAAGTTAATGGCAATGGCAATGGCAATTTATTTATATATCACAATTAAATAAAATCTGTGTTGTCCAATGTGCTTTACAACAGCTAAAAACACAGAAAAACACAATAAGTAAAAAGTCAAATTATTAAGCAATAAAACAGATACACAGATATTGTAAAACATACCATAAAATAGACTAAAATTGGTGCTTCAGCATTAAAAGATAACAAAAGACAATGACACGGTGCTTCAACATGTATTATATGCCTTATCAAACAAATATGTTTTCAACTCCGATTGAAAAGGTTTAAGGTTTTAAAAGGTTAAGGTTTACAATTTGCACCAATAAGATATAAATTACATTGGTTACAGTTTAATTGATCTATCATTCCCACATATATAAAGTATGTTTTCATTCGAGAAATAGCTTTAATGTAAAAATATAACTTATTTTTTTCCACCCAGATTAAGCTCCCAATTCCTTCCATGCCATCATCTGATTCCCTACTGAGGACAGACTCCATGTCTAGTACAGATCCAGTTTTGTCTGATGGTTCAGTGGGATCTGCACCTTCTCTTGGTTTGAGCCCAGGGCCTACCACCAGTGTGGACCTAAACAGAATTGACATGAACAGAAATGATATGAACTGTGGTCAGGAAAAGATGAAGCAGAAGCCCCAGGAGGTGAGTCTCCCCTTGCAAAAATGTTTAATGAATGATGAAATTTAACAGAAAATGTTTAAATAACTCCAGATGTTCAATGTGAAATGTAGAGCAAATGGCAATTGTGTGGTTTTGCAGTTTAGTAAATTATTGCAATAACTGTATCCTTTCATAATCTTTAGAAAGGTCTATTTTACATAAATTTGGTGTCTTTGTGACATGACGCTAAGTCTACTAGTTCATAGTTCATACTAGTTCATATTGGGTCTTTTTAATGTACTCAAATGATCTACAGATTTAGAGCAAAGTTTAGTGGAGGAGGTGCATTTGGAAGAGGTCAAATATTTTGTGGAAGACCTGCCAGGCCAGATTGTTGGCAGCTGTGATAGATTAATTTTACCAAAGAAAAATGGTTTGTTAAATTTGTTCGGTTTAGTTTACACATTTTGATAAATTTATTTTTTAGAAAACTTGTAAATGATTTATCAAGCATATTTATACTCATTGCAAACAAGCTCATCTATGAGATGATCAGCAACCTGAGAAGTTCTTTTCAAATACAGAAAAATCTAGATGATTAAATGATTTGAGGGGGACTATACATATTAAATTCATAGTTTTTGTTTTGTCTTAAATGAGTAAACCCGCTGTAATATTATGAAAAACATGTTTCTACATTTTACAGGCTTAATCAAATGATTTTCTCCTCCATGTGTTTAAATTGTACTTATGACATATCCTTGCCTCAGGAAAGAAAGTCCAGTCTAGAGCGTTATGTGCATTTTCCTTACATCTGTATGTACATTAATGTTTTATTTATCTGCAGATGTCATGGGAGGGAGACATGGATGAACAAATGACCCCAGAGGCCTGGGCCACCATGCAGAAGCTCTCTGGCTCAGTAAGAATTTCATAAATTTTTATTCGTGATCCGATTTCCAGGTGTTCTGTGTTCTTCAGACAGAAGACAGCAAATCACTCATAATTTAACCAAATGACACATTACTAAATTAAACATAAAATTTATTTGGATTTCTTTTACCAAGAAAGCATTGTTCTCAGTGTATTCACTTTGCCATTAGAGGGAGCAGAGTACATAGACTAAGATGATTGGCAGGCCACCCTGATGACAGGGTTCTTAAAAAAATGCAATAAAAGAAAAGGAAAGCGCTGTTGCTAGGGTGGCTGTTGCTAAGGTTACTGATTCATATGACGGTAGGGTCTCCAGATTCCTCTTCGTCATCAACCACCCTGCTGTTCAGTAAGGTGTTTTACCTCCCTCTTGACCTAATGAAAGAAAGTGGGACTACACTGATTAAATAAAGTAAAGATGTTAATCAAAAAATTATGTTTTTTTTACTATTTATTTGTAAAAAAAAAATTGTGGTTGTATATATATTTTTCTTTCACCTATTTTGTATTTTTACCTTCTGCTCGAACATTTCCATGTTCATATATGTTCACATATTTTTTGCATTTTGCTATTTTCTCTACCCCTTTAATTTCTCTGCGTCTCTTGCTCTCAGACGGAGGAGAAATCTTCAGAGCTGAAGTCGGGTTTCATAACTTCGTTTCTGGATTTCTTGAAAACGGGGAAGAAGCAGACAGGCACTGAAGATCCACCTGGGCCCCTCCCTGTGGACGGGTGCACTTCCACTGATTCATCTTCAGTAAAGGGAGGCATTCGCCCATTATCCCCACAACCACCTCCTCCTCGACCTCCTTCTTTTGGCGAGAATGAGGGTGATGGAAGCCTGGGTCTCAGTAATTGTCCATCCCCCTGTAAAAGACTTGACGAGGAGCTCAAGAGAAATCTGGAGACTCTACCGTCATTCTCCTCAGATGAGGAAGACTCTGTCAGCAAGAACCAGGACCTGCAGAAGAGCATCTCATCAGCCATTTCTGCTCTCTATGACACGCCCCACAGCCTTGCTGCTGTTCCACCTCCTCCTACACCATCGCCGCCCACTCCACAGACAGTGTCTCTTAACACGCCCCCGCCACCCCCGGAATCTGAATCTGTCCCACGCGTACACTCACGCGAACCTGAGATGGACATACACGCATCACAGGAACTTGATCCACACTCACAGCCCAACCCACAGGTGGAGGCACATGTTCTAGGCGAGGATGATGAACAGGAAGAACATGTGCAGGAGATGCATGAAGAACTACAGCAGAAGGAAGACAGACAGACTGACTGTGAAGAGGAAATAAATGAGTTGGAAGAAGACAGAATTGAGAAAGAGGAGTAGATCAGAGGACAGAGGAGAGCAAGCAGGAAGAGGAAGAAGAGCTTGAGAATGAAATGCAGGTTGATGGTGAGTATTTTAACATACCTACAGTCAAATATTAAAGTCAATGAAATATTAATTCTTCCATTGTTTTAGGATCTCCGTCTGAGCCTCCTCCTGCACCCCCTTCTCCTCCATCCCTTTCTCCTTCTCCCCCAACCTCCTCCTCCCCATCCCCTCTGCCGCCGCCTCCTCTATCTCTCCCCTCCCCTCTTCCATCTCAAGAAGAGGAGGAGAATCTACAGCAGCAGCAACAGCAACAGCCACCACTGCACAATTCCCTCCCTCCCAGCCCTTCTCCACCTGCTCTCCCCTCTCCCTCTCCGCCTCCACCCACGCTGCCCCCCTCCGCTACACCCCCACCATCCCCCTCCCCTCCTCCTCCCGAAGAACTGCCCCAGCCCTCTCCAGCCTCGCCCCCCACCCCGAAGATGCCCCAACGCCTCAGATCACTTCACTGCACCTAGCTAAGAAACAGTCCAACGCGGCCATCGCTGGAGAGAGTGAGGATGATGACAGCGAGAGTGGGGGGGAGGGGATCTTCAGAGAGAGGGATGAATTTGTAGTGCGCACTGAAGACATTGGAACTCTTAAGGTAAAAATCTCCTGCTTTTCATTTTCGAAGTATTCTGTGTGTAGAATTAATATTTAGATGAGTAAAGGGCTGCTCCAACCAAAAATAAAAAAATCTGTCATTTACTTACTCTCATGTTGTTCCAAACCTGTCTGGCTTTCTTTCTTCAGTGGAACACAAAAGAAGATAATTTTAAGAATGTTGGTAACCAGACAGTTGACAGTAGCCATTGACTTCCATAGTAGGAAAAAAATACTATGGATGTCAATGGCTACCATCAAATTACCAACATTCTTCAAATCATCTTCTTTTATGTTCCACTGAAGAAAGAAAAGCCATACAGGTTTGGAACAACATGAGGGTGAGTAAATGATGACAGAAGTTTTTTGGGTGAACTATCCCTTTAATATTTAAAGTTGCGATAAAACTGAATTAGAGGCAGATCTTTTCTTCCATAGTGTGACATACATCCAAGTAAAACTGATCATCATTTGTTGATTAGAATGTGATATGTGGGCATTGCGCAAAAAAAATAATTGCGAGTTTGCAGGAGGAATGTGGAGGGATGCGGTTTAAGCCAACTAAATGATTGGAGAAGTCTAGTATTGTTTCACTGAAAGGTCCAATTATGTTTTTTTTGCATTATGATGTCAAAAATATGGATAAAATTAAATGTATGCATGGATCGTTCATGATAAAAATAGATAGACTGAATTCTCATTTTATGCAGAATCTAATGCTTAATTATATTCCCAACTTTCTTGGCTTTTCTCAGCTAGCGCTGCAGACTGGACGAGAGCCTCCTCCAATCTGGAGGGTCCAGAAAGCTCTACTTCAGAAGTTTGCTCCTGAAATCAAAGATGGACAGCGACAGTTTTGTGCTACCAGTAATGTGAGTGTCTTTTTACATTTGATAAACATTGATAGCATGCATTTGATGGCTTGCATGAAAATATAATACTGCACCACCACCGTAAACTCCTCTGTTACTCTTTGGCAGTATTTGGGCTACTTTGGAGATGCAAAGATGCGTTATCAGCGCTTATATGTCAAATTCTTGGAGAATGTGAATAAAAAGGATTATGTCCGAGTGTGCTCGCGAAAACCCTGGCATCGGCCCAGTCTCACACTGAGGTAATTTCACCTTAAATGACCTTCTGAAGCTACCTTGGTCCTGTTATATGTATCAGTTAATACAGTAGTTACTATTATTTTATGAGTCATGATTCACCCGACTCATATACCATATTCCAAGTCATCTGAAGTCATGTGATAGGTTTATGTGAGAAACCAGAAAAATTTAATATTTCTTCATTGATAATCTTCCCATTGCTGCAGCTCACAGGTCATTTGTCATTTTATGACATTTGATCATGAGACATGCAAGAACTAATAACATTGACATCCACCCTACACGATAAGCTTGAAGCTTGACAGATATTCTTCACTTTTTCATTTTATGGGGAAAAAGTATTCGACAGTATACAGGTTTGAAATGACACGAGCACGAGTAAATAACAGAATTTTCATTTCAGGTGAAGTGTCAATTTAGTTGGTATATTATCATTATAACATTGCTAAGATGAATGTCTTTTCTTCCCACCAGGCGCCAGTCTCTCCCTAAGCCACAACCTGTACATAGCCTGACTCCACCTCGCATGGAACGGGAGGACAGAGAGAAAGAGAGAGAGAGGCAACGGGAAAAAAAGCAACGAGAGCAAAGAGAAAAAGAGAAGGAGAGAGAACGAGAAAAGGAAAGGGAGCGAGAACGAGAGAGGGAGCAGATAGAGAAATCGAGGAGAGAAAAAGAAAAGGAGAGGGAGAGAGAACTTGAAAAGCAAAAAGAGAGAGAGAAACAAAAAGAAAGAGAAAAAGAGAGACAAAAAGAAAGGGAACGAGAGAAGGAAAGGGAAAAACAAGAAAGGGAAAAGGAAAAACAAAAGGAGAAGGAGAGAGAGAAGGAAAGGGAGAGACAAAGAGAAAAAGAGAAGGAAAGGGAAAAACAGGAAAAGGAGAGGGAGAAAGAGAGAGAAAAGGAAAAGAAGCTCCAAGAGCGACAAACTCAAGAGAAGCTGGAGAGGAGAACAGCAGTTGTGGAGCGCGGGAGGGTCAAAGAGGAGAAGAGAGTTGCAGAGAGGAAGGTGGACAGGACAAGAAGCAGGCCTGTGAAAGTAAAGGCAGAACCTCCACCTAAAAAGAGAAAGAAGTGGCTTAAAGAAATGCCTTCTTCCTCTGATTCAGACTCTTCGCCTGACCCTCCCAGCGAGGATGAAGGTGTGTATGAGTTTGTTATGTGTGTGTCCATTTGTGTGATTTTCCAGAAACATACAAAACTATAGCAGCAAATTCCTTCACTGTAAGTGTAGTATACAGTACAATTCAAATGTTTGGGGATGGCAAGATTTTTGAAAAAAAATTCTCTAATGCTGCATTTATTTGACTAAAAATACAGTAAAAACAGTAATATGACATGGGAAATATAGTCCAGGTCAAAGCTGAATTTTCAGCATCATTACTTTACAGTCTTCAGTGTCACATGATCCTTCAGAAATCACTCTAATATGATGATTTGCTCAAGAAATATTTCTTGTTATTATCAGTGTTGAACAGTTGTGCCACTTAATATTCTGTGGAAACCATAATAAACTGTTTCAGGATTCTTTGATGAAAATAACGTTACATTACACTGATTTTATCCAAAGCAATTACATTCATGGTTTTTATTTCTTTGTTCTGTCTTCCTTGACCCACGACCTTGTCATTGATAGCCCCATGCTCTCCTGATATTAGCTAGTTATTTGTCACTTTTAAAAAATGTCACACATCCTTGCTGAATTGAGGTATTCATTTCTTTTTCGAAAATCAAATGAAATCTTTCTGACTGTGAACTTTTGAATGCTAGTGTATACCATGGTAGAGGTACCATGTTAAAACCATGATATGTGACTATTGTAATCTTTCAGTATCATCATATATGTTAAAGTATTACCTTTAATAACATTAAAAGTTTTACCTGGTATTACCTTTAATACCAGCATATTAAAAGTTGCACTCAGAACTCAAAACCTGCATAGTATTAATGTCAAACTAATTACTAAATCCTGTTGAATTTTAGTTATATAAAAAAAAAATTATATTGCTACCATCTGTCTAAGAACCAGCACACACTATTATGCCATGATGGATGCCGAATTAATGTTGCATTTCCTGTTATGTGGAGCCAAAACTAAGTTGTTAAAGTGTGTGTGTGTGTGTGTGTGTGTTTCTGTCCTGGTGGGGACTTACACCTGAATGCGCACAGACTCGTGGGGACTTGTGTCACCGTGGGGACCTAAATTGATGTCCACATGGGGAAACAAGCTTATAAACCTTTTTTTGTTGTTGTTTGAAAATGTAAAAATGACGAGAAAGATTTCTGTGATGGGTAGGGTTAGTGTAGGGGGATAGAAAATACAGTTTGCACAGTATAAAAACCACTATATCTATGGAGAGTCCCCCACAAGGATAGTAATCCAGATGTGTGTGTGTGTCTGTGAGAGAGCTTTCAGTTGATGGTCTTTGGTTTTTCACTTTTGCATCTGTTCCATCCTCAGTATCCACACGCAGTGGGATAAACAGTCGGGCTATGAGAGAGATGTTCCGCAGTTATGTAGAGATGCTGGTCAGCACTGCTCTGGACCCTGACATGATCCAAGCTCTGGAGGACACCAACGGTGAGCACACGTCCTTTGGTTAAATATAGAGTGCATGTGTGTAGGATTGGGTTGGGTGATTAAGGGAAACAAAGATAGAACGAATAATGAAAGAGGAGGTTAATAAAGCAAGAGAGGCTAAGACAGAGGACAATGAGGTGAGACTGGAAGAATAATGACAAGGAAAAGATGCTGAGAAAAGAGGAAGGATACAATGACTAATGAAGGTTGTTTATTTAAGTTTCATTACACAAGTGTTTAAATGTTTATTGTTGCTTGTTTATGTGGTAATGCTTTCCAGGCCTAGACACAAAAAATATATGACAAAATTAACTTACTGTATAGAAATTACTATTATTCTGCTAGAATTGGATGAATTAATCTAAAGTGGCAGTAAAAAATGTTACAAAAATAATTTAACAAAAGATTTCTATTTCATGCTGTTATTTTTAACTGTCCTTACATCCATCAAAAAATCCAGAAAAAATTGATCAGCTTCAAAAAAAAAAAAATTAAGTAGCATAAGTGTTTTCAATGTTGATAATAAGGCAGCCTTGGTGAGCATAAGAGACTTATTTCAAATACATACATATATATATATATATATATATATATGTACCTTTTGTCCTTAGATGAGCTTTATCTCCCACCCATGAGGAAGATTGACAGTATCCTCAATGAACAGAAACGCAGGCTGTTGAGGAGGGTCAACATGAGTGTCCAACATCAGGTGACGCTGCCTTTCAGTGATACTCAAATGTTATTCCTCTGAGTTCTCACGACCCCTTGATTTGTGTTTTCTGAGGAACATGTCTGGCAGTCTCTCACTCCCCATCCTTTCCCATTCTGTCTCATGTAGGAGGCACTGCACATGTTCCCTCAAATGACAGCAGACTCCCTGGACTCTGGAGCGGTTAAAGTGCACCTGGGTGGTGAGAGTTACAACCGCAAAACCCTAAACAGAGTCAAAAGGAGCCTTCCTAAACAGCAGGCATGTTGATTTTTTCATATTTGCATAATTAAGCTGTTCAGTAAGCGACCCCAAGAAGTATTTAGGAACTTCAGCCACTTAAAAATATGTAAAAATGTGGTTGCATTACAGGCGTGTACTGATACCGATGACATGGATTGATGCATCAGTCAAATGACTAACGAATGATATATTGATGAAAATGTGGAAGAAATATATACATATTTTTATAAATTTATTTAAGACATCAAATGTTTGATGTTTAACAACTTAATTTTTTTTTTCGGTAGCAGTATTTTTAGCATCACCTGCGGTACCTCATTTTGTTGTGTATCCCCTAATGGGGATACTAGATTTGCACAAAAGACTCACAAAGAATTGCTTATCTGTTGTCATTGCTTATATGATTGTACAAGCTAATGAGCTGTCATCAGACTAAAGTGTTTTGTATTATTGGGACAAAGGATTTGCATTTATTTTATTTTTATTTATTTTTTTCCAGAGATTAATTAAATATATCAAGATATATTTTGGTTGCATTTTCTGTTGGTAAAAATCATACCTCCACTAAAATCACCTGAGGCATTCAATTAAATATTGCAAAAATGGCAAAAAAAAGCCATAATTTGTTTGTAGAGGTCAATTGCTTTGATGTTTTGCTGACATGTATATGTCAATGTGGCTTAAAGAGACCGTTCACTCAAATAATTACTCACTCGTCTTTTGTGAAACACGAGAAGTTATTTTGAGGAATGTTTTGTGTTTTTGTCCAATGAAGGTCAGTGAGATATAAAAACAACACTTTCATTATATGGACCAAAAAAACATCGTCTTTTGTTTTGCACATATGAAAGAAAGTCATACAGGTTTGGAACAACAAAGTAAAGTAAATTCTTTGGTGAACTATCCCTTTAAGTGTCCAAAAACCTTTTGGGGCCAGAAGTCTCAAGAGCTCCCTTTCTTTGCTTGTAACCCCATCTCTCTCTTCTTGTCAGGACCTGAAACTGCCGACAGAGACTTGTCGAATATACAGTCTCTATCACTCTCTCCATCACTACAAATATCACACCTTTCTGCACTGTAAAAAGGAGGTATGAGGAAATATGAGCTTATTTGAGAAATGCACCATTGTGTCCGTGTATTAGCTCGTAAGAACCCTCTTCTTTCGTTCTCCCTCTTCAGACGGACAGTATAGAACAGGCAGCTGAGGAGGATCCAGGTCAGGAGGAGGTGGTTCAGCAGTGCATGGCCAACCAGGGCTGGCTAGAGACTCTGTTCAATTCCTTCATTGAACTGCTGAGGCTCAGCAACAAGGCTTAAGATTCAGCTTTCGACGTTCAATGTGCGTCCTATTTGGAGACAGGAGAAACTCCTCTCTCTCAAATGAAAACCGGTGCACCTCCAGGTTGCAGGAAAATGAGATTTTCCTTTGCAGAATGCGTAAGAGCCAGTGGCGGTTTAAGCTGTTGCATTTTAACATAAAAATGTTTTTGTAAAGCTTTCATTCCTCTCTCTTTCATTATGTGTCAGCTCCCTGCGACGGGAGCCACAGGGAGACGGTATGAAAAAACAAAAAAAAACAAGAGCGAGCGAGAATGTGTAAAGACAGTTGTCTGCACAGTGACGAATAAAGATAGTGCCAAAGGGAACAGGGTTGAAAACCTCACTGGTCAGCAGTGTTTTGGCAGAGGTGAGCTTTGAATGCTATGTTCCATGCATACTCTTATATATAAATATGTATTATGAACAATTATGATTTGTATTATTTATACATGGACATTTATACATGGTTACCTCCCAAAGCTGGGACAGTTTGCTGTTATTATTTTGAATAATAATGCTTTTATGAGGGTGTACATGAAATGGACCACCCATAACCCCCTATTCTCCTGTCCCCTAAGCTGAAGGACAAGGCGGACAGGATGTGGACAAAAGAGCGGGGACAAAGCAGTGTGTAGTTCCTTTTTTTTCTTCTTTTTTTTCCGGTAAAAATAATAGAGCAAAAGAAAATGTATTTAAAATAAAAAACGTGTTCTTTCTGTTTGTTCTTTAAAAGAAAATGAGGAAAAAAGAGGTGTATTTGTTCGTTTTCTCAAAGAAAACATGACAGTGCAGAGGGATGTAATAGTTTTTAAAGTGTGCGAAATGTCTGTGTTTACCGTTTGTTTTTTTTATATGTTGGTTGTTTACTATGATAATTATAATTGTTATTATTGTTATTTTGGAGGTTTGCTTATTTCTCTCCTCTGTAAATAGTGTACAGTTGCTTCGGTCTCTATCTCTCTACCTGTCCCTCATCTGTACATGAATCCTCCTGTATTTGACAAACGCAAATAAAAGAAAAGAAAAATGAGTTTATGAAAATAATGCATTTTCACACCAGACTGCTTTGGATTTTTTTTTATTATTTAATTAAAATGATTCATTTATATATGTTTTAGTCCTGCAATACGAGCTGGTATTTTGCATTTTATATGGGTAGGAATGAAACTGAAAATACATTGGAAATCAAGCAGTACAGCCAAACAACCTGCTCTAAACACTGTAATTAGATTCAAAGTTTCCAGTGCTGTGTGCTGACTAATCATTCTGCAAATGAAAACATTTCTCTGAGGATTTAAATAATGGCATTATTTTTATTCAGCACTCTCAGTGGCAGCATATACAGTGTTAGATCCAGCCTCAGTGCTTCTCTTCAAGGTAAACATTCAACTCCTGCTAGAGCGCAAAAAAGGAATCTGTAGAACTGCATTTCCTGTTGTTACCATGGTAACATAACCATGGCAACACCAGCAGCATTTTCCAGGAGTGTTTGTCTGTCTTTGGTGTGACGGCTGTCTCTCTTTGTCTCTTTCTTTCTCCGTTGCCTCTTAATAGCTTCCTATTTTACAGTTTCTAGCACATATCGTGACTCACAAGAGTTATTACATAGTTATTACATATTCTCCTATTTTGTGCACATTATAAAGTCAAATATTTTTGTCTCTCCCTTTTACTTATCGTTACTCATCATACAGAGCTTCATTTATTCTTTTTTCTTTCTCAATATAATTTGCTTTTACGTCCCTCATTTCCAACAACTGATTAAATGAACAAATAACTTATTTCCTTTTAATAAGTTATTGAATTTTTAGTTGCCCTATTATTTTATTGCTATATCAGTCATTAGTATAAAATATCTTGCACCTCTCTCTCATTAACTGTCAGCTCCTTCATTACTGATCTGTCTCACTATCATCTTCCTCCTCCTCCTCCTCTTCTTCGTCCTCCTCCTGCACAGCGCTGTGCCTCATCTGGCCACTGAGAGGCGCCAGTTTGCCGTCCGTGTTCACTCCCACTGGCTGAATGATCTTGTCTCTGAACGGGTGTGGTAAGAGTAAAAAAAAAAACATTTTAAGGGTGCTAAATATTTTAAGGGGACTACCCATCCACTACCCTAGTTTTTGAAAATGAAATCAGTGATGATTTTACCACATGGAGGAATCCACACATACCGTGACAGCCTATTGAACATATTTATGAGTTTGAGCGCCTCTGCCTCTTTCTCCTCTTCAGTCATCCCTTCCATTGGATCAGGCTGTTCCTCCTCCACCCGTCCCGTCACAGGGTTAATCCTGTCCTTGGCCTGTCTGTACTCCTCCGTGTCTGAGTCTGAGTCACTGGAGTACTGTGCTTGAGGAGAAGTGCCACGGCCATTCAAAAGACCCCGCGCCGCCAGCAGTCCCGCTGCATTACCGTAACCAGTGTACTTCACAAACCTGCTCACTGAGAGAGAAAGAGCTTACGAATATCATATCGACAGCAATCATTTAAATGTCACAGAAAGCTGTGCAGGGATTATTGTAAGCCAAGACATGGAAACGAGTTTGCATTTTATCACTTCGGGTTCCATTGACCTGAAGTCAATGGATTTTTGGTTAAATGCCTGAAATAAGGTCTGTGGTTAACAGAAGCACAAGATATTTGTGTTCATTTGTGAAGTTTATCATGATGAACAAGTGTAAGAATCAAATTTTGTTGGTCACAGAACTGATTTTCTGCAATAATCCAAAAGCCAATTGGCTTTTTCTGGCGGAAACCAGCCACGTCCTGATCTTTAGACGCATTCCTGGGACATATTTTGTTGATCCTGGAGCAACATTCCTGTCTGAACATTTAATCATAACCAAATCCCTACCCCTAAACCTAACTGTCACTATAAGTTAGTTGATGTAGAAGCACCTAACCCTAAACTTGGCATAAACTGTAAACTTGTCACTCAAATCTGATTGGTTGATCGTAATATTGATATAGGAACAGATTGAATTTGGTGAACTCAAGTTCTGTAGGGAAGCACTGTGATGCTAACCTCTGTTGGCCTACAAAAATATCCTCACCGCAGTGCTCCATATTATGGCATATGATACATGAATATAATAATCATTCAGTACCATGGTATATATCATAATGTACAGATATCAGTGCACTGTACATGCTTAAGAAGATGATGCATTTATGTACCATTTTCTTTACAGAGCACAAACAGAAGCTCAGCTGCACATTGTTTGATGTCAGTGTCGACGTGGGTCATTAGTCGCACAAGTCTGCTCCTCAGTGTGTTCCCCTGCTCAGGCCTCATCTCAACGTCCCTCAGAGGAGGAAGGATCTGCTCAAACACAGCACAGGATTAGACTACTGCTACACAGCCATGAGAATAAGAAGTATGTGCCAACTTTAATATACCATGCTTATAAAGTTCTCCAAAAGTAACACTTCACACTGAAATGTTAAAAATATTTATTTTAAAGAAAAAAAACAATTTGGAGGGGAACGTTGTACCTGCTGTCTGAGATAGTGCCTAGTTTCCCTGTGTGCTTTGCTGCTCTCCATCAACAGGTTTAAGACTGGAATCAACCTTTCCTTTGGTTTATGGCCCTGTATAATTGAAGATGTAACAGTCATCATAAAAAACTGTACAAATGTAAAATGTTTAATCTCCAGATAGGCTAAACCTCTGTAGTGTTAAAAAAAGATAGTTCACTCAAAAATTAAAATTCTGTCTTTGTTAACTTCCTCTCGTTCCAAACCTGTATGATTTCTTTTTTCTTCTGTGGACGGATAAAAACGATTTCTTAAAATATCTTCAATTATGTTCCAGAGAAGAAAAAGAAATAGGTTTGGAATGACCTGAGGGGGAGTAAATGATGACAGAATTTGAATTTTTGTGTGAGCTATCCCTTTGACGTGGATTTTTTGCATGTTTTGGAAACTGAAGCCCAGTCTCTGTATTCACTGGAAACCCCTAACCTTGGCATTGCAAGTGCCACGTTCTTGAGCTACAGGAACATTATAGAGTTCAGAGCGCTCTTTCTCACTCTGTCCAGTCTCTTTTCCATGAAGAGCAGCAAAGAGTGGACACAGTCCATGTTGACTCCACCAGACTCCTTTGAACCTTCGGATAGACGAACGGATAGCAGAACATCCAGGCATTGCAGAGGAAGTGCAGAAAGCACATTTACTGTGTGTCTGAGGAAAATCATCACAAAAGAGTTACAGAGATCAATAGGATGAAACCTCTCAAAACTTCATCACACTGGTTTGATTCTCACTCTCACCCTTGCAGCTCCTCTTTTCTTTCCTCTCCCTCACAGTTCACGAGCAGACAGTGACGCAGGACTGCAGCTAGGTGACGATATAAAGATGCAGCCTCCTGTGGCAGGAGAAGGAGAAACAAAATGTTGACAGTAAAATAAATTCCTTAACAGATAACCATCCTGTTATGGTGTACACTATCATGCCCTCATCGTATTAGGTTGTGAAAACTTTCAATCTGTAAAGATGAAAATCATAGTAGGTTTTTTTGTACAATATCACAATAGGGATGTATTTGTTGTTGTTTTTTTCAAATATGTTTAAAAAATAAATTCTTGTGATCATCTTCCTTGTGGAGCCCCAAACATGACATGCAGAAGTAAAATAGATACTGTGGCCACGAATTAAAAATTTGTTCCCTTGACTTATAATTTAAGGCCAAGTTATATTATATTAGACTGCTGAAGTCTATTGCAGGTGTAAATATTCATACATATGTCTGATTACAGTTGCAGATGGTCAATTAGCTCTCGAATGTTCAAGGACTGGTAGTTTGACCGTTTCAATGTGGGAGATGGCTTACATCTCCCATATTGAAACAGCCATAGAAACAGCCACGAATGAGGCACCTATATATACACACACACACACACACACACAATACATATGTGTATGTATATATATATATATATAAATGCCTGGAGCACACAACCAGTGAGTATTAACAATGGATTTAATGAATTATGTGAAGTTTTGTGCGATTAATTAGTTTGTCATTCCATCGTGTTTCATAATATTACATAAATCTGTATGTTCGCTAAACAGTAATATCAAAATTTCAGAAAGTGGTTTAAAAAATAAATAAAACTGAAAAACTAAATCTCAATCCCAATAATTTTGCTCTTTATGGTATTGTTAACAGTCCTGTATTTTTCTGGCCATTGTTTAAATAATCAAGTATAACATAGAGTTCAAAAGATGAAATGACCCAGATGTGGCTTCAGGGGCAATGAAACACCAAAGGGAAAAAAACAGTATTTACCTCATCTACTTCCTGTCTGTGCACATTATAGGTAATGTTGAATAGGATCTTCAGAATCTCAAGGGCACGTTGAGAAACCTCCTTACACACAGGGGGTGCTGTCAGGTCAGTCAGCACCTCATGCGTTTCACCCCAGCACACTTCTAAACACTGCTCCAGAGCTGCAGTCAGCATGGACATGCCGCGGTCCTGACAGAAAGAGAAGGCACAGAATGAGCTCCTGAAATGCCCACAGATATGAAATTCAAATTAAAAAGGCAGTTTCTCATAACACTTTCTTTTTATGTGGTCTACCAAGTATTTGAAATTTTATCACAAATTATTTTTTGTTGATATAAGTTAAACAAAAATAGAAATAAAATTCAAAAAAGTTTAAAACTAAAAATCTAAAGTTAAACAGCTAAAGTTTGGCTAAAGATTTTATTGTCCCTCATAAATTAAAATGTTCAGTAAAAATGAAAAAAAAAGAGTGATCATTTTAGTTACTTTATAACCATAAAATATGTAAATACATTACAGTTTTTCTCAGTCTCTTTGGAGCATTTCTCAGATCACAACTGAAATTCTCAAAACTACTTGAACCTCCACAACATCTAGTTACATTTACATATCATGAAAGCAATGTCTCATTCTTTTGAACAAATTGCAAATGCTTTTGTACAGTCATGCAGTTGATTATGTACAATTTAATACTGTTTCCTACATTATCAATTGCTTGTTTATCAAAATATCCTGTTGAATTGTCTTACCATTCAAAACATCTACAGTATACATAAGTTCATTAAAGTCAAAATGTTATTAATTGCAAAATGGTTGAAGTAGACATTCTTCACATTTCTATTAGACCTTTTGTAAATGTGTCCTGAAATGTGTCAAAAATTGGGAATTATTCGAGGTGGAAGGATGTGTGGTGGAAGGGTACGGAGGCAAACAGCGGAAGAGGTCAAGTTTTTAGAGATTTTTCTGAATAAGGTCCAATATACTTTATGGCCGAAGCGGGTCGAAAGGTACAGCCGAATGTTGGGAGAACAATCATTTCTCAATCATTCAAACATGTGTAAACAAAATAGGCATGTATAAAGACATGAATATATATATATATATATATATATATATATATATATATATATACTTGTATTTTTCTTTATATCACAATTGTACTGAAATTTTTTGACAGATGAACCGTAAAAGTGTAATGCCGTTCATCCTGCAATCAATATCCCACATGGAGTGTAAGTAAATTTGTACTGTTGAAATGTGTAATGTGCGCATTTTCAATCATTGTCATGAAAATTGTAGCCATAGTTTACATCTGAAAATACTGACAGAGTTTTCTGTTGTACTGACAGCGTGGCTAAACATTTTGACTCTCTTGTTTGTGAACAATGACTTGTCATTCTGATAGCACTGATAGGCTCATTGACAAATAATTTTGAGAGATGAACTAAGGATTTTGAGCAAGTTACAGGCCTTTGCAGGTAATCAATCCATTGTGTGGTGCTGTTTGTACAAATTGTTTCACGAAACGTACTGGTTTGCAAACGTTAAGGATGATTCGAGAAAGGCTCCAAAGCGACTGAGAAAAACTAATACAGTACTATTCAGATATTTTGATAGTCCAGGTTTACAGTGTTTATCAGTCGCTTTGGTACATTTCTTGAACAAACTAATGGCTAGATGTTTTAGGGCTGAGACTATTCAGCAGAGAGCCAGTATGTTATGTTTTGATCAACATGACAGACATAAGAAATTGATGATGTAGGAAGCAGCAAGTAGTTGTACATAGTCAATTTCATGATGTACTAAAGCACTGGCAATTTGGTCAAAAGAAAGGAAAAATTCTTTAATGATGTGCACACGTGACTAGATGATGTGGAGGTTGAACAAGTAGTTATGAGAATTTCAGTTGTGACAAGTGCAATTTTATACAAAATGTAACGGGGAGTCCCTGCTCTATCGTTCTCTCCACCAAGAGGCCATTGGCCTGAATAAGTTTGAACTGCTGCTTTATAGGAGCACAATATTTCCATATTCCATACGCGAATCATTAGTGTGTTACCTTGCGGAGCTCTATCCTAAGTTCAGGCCGTAAAGCAGTCAAGAGAAAGAGAAGCCGCAGTTCAAAAAATTGACCATTTGGAGGTGATGAGGAATGTATACCCTCCTTCAGTCTCTCTGACAGGCCGTGGAGCAACCTGATGAAGAAAACAAAATAACGAATCAGACAGAGTGAGGTTTCTCTAACGATTTTGAAGTATTTGATGACACCGTGCATGCCAAATATTTCAAATGTAACATCTCAAATTTGAGCTATACTTCAGGGCGCTGGCTCTCTCTTGTGCTTTCGGGCTGTTGTAGATGACATTGCACAAAGTTTTCAGTGCCTCTTTTCTCCAGACCTCTCCATCATCATGCCCCTCTTCCCCCTCTTCATCCCTCTCTCCTCTGGCATCCCTCTTTCCTCTTGTCAACACCCCACAGACCCCATCTTTCCTTACACTTTCTTCGTTCTGCGTTTCTCTCGCAGTAATACAGTTAGATGTTATATTCACAGGGTTGAATTGCCAACCTCCTTCAGTGACTGAAGACTCGGCACAGGCTGCAGAGGCACAGACTGAATCATCTGTCTCATCGTAACATGTTGGGCATTCGGTATCGCTGCCATTATTTTCTGGCTGTGTCTCCGTCTCATTCTCAGGAGGGATGTCACTGTGGGAGGAGCCCCACTGAGCGTCCTCTTCTTCGGGCCAGGTGGGCAGGGAGGAGATGCCCCCGAGTCGAGCGAGAGTTAGAATGGCGTAGTCCGTCATCAAGGGTGCCAAGGCCTTTCGGTCCCGTGAGATGATTCGCAGAGTTCGCAAACACACCCTCAAAACGCCCGGCTGCAGCCGCATGCGAATAAACCATATCAGAGCGGCGGCAAGCCTCTGGAGGACACCGAAAAGAGAAAGTTGAAAGATATTTTTAAGGGCTTTTTCATAAAATGTGACAAAGTAAACCCCAAACTGAATTAAAGTAAAAAAAAGAAAAAAAAAGAAGAAAAAGCTAAAGTTTAGCTAAACATTTTATTGTTCCTTACAGATGTTAAACTATAAATCAGCGATAATCATTTTAACGACTTTGTAACCATAAAATATGAAAATACATTAATTTGGCACTATTCGTGTGTTTTTGTTGCACAGGTTTAAAATGCAGCAATCAAAATTGAATCATCTTTCTCTTCACCAAGAGGCCATTGGGCTGAAAAAGACTCCTGCTTTATGGACAAGGTACAATTTTAATGTAAGGAACTGAAATTCATATAACTGTAATATTTAGAAAATATTGTTAAGAGAAACGTTTTGAAGTATGACATTTTTATTATTATTATTTGAACAAAGTTTGAACGTCTTTGAGAAAACCTTTAAAAGCTTTTAAGTTTTAAGAAGGCTTACAAATAGAAGATGGAATATCAGAACAATTGATAGATTTTTTTAATTTTTAATTGCAATTTAGTCAATTCTTCAACTTCCTGTGAGGTGTGGCCAGTTTGACTCAAATTCTAAATCAACTGAAATGATGAAAATTCTTCATTTCTATAAATGAACTAGAATATATGGATGAGATTCTGGGTCGTTCGAGTCCTTTTGGTCACACTGCATGAGAGAAGTTACGCTCGACTCACCCTCCGCAAAACAAGATCTTGATCCTCATTCTCATCAGAGTCAAAATCAGAGTCAGAGTCTGGAATATACTCTCTCACTTTATTCCTACGGAACTGGGTGGAGAAGAACAAACACAAGTATGTTTACAAGAGACAAGAGACAAGAGAAAGTGGGGTTAAACAAGCAGAAAAAAACATGAGCTTTTGCAGTGAGTGAGAGATGACAGGGGTAGAATAAAGTCAATGAATGCCCTTCAAGCTCAAGATTCAGATTTAAACGCTGGCCTGCTCTTAAGAAATCAACAACAGAAGTTCACTGAAGACTAATAAAAGCTTCGGGTGGAATCCATGAACACGGAGGAGAGATTATAAAAGCTTTATTTTGTGAGCACAGGCATGATGAACAGCTCTAAATGGCTTTTGTGAATGTATGAGTACCAATAAATTATCTTTTTGACACACGGCACAATAATTGGTGCTCAGTAACAACAAAATAATGAGCTCAAAAGAGTTAACAGGCCCTTCCGACACCGACATTCTGGGAGCCGGCATGTACAGGTGCCCCAGGGTGAGATAGACGGCGAGTATATTAGTTTCAGATTATCCACCGCTCTCGTTTCTCTTCCCCACAGACATCTCACTCCCTTCTTTATTTATCTACAGCAAATACCTGCTCTTTTTCTGTAGGTCATGTGAAAGATTTACCTCATCCAACTCTCTTTGCTGTTCTCAGTTCATCCATATAGGAGAATGAGTCATGAGTATTGGGAAAAAGAGAAAAACATGTGATTTGTGAGTATGGTACGCACTGAAAGAATGAGATGAGGGTGAAGTGAGGGATAAAGATAAGTGAAGGTGGATGAGTGAGATTTACATTATTAGCTGTGTTAATCCACACCATGTGTGTCCTCAGATTGAGGACAGACGGATAAACACACAAACATTAGGATTTAGAATTTACCTTTCTTCTCTCCTTTTCTTCCACATCAAAAAAGAAACATTTCGAGTTCTGTGAATAATTAAAAGGTGAAATATCAGAGAGACAATGGCTCTGCAAACGCTAGACACATTAAAACTCCACCGCATCACAGAAATTTTTAAACGACTGGATAAGTAATGAGAAACACCCTTCAGGTTTACCCCAGTTCTGTTGTCATGGAAACTGCTAATATCTGAGTGTTGTAGAAGTAGTAGAAGATTCTAACAGTTTTTCTTTCTGCCTAGCACTGATGATCACATTGAGCACGAACTAATCTGATTATATTTAATTATATTTCAGCGTTTCGCTAGCAATTCTATTTACCTGAGCGTTGTAATCATCCAGATGTATTTGAACATTGTCCTGGTCGCCTTGTTTGATGAACTGAATAATCTTCTCCACGTCCACAGGCATTCCTAATAGTAATCAACCAAAATATACAGCATATGTAAAAATAAATTGACTTGAAGAGTATTTGTAAAGACGTCCTGGTAAATACATTCATGTTTCTGCACTTACCCTCTGTGGTTATAAAAGCACAGGTTTTACAAATATGCGATGAGTTTCCCCGGTTTAGTGTGCGTATGTGCCTGTCCTCGTGGATTCCTATTTGTAATCTGACAGGCCTCAGATTTAGCTTTGAGTTTTCCTAAACTAATCCCACCCATCCTCTCTCACTCATTCACTGCTCATAAAACTAGTCTGATTGTGAATTTGGCCCTGTCTGTTGACAGAGGTTTGCTGTATTGTGTTTTCTTCCTTTGTTAATGATGTTAATACAACTTACTGCAATAGATATCTTCAGAACAGGAGCACTAATTAGTTAAAAAGCCAAAAGGGCCAGACAATGGGAAGAAAAAATATCTTGAGCAGCCATGCTGGCATTCAGACAACAGTGAGAAAAGACAGAGGGTTGGAGAGAGAGAGAGGGGAATGAAAGCAGCACAGGTTTCTACAAAGCTTAATAGGGGTAATTAAACAAAGTGGGGTCAGAAAGAGAAAGGCTGGGGTGACTGGGGGTAAACTGATAGGGGTAATTATTCGTACTGATTGAAGGTGATTAATTGAGGCTAGTTGTTCAGATACAGCTCACTGATGGACTCTCATAAAAAGCAGAGTACATTAAAACAGAGAGACAGGACAAAAACAGCGAGGGAGAGAAAATAACCCCAGTACCGGCGGGCTGGGGGAACACATTCACTCCTGTCAGGACACAATCAACCTGACCAGACAGAATAGGAGTAGATATATTCTTTGTTTCGTGATCTGTTAAGTTTCCTAAAAAGGAGAATGCACAGATCCGGATTGCTCCTGTTGTGTCTGTGTGTCGGCTCTCTGGCGACCCGCAGTGGCGCGTTCGGGAATCGAAAGCTGTGCGGGATTCAGCTTGTGGAAGCGCTGCTGGTTGTCTGTGGGGAAAAGGGTCTCTTCTACCAGCCTGGCAGGCGTGTCAGTCTCCGTAAGTTTTGTTGCACATGCTTTTCTGTGTGCGTTTACAATTGTGCATTTAGCAGTGTCCAAATGAAAGAGTAAGAAACGAGACACGTTCAATGTCACAATATTTTATTTTATTTAAATTTTGGCGTTAAGAGACTATAGTAGAGAAGAGAACATTTTTTTTTTTTTTTTTAAATCTGTCATTAAAATGTCTTTATTCTGTGTGAAAATGTGTGGACAAAGTTTTCGAGCTCAAACTGCCCGTTGACTTCCCCTGTGTGAAAAACAAACAAACGTTTCTCAAAATATCTTCTTTATGTTCCATAGAAGAACGAAAATCATAAAGGTTTGGGGATGACAAAAGGGTGTTGAAAAAACCCCACCATATGCTGGTTAGGTATGTTTTGAATCTGGTTTGAGCTGGTTTATGCTGGTCCGGATCAGTTTAGGACCAGCACTTGACCAGCTAAGGACGACCATAAACCAGCTCAAACCAGCCTCCATGCTTCAAAACATACCAAAACAGCAGGCAATTTATGACATAATGTTCATTTTGGGGCAAACTATCCCTTTAAGTCACAAATATCTGAGAGTTTGAAATTAACAGGCTATTGATAAACCATTAGAATCCATTAGAAAAAAGATCAGGTTCATTTTTGTGACAGTATACAATTATGAATCCCCTGTACCATCGCTGGTCTCACCTCACTTAGCCATGATATTTATTGGAAATTCATTCAGGTCACACTTTATGTATGTGTTCTGTAGGACATTTAAAACTCTTTGATTAATTTACCACTAGTGTGTGCGTGATACGCCTATATAGACTGCGTTTTAATCCTTTGCACCGCTGTTTTTCAACAGGCGTCATGAGGAACAGCGCCCCCTTCCTGCGACAGACGGGAGTGGCTGCTCAGAGCGCTGGCAGAAGCAGTGTTGCAAAGAGAGGGATTGTAGAGCAGTGCTGCCATTTCTACTGCGACTACTATGACCTGGAGAATTACTGTAACACATAGAGAATCCGATGCATCCATCAAGTTGCGTTATTTAAGTTCCGTCTGCAGGTTTGGGATATGGTTGGCCTATTTGTATGGTGTAAAGCAGCGAATGAAGGATTACTCGAAATGTCACTCAATGGCCATGTTTTCAATTAAAAAGTTTGCAAACATTAAAAATCTGACTGTTTTTGTTGCTGTTTGCTCAAATAGCACAGAAGTACTTAATACTAATTATTCATGCAGTTAATTACAGTAAAATATTCTTTAATGCATTATTGTGGCTCAGACAGTAAAAACACGGCGATAGCAAAATCAATGGTTTGATTCCCAGGAATGGCATTAACTGATAAAAATGTAATGTAATTCGCTTTGGGTTTTTTCCAAGACATGGTTTTAATGTGAAGTTTTTTTATTGTCCAAAGAGTCTGTAGAAGTAGTCTGTTGTGCGAAACATGTAAATTTCCCAACAATTTTAAATCGTGTGATAGGCTTATAATTATTCCAATTAATTGAATTGATTTACTTAGGCCTACTAAACAGTACTATTTCACAATCACTTGAGTATCAGGCTCGAACAATCACCATATCCTACACCAGACCAGCAAAAATGAACTAGGCCTACATGACATTACGAATTAATAAATGTTAATGTACTGCAATCATTTGAGCCTAAATCATTTGATAGATTTTCCATGCTGTAGAATATTTCCTTCATTACAGGGACATTTCTGTTCGCCTCAGAGTAGCCTTTGATGAAAAACATCATTTCCCATAAGCCCATGCCGGCAGTTTCACAGAAGGGGAAGCAAAATGGCGGAATCGGATGGGATGGGCCTCTTATTGTGTTCCTAAAAGAAAAATGTTTCGTGCGTCTGCATGTCGTTTTAAAGTTCACAAAAACACTGTGCTGGGTTTCAGCGGGTTTCTAGCTTTGGGATTCACCAGCCGGCTCATCTTTGCTCTATGAAGGTAAATAGCTCTTATAGCTTGTCTAACTTAGCCAGTCAGCTAACCCCTGTGGACGACAAATTGTAGGCAATAAATTATTGTCGCTAGTGCGAGAAGGTTGTTTAAAATGAAGACTTGATATGAGGGTCAGCTAGTAATAATAAATGCATTCAACAAGAGCTTTGGCAGTTGTTCTCCTGACAGTTAACAAGTGAGGACATAGGTAGGCAAGCACTGCAGTGGTGCACACGAACTAGATAGCATCGTCTGTAGCATCATCTCAAATCAATGTCATCCACTGGACACGATCAGTGCTGTCACTGGGTCAAGAGTTGAAGCCACAATGTTGAATGCCAATACAGGTCATGTTATCTCATCCGTTTACTCGAGTGATCAAGTTCCCCTCAGTGCTCTTCTAGTCAAAGGTAGATTAAATGCACAGGTAGTTTTTATCACATCCCTCAGGTATGGTTATCATAACGGGTGCAGTTTTATGAGCTGAGGTTTCAGATCTAGGTTATTCATAACAGTAGTGTTGTCTACTATGTGTAGATGGGAACACATGGACAGTCTGAAAATGATGGAGAAGTTGTGCCAGGCAAGGTAAGTTGTCATATAAAGCTAAATGAAACCGTTCTTGTTAGTGCAGGAGCACGTTGGACACTCACTGTGATCAGACATATATACACTGTAGACGACGAGAGGAAGATTTAGTATGTTTAGCTTTCTGCTGAATACACTAATTGTCTTCAGTCTCATCTTCTTGTAGTCACAGACTGAACAATGTCCCGACGAAGAGGAGGAAGTGGATTCTAAAGCGGACAGAAGGACAGTTGGCTTAAGATGTTTCCAGGGAAATAGAGAGACCTCCGAGGATGAGCCTAGCGAACTGGTAAAGTAAAATCATTTACGCTGTTTGCATAATTGTATGTTATTAGGTTCTGTCTTGTTACTTGCTTTGTCTGTAATTTACTCTGTTTGAAACCTGTGACCTCAGTTGACCTATTAGCTGTTTAATGTGTGTTGCACTCTTGTAGGGGGCTTCTGTTGTTACGTCCTCTGAGCCTGCATTTCTTGTGCCTCAGCTCAGCTCTCAACCTCAGTACCTAGACTGGTAAGTGCTTAATTAAACACATACAATTCAAAATAGTAGCTATTGATGTCCTATCCAACAATTGATTTTATGTCCTATTTATATGATATTTTTTTTAAATGCTCAACTTAGAGGGATGTGAGTGTTGTGTCAGTGATGTGTTTGTTGATTGTTATAAAGGATTGTTTTATTGTATTTGTAGCGTGCTGGCCTGTTAAGGCAGAACACTATACATTTTCTCAAAATTTTGTTATGATCAAAATGAGGTCCACTAGACTTTAAACTATCGTGTAACAGAAGGGTTTACCTTGACTCTGCTGAGATTTAGAGTAGTGATATTTTCACGAATGGGTTGGCTGAGAGCCGTTTTTCTTTTATTAAAAGACAGAATAATTTGATTATCCTCTCGCTACATGCTGTTTGCTCTAAATTTGTTGTACTCGTAATGTTAAAAAAATTTTAACAAAAAATGTTTACTTGTAATTAACACTTAATTACATGTCGTTAAATGTAATTAACACTTATTGTTGGGGCCTGTTTTGTAATTCAAATCAATGTAATTCAAAATCTATAAAACTTGTATTAAGGAAATTGTTATATAATAGTTTTGTTTTCTTCTCCTTTAGTGACTTTGATGTGGAGCTAACAGCAGAGGTGAAAGTAGAGGACGGCGCATCTCTTGCTTTGTTGACATCTGTTACCCCAAGCCTTGGTTACCAGAAACCAGGTATGTTTAATTCTGGACTTTGTGGTTGAGTAAATAGTACTGTAATGTGTGATCAAACTAATTTTTTTATTTTCTGTCTTCTATAGGATCTTTTTTGAAAGGACATTTTCTCTTTCCAGCATCTTTAAAAAAAAGAGTGTCTATTGACAGTTCTTTGCCTTCAGGCTCTTTTCCTGGATGCTGCTCAAGTGTAATTCAAGCCTTGGGAAAGATGCAACTTCCCTCTTCCCTTAAAATCTCTGAGAGGGTCATAGAAATGGCAAAAAGCCCTCTCCCCTCATCACCCTCCAACTCACCATCATCTCCTTCATCTGCTCCCTCTTCCCCCTCTTCCTCCCCCTCATCGTCATCTCCTGGTGGAATGGGTACAAACTACCGTGAGGATGAAGACAGAGGCCATGCAGGAGACAGCAGAGGCAGCAAAGGAACTGGAGACTTTGTGTCATCCACGTCATCCACTTTGGCGCCATCCTCAATGCCTGTTCCACCTTCTTCTAATCCTTCACTCCATGCATCTTCATCATTCACACATCCATGCAATGACGGACAGAGGGAGAGTTTAGAAAATGACATATATGACCCCTTTCACCCCACAGAGGGCGAGGGGGAGAGAGACCGGGCATCCACTGATGATGAGGAGGAAGAGGTTGATAAATATGATCCTTTTGAACCAACAGGTTCTCCAGCCTCTGAAACAGAGGATGAGAAAAAATGTGTGGATGAGGGAGAAAGCAGCATTAATTGTGAAGGGAATGCTGCAAAAGCTGAAAGAGCAATGGAAATGGGGTCGCCTGCTGGCACAGAGGGGGGGCCTCCAGATTCAACAGAAATTGACGCTCCATCTTTGATGTTCAATAATGTACCTTTAGAACTCAACAGTAAGCGATCCATCAAAGATAGAATGAGGGAACAGGGGAAAAATCAAAGAGAACTGGGGACAGACTCTGAGCACTCTGAGATAGAAGAAGGAGAGATAGTGGGGGCCAATGAAAGAGGAAGAGAACGAGTGATTGAGAGAAGAAGGGAGGTGTTGCTTCCATCCTCAAGCAGTCCCTCTTACCTTCAAGGGGGTGTCCCAAAACCAGAGAGGATCTTACGGGTCTTAGAGGGTGATGGGTTTGTATCCGTCCGTGCTGATGAAGAATGGGAGAGGGAGCCAGTGGCTTCTGTGGGTGTTGGAGATCTGAGACGAAAACTGACGAGTAGGCGAAAAGAAAGATTCAGATCATGCCCTTCTTCTGCATCCATATCACCTCCTCCTGCTCCTGTTTTGCCTTTGCCCTCTCCTTCCTTTCCCAATTCTCCACCTCTATCCACTGATAAAGGGAGAAGTCGTAAATCCTCCAAGAGTTCTAAGGACAGGGATAGACGCAAGCGGAAAGAGGGAAGAGGAGAGAAGGAAAAGAGGAAAAAAAGGAAAGAGGGAAAGGAGTCAGGTGAAGTGAAAAGAGAAAGCAAAGAGAGGGACCATGAAAAGAGAACTGAAAAAGAGAATAAAAGCAAGGATAGGGAGAGAGGGAGAAGCAGCCAAAGCGATAGTCGCAAGAGGAAGAAGAGGCGCGGGAGCACTCCAGAACCTTCTTCCCGCTCCCACTCCCAGAATGCCTCCCGACATGCACACAGTCACAGATCTTGGTCCAGCCCCTCGGAGGACCGCCACAAAGATAGAGACCGAGATAAAGAAAGGGAGAGAGAGAGAGAAAGGAACCATGAAAGAGACCGGGATAAGGACCGGTGGCGAGATGACAGGGACCGAGAGCGAGACAGAGACTCCAGAAGAAGAGATGGACGAAGGAGAGATAGGGATGAGGATAACAGGAGGTCAAGCAGCAGAGAGAGAGGCAGTACGAAGAGGGGCAGAGAAAGCAGTGACAGGAGAGACAGAGAGAAAGACATTATTAGAGATAGAGATCGAGACAGGGACAGGAGAAGAGATAGCAGGCCTGTTGTACCCCCATCAATTCAGGATCTCAATGGCTCTGATCTTTTCGCGATCAAACGTACCATCACTGTCACCACCACTACAACGACCACCACAGTCCCAAGTTCACCACCTTGTAGCCAACGGCGCTCCCACAGCCGATCCCAGAGCTCTGACAAACATCATAAGAGGAAGAAGAAACGAAGGAGACGGTCAGATGATGACGAGAGAAAGGACGAGGAGCACAGGAGTAGGTCCCGACCCACCTCCATAACGCCACCTCGTTATCATGGATATGAATCGGATCATCTCTCTGACCGTCCTGAGGTAGACATGCTCTCTTTGGATGGGGAAGCACTGGATTCAGACTACCCTTCACTAGAGGACTCGCCACTACTTCCTCCTCCTCCTCCTGAGCCCCCTCTACCCAGTCCCAAAATTAAATCCGGAGCACCCAAAACAAGCCGACATCTGAAGAAGAAATCCAGACCTGGCAAGACAGTTGGTCAGTCTGAATCCACCTCATCCTCCTCTTCTCATAGACCAAAAGCCAAAAGTAAAAACCTTTTGTCATCTCTCTCACCACCTCTTTCTGCATCCTCAGGCAACACCACCTCCCTTCAGCCCACAGCATTCTCATCCACTACTAAACGATCACGGAAAGCCGGCAAGGAAAAAGTAGGAAAGAAGGATGCCGGGCGTTCTGGCAGGTCCAAAAAGCTCAGTGGCAGTAGCAGAAAGGGTAAGCTCCAGTCTAAAGTGTCTGTCTTGGTTCGTGAGGGTGTTAGCAGCACCACTGGGAACTCTGGGAAGTTGGGCCTTGACCTTCTTGGACCTGCTGGTGTTGTAAGTGGAGCTTCAGGGCCCTCAGTTGTTGGTGGGTCTATTGCCGTGGTGTTCCGCCGGGACAATGAGAGTCGGTCACCGTTTCTTAAGCCTTGCTCAGAGACACTGGCTCTTCCAGGTAGAGGCAAAGACCCAAGCAAAACTGGGAAGCAACGCAATATTCTCGGGCCTCCGTCGTCAACAAATCCGAGTGGACTGAAGTTGAAGAAAGCCAAGCCAAGCTCTGCTACATCCACATCCTCATCTGCCTCTTCCCCTACTTCCTCACTGGCAGCAAAACGTAGAAGGAGGCCTGGAAAGAAGCCTAGAGAGAAAGGGCTAACTGTGGATGGAAGTGATTCTAAAGGCGCTAATAGTAATTGTAGCACAGTTGGTGGTGGTTGGGCAGGGGTATCGACAGAAATGCAGCCGTTGCTTGTGGTTGGATCCAAGCCGTCCAGTCCTCCTTCAGCTCTTCCTGGTCCCACTCCCTCATCCTCTTCATCATCCTCCACTTCCTCATCAGCAAGTATCCTTCCTCCATCCTCGTCACCACCCCACACACCCCCTTTATCTTTGCCTCCGTCTCGAGATACTAGAGAGTCATCCCCAGACTCTCAAACTGTTGATAGTAGCTGCAAGACACCAGAGCCTTCATTCCTTTTGGAGGAGGGCCCTGGTCAGTCCAAAGCCTCTTCTCTCACACCTTCAAAGTCCCCTGCAAGCCCTCCCAGTATGCTATCATCACAGATCAGGGGAGATCCCATATCCCAGTCAACTTCCAGTGCTAAACCTCTCCTACCAGATGATCAGAAAGCATCACCACCATGCTCCACTTCAGCAGCTTTGGTGTCGGCCTCCATCTCTCATTCCAGTGCTCCTCTGACAAATGACCCTTCCTCCTCCTCCTCTTCTTCAGTGTCCTCATCTTCAGTAAACAAGCCACCGCCACCTCCGCCCCCACCCCCATCAGCTCCGCCTTTACCTTGGAGTCTACAAACTGGAGTGGACTGTACTGCTGGAGGTGTTTTAGCATGTGAGTGTTTAATGCATGATTTTTAAGTAATTCCCTGTTGACATTCTTTTTGAATTTTTAGTCTGATTAGAAGTCATAATGTCCTACTGTTAAATCCCTTTTCAGTGACAGCTCTTCTTTTCAAAATGGAGGAAGCCAATATAGCCAGCAGAGCCAAAGCACAGGAGTTCATCCAGGCCACAAGTCAGGTAAAATCTACGATATTATAAAGGGGGCACTCACAGTACTTTTCTTTCCATGTTCAAAGTCTAAAGCCCAGGGACACACTTAACCACTGTAAGCCTGATTACGAGTATAGTTTCATACTTGCGACTGATTAAGCCCAAACGCGCCAAGTCAGAGCCAGTTGCATTCAGTCGGTCTTTAAAATCTTACAGTGTACTGTCTAAATATTCTAATATTGTATATATATAGTATAATATAATATTTTTTTAATAAAGTCACTGCCAGTCCTCCTCACAAAGATTTTTCTAAACGTTTAATTTTGCGACTGATGACACCAGTGACCATAAAACTAGCTTAATTTAACAGTTTACTAGCCTCCAATTCTATGTGTTGAGTTCAAATTCAAAATGGATTGCCTCTCCAACCAGGATCTCACCGATATCCTGCGCGTTTTTTCATTTTTTAGTTTTTCTGCTTAAATGGAGCTGCAGATAAATAGCGCCAGTTGTTTGTTTACACCCATGTTCGCTTTGGTGCAAGATCTTGTCCGCCATTGAGTTATCGCGATATATGCCTCTCATGATTCCTCTATCGTTCAGTGTGTTGTGTAGCGGTCTGACTCAGTCACAAACGTTTATGCTTTTCTCTGACTGTCAAAGATTAAAATCTGCTCCGGTCTTAGGAAACAGTCTGTAAGTGTGTTCAGTTCAGTCTTAGAATGTTTCAGCTAGTCGTTAAGTCGTGTGTCCCTCGCTTAACGTGACCAGGCCTTAATAACTATGTATAATGTTGTTGTTTCCTTCTGTATGTACAATGCTCTGCCAAATTCCTAAAGTCTAGTTAATCAATAGTCTCAGTCACTATTGGTTGTGAATTTCAATTATTTACCTAACATTAACTGGATAGTGTAATACAATTGTATTTTTCTTTCAATTTACACAGATTCTCTCTCAGGCCAATCAGAATCAGTCACAGCCACACCCTCCTTCATCATCCTCATCTATATCATCACAAGTTCCTCCTCCTCCATCACATGCTCCTCCCTCAGGACCCACTCCTGCACAGTTCATTCTCCACAGCTCTGTTCCATTGGTTGGCTGCACCAAAACGCCTCCTTCGCACTTGCACCCTGGACTCTCAATGGGAGGAGGCTGTGCTCAGACTCCGCCGCCTCCAATGCCAGTGGGAATGACAGGGCCAACAGGGGGCAGTGAAACGGGCTGGGACAATGAAAGTAAAGACCCTGACAAGGTATCAGCATTCCTTCCTTTCTGTACATTTATATATTTCCTTTAATATATATGTAAAGATTCTAGTTTGACTTTGTTGGATTATTGAATCTAAGAAGTACATTTATTTAACAGTTTGAGCTCTGAATTCAAATTCAGAGCAAAATGGAATGTGTAATGTGCATGTAATGATTATTTACTTAAATCTGAAGACAATTAGATTTATTAATTTAATGGGTACCTATTATGCCCCTTTTTACAAGATGTAAAATAAGTCTCTGATGTCTACTGAGTGTGTCTGGGAAGTTTTAGCTCAAGATACCCCACAGATCATTTTTTCAGTTTTAGGGGATGAGCAAAAACAAGCCGTTTTTGTGTGTGTTCGTTTAATGAGCTGCTGCTCCCGGCCCACTTTCAAGAAAAGGACAGAGCTTCAAGAGCTCATGCAACAAGCTAACAGGACAATCTCAAGCATTGAGTGTGTCTGAGTCAGACAATAGTGTGCTTCCATTACCTTTTAATTTGTGCCAATTTAAATTGCGAATTGAATATATACGCTCAATGGTAACAAGTCAGTTTCACTTCCATACGTCGCAAAAAAGTTTTTCTGCATTTACAGGTCACATGCCATATGCCATATGCTAAAGTCAGTCATTCTTTAAAGAAGGCGTGATATGTTTGGACAGAAGATGAAGAGTTCCTAATTACTTTAATGAAGAGTTCATCATTAAACTCATAAAAGACAAAAGTATTACAGGACTACTAGATTCTAAACAACAGAAATTCTACAATTTGAATTTATCAAGACCTTGAAGCAGATAGGACGGAGAATCACCTAGAAACACCTCATACGTGGCTGCTCCCAAGTATAATGGGCATTCCTTGCCATAAATGCTCGGATAACATGCCTATGTCTCCTTTGATTAAAAATAATGGCTGGTGCAGTGGCTGGGATATGAGTAAACCTACCATCATCCGTTGCTAAGATTTTTGTAATGACTCACCACAAGAGGAAAAAAAAGATGGTTTTGTTTCATTTCTCAAAAATGTTTTTTTATCGATATTTAGAAAATATCACAAAAGTTTTGTGCACATTTGTAATGGAAATGCGGCTAATGATGCCTACAGAGCAAGAGAATATGTGCTGCATGAAGCCAGAACAGGTGTAGTTTAGTTTAATTGCAGGTCATTATTAAAGTAATAACAGATAATAGTTTAATTTGTAACATAATTTTGCTTCTTGCTTTTATCCACTATTAGTACAAGCCTGTTGTACCGGACCCCGTCCAAATGATGGCCAAAACTTAACTGATGAGTTTAATGAAGTTTATTGTACATTACACAAAAGATGAAGCGTCCCTTTTCACTCCAGAAAATCACTGTAAGAGCTGAATAAAACACTACAAGAAGTAAAGTCTTGTAATTAAATTCAATTCTTTCTTCCTTGCATTAACATACACAGCAATCGAATTAAACAAAAACACTTGTTACAACTAACAGTTAACAAATATGTACAGACCTTATTCTTTTGTTCGATGGAGGTGCTTAAACTGGTAAACTTTAAACTGATAAACTGTTATTTGGAAAAATACTTCAATGAACTGTAATGAAGTGTGTGCTCTCCCTGCCGTGACCAGTATCGCTCCGGAGACTATAATCTGGATCACGAATGGTTAGTCCTTATCCGTCTTTGAGTATTGTCCCTTTGCATTGACCCTCGTTCCCAAAGCAGTTTAAGTATATTTTGGGGTGCATTAACTACAATAAAGAATCCACTCCATCGTCAGTGGCTCAGATTTTGGAAGAAATTGAAGACTCCTATGTTCATTCTTATATCCAACAACAGAACACCAGGACTGCTTACAAGACGTTGTAGGTAAAGCTTCTTGAGCATGGAGAAAATAGCGGACAGCATACAACTCGATGAGGGTGGAAACTATGGTAACACAGGAATGTCAGTCACCGGCTGTGGGCGGGGCCTGAGCAGTATGACATCACACTGCTCAGAGAATCAAAACGGCATGTCTAGTGAGACTGCTTTGAATTAATGGGAATTTTTTTTTTTTTTTTTTTTTTAAAGGAGTGGGTGGATTCTTAATTTTATTCACGCACTGCCACACATTAATGTCCAAACACCATGTAAAAGTGGATTTTGCATGATAGGTGCCCTTTAAAGACATTGCCCTTTAAATATATTGCTTGATAATTTGGAGTTTCCTTGCTTCCTGTTTCAGTGATTTTATATATATATATATATATATATAATTTTTTTTTTCTTTCCCTGGAAATCAGAGGAGCAATATGAGAAGTTAAATGTTTATCATGTTGCAATTCAAATTGCTATCACAATGTTTAAGTAATTGCAGTATGGTTTTATTTGCCCAAGTCTTGTAACCCTGTCTATAACAAATTAATTCTAAATCGCTTGCTTTTGCTTAGTATCTGAAGAAGCTGCACACCCAGGAGAGGGCGGTAGAGGAAGTGAAATTGGCCATCAAGCCATACTACCAGCGCAAAGACATCAACAAAGATGAATACAAGGATATCTTAAGGAAAGCTGTGCACAAGGTAAATATAGCTTTAAGATGACCCTGATTTGCAGCACATAATGTGCTTGAAATAAATATCCAGCAAGAGTGTTTCAGTGTAACTAAATCTGTCTTTACCGCACAGATTTGTCACAGCCGAACAGGTGAGATCAACCCAGTTAAAGTGAATAACCTGGTCAAGCTTTATGTCCAGAGGTACAAGTATTTTAGAAAGCACGGCCGCAAGATGGACGAGGAGGAAAAAGAGGACAGGGAATCTGCCTCAATGCATTCCTCAACATGATTGGACAAAGACTGTTTATTTCTCTCCATCTGGTCAAACAAGTTTGCAAAATCTCCTCCCCTGCACGTGTTTGGGCCCACCGTGGCTATTGAGTGACAGTTGTTTGTTCTATTGTTCTGTTCCCCTCTGTGTTGACATCATGTAGACTTGAGTACTCCACCCTCCTTCCCATCTCTCTTTCTTGTCTTGCTATAAATATGTATGACTATAGAAACGTAAGACAAAAAGTATACTTAAAGCGTTCTAAAGTATACACTCGAGATGGAGAGATAAAGATGGCGCGCCAACACTCTTACACATAATAATCAAATTGTACATATAAGTACACTACATAGGTGTTCTTTCTTCCTCTCTCCCTTTCTGAGAAGAGTGCACATTTTAAATAGTCAGCTAGCCTACACATTTATTACTATTGAGGTTTTGAGTGTGAGAGAATGAATGACAGAATTGAGAAAAGAATGTTATATTTACCCTTTCGAATTGTCTTTATTCCTAGGATTGCGAGCGCAACCTGTTTTTTTCCCACTGTGTCAAAGAGCATTCATTTGTACTTAGACACACAGCACTCTTTAAAGGTTTGAGATAGCTCTGGAATGGAGGATATGCACCATCGGTTCCATCGCCCATAGAACATTGAATGTGTATATAGATGGAACAAAATGATGTTTGATAATGTTTGGGGTTTTTTTTACTTCAATTGCAGACAACTGAAATTAAAAAGTATTCTGACAATGTCATCGCTTACCTAGAGATTTTATTTTCCCCAGTCAAAGTTTCACATAATATAATTGAGTTGGCCGAAGACAGTCGTTGGAAGAGGTACTACAGTGTGTATATGAATGGTTGAAGTAAATGCATGTGTTTTGGATTTTATTTGTACTGAAGAAATCTGTAGTGAATTTGAAGGTCACATGAGCGATTAAATTTGTGCCCTTACTTCCAAACAAAGATGTCTGGCTCTTTTCTGACTCAAACCAACAATTATCTCTTCTATTTCTTTGGCACCATTAGTCTTATTTCCTCCAGGTTTAGGTACACTTATATGATGTCAGAAAAACTTCCCTGAAATATTACTTTAAGTTATAGACTAAAACCTTATGTAGTACATGCATTACAGTTTCCATCATTATTCATTACGGACAAATGTGCAAGTTTAAAACTGATTTTTCAGTTCTTGTTAGTGTAGTTAGTTATTTGTGATTTAGTCCCCCTAATCACAATGACAAAGAGTTGTTTGAAATATTTATATCTTGAGGGTAAAAACGTATTTGAAATCAGCTAAGGAGGACAAAACAAGGACTGACTAAAGGTAGTGCTGAAAGGTTCAAATGAAGTTAGACAACACCTTACTGTACCCAGTTTTACATTGATATTGTGCGTTTGTCACTGAATCCTGTGAATGCACAGAGACGGTTATATTTCATATTTTTGATAAAAAAAAAGTGACACTGCAGAACATCCTTCCATATAATTTAAAGTTAAATGTTTCACCTACTTGCTAGAAATTCATCGTAAAAACCTAGTTCAAAATTTTATACATTAAATTACAATATAGCATGTTCTGCAAAGTACTGTTCGTCTGTTGTACCATTAATCGTGTGTTATTTTGGCTACGCACATCTTAAACATTTCCTTAAATTTGGAAAGGTAGAGGCTGGTTTAATGATGGTTTGTATGTTTTACAAGTTATAAATTGTATTGAAATAGTCTTAAAAAGACCAAATACTGCAGTGTCTCTGACGAACAGATCATGTATTTCATATCCGACAGGTAATATTTAATCCTCGCTCACATTGTTTCTCTTTTTGCTTAAGAACTTTGTTAAATGTCTGTTAAATGTGCAATATAATTATTACGTTGCCTAATAATATTAAATTACTGGTCAGAGAGAAGTGGAAATGCAGTAGTGCCAGTTACTAATTCACGTTTTTTTCTTTTTTGCATGTAAAGTGGATATTGCAGCTATAATGTCCACCCTCATGATGACCTGGAGCTGGTTTTACACAGACCTCCACACCATATTAAGCATTAGGTCAAACTCATCTGAGCACATCATTACTATCCCCTCAATAGTATTTGTATTTCATGCTTTTTCAATGAACCATATATAAGTTTGGCACATAAACCTGTGGAACAGTCCTGTATCCATTAGCCTGTATGGGGTCATCCCATTATTTACTTCACGGAGCTAAAACTAACTTCAGTCAAACCAGCATAACTGGCCATGCAGAAATGACATCTTTAGGTCAATAGTGTTTCAAAACGACACGCCTGAATGGACCTGAAAAGGTGGAAACCTCTCTTACAACTAGGTGTATCCGGTTTCTAACAGCGGATAGGCTACGTAGCGAAATAATATAGCGGGAGTAGGCTATGAAGTTGGCTATTTATTATCATATCTTCATCATGAATAGTCTTATCTATCAGCAATCACAGAAAACGATGACGCACCAGATCTATTCGTTATAAATCTGTTTGTCTGGAAATGTGTGGTTTAAAAACAATGGGGAAACTCTTATCTTATTCTTGTTCTACTCTTATCAAGCCTACATATTTGTTTTGCTTGGCCTCACCGCCCACGACTGTTTGCTTAATTCAACTGTAGCGGACCATTCTAAACTCGTGCTGGAATGCGTCCAGGAGAGCGCGCGTGCACGTGCGGTGTGGGCGGGGCTATCAAACTCACGGCTTTACGAGAAGTTTGATTGAATATCTCGGGAATCCGGTTGATGGCAAACTAGAGCATCATTGAAACTAGACTCATGGAGCTCATCTGAAGAATAATTGATCCCTGAAAAACCCAAGCTCTGAGACGGAGGAGATGATCAAAATGAAGAAAATTGAAAAAGAAAATGAAGTCGGCGGAGGAGAGAGAAAATCTGAGAAAAATCAGGTGTGTTTGATACATTATTAATGTAAAAAGCGTTATTTGTCTGTACACGTGCAAATAGTCTCCTGAATATTTATCAGTACGGAAGTGAGTTCATACAGTAATTCATTGCTAATGCTATGCCAAGTGAATATTTATTGATTTAGTTGCCTAGCTAATGTTTACTAGCCACTGTATTAAAAAAAATAAAATAAAAATGTATTTATATGACTACACACGTGCACAGACTAGTTAGTTTGGAGAAACTCTTAGAAATGTCACATGAGCTGAATGACCTGTCATGTGTCAGACATTACACGAGTAACTCGATTTTGTGTTTATTATAGCCTATATTTACCAAGCTTTTCCATGTTTCCATAATTCTGTTATCTTCATCCTCTCGCTGAGTTATCTTATATTTGCATTTATTCGTTTTATCCCGTGGACAGTGAAACGAGAACAATATAGCCTTAGTAGAAACAATTTATCAATACAAGCTTACTTAATTTCACTATATGTATATTGCCTTTTTTTCCTTTTTTCTGTTTTTTTGCCATTGAGATTGAAAAGTGTCCCAATCAACCTGAATTCACCCTATACAGGTGCTGGTCATATAATTAGAATATCATCAAAAGGTTGATTTATTTCACTTAATTCCATTCAAAAAGTGAAACTTGTATATTATATTCATTCATTACACACATACTGATATATTTCAAATGTTTATTTCTTTTAATTTTGATGATCATAACTGACAACTAAGGAAAATCCCAAATTCAGTATCTCAGAAAATTAGAATATTACTTTAGACCCATACAAAGAAAGGATTTTTAGAAATCTTGGCCAACTGAAAAGTATGAGCATGTCCAGAACTCAACACTTAGTTGGGGCTCCTTTTGCCTGAATTACTGCAGCAATGCGGCGTGGAGTCGATCAGTCTGTGGCACTGCTCAGGTGTTATGAGAGAAATCAGAAATAAAATGTTAGTTTCTGTGATTAGGATTGCATTTCACATAACATTTCCTTGGAAATTCTTTGGCCATTCAAGCGTAGTCTTTTAGTTTGTTCTGCTCTGCCCCTGATTGTGAAAGAAAAAGAAACCGGACCTGCCAGTGAAAATGTGTCTGACTCATGCATTACTGTGTAACATCTGTGTTGTAGAGCTGGATCCCAAAGATGATTAAAAAGAGAGTGTGCACCACCTTTGTGGAGGACGCATCCAGGTACAACAGCCATTTTCCATTGTCTCTTGCATTCAAATGTAGTGTATGCAGAAACTATTCAGTCCATTCATTCTCTGTCATTTAAAACAGATGTTCAGCCCGTCGTAATATGATCAGAGCCGTTAAGTCTCTAATTTGGCAATGTAGGGTTGGTCAACAAACATGCCTTTTTTAAATGAAGGTGAACTCCTAGCCTTTAGTCAACACAGTATAATTTCCCTGTCCTTTTCCCCTTTATGACAAGCTATTGTTAAATTTAATGGGATTGATTCACAATAGGGTTTGGACAGTTTTAATTCAGGTTATTTATTCAAGTGATCATGAGTACATTATGACTTTTTTAGTTCAATTTGAGCTATTAACATCTTTATAAATAAATGTGCCTTTTACCCTGTGTGAATGAGACGAATACAGTATATAAAGGAGATTGATTTCTTTTCTCTCTTTGTGTTCGAATTTCTTCCTCTGAAATCATGGCTTGAATAGTAAGTATATGAGAACCTGCTTTGACAGTTTTCTCTCTCTCTTTGTGGCAGTAATGGGGCTTTGTGCCAGTGTGGTGGAGCACGGGACCTTCACGCATCCATAACAGCAGGTGATCACGTAGTCAGCCAATGGGACAGTGAACAGCACACCTCTGAATACCCCACTGATGCCTTTGGACAGCTGGAGTTTGCTGGAGCTGGACGCAGAAACAGTCCTGTGAGTATCATGCTTTCTTTTACACCTGCTCAAGCACACACAATCACGATTACTTTAACCCAGAATATGATCTCCATCTGACAATGCAACTGTGTTTAATTGATAGTACTCTTCAGTGTGGTGCAGTTGATTAACATTGGGTAATGCATTTCTTACATTAGCAGTATTTCAGTTTGAGTCTGAAAAAACTTCTGAAAAGTCGTCTGTTGACAACAGCACAATCGCCCAGATTTCTGTTACAGTAAATGTGAGCTTTACAGTGAACAATAGTTTTACAGCATTTCTGGTTTGTTCATTTTCATAGTAATTGACAAAAGTATATTAATAAATTAACTGTAACTTAAATTGAAACATTAACATCGTTAGTTCATGATGGCTAAAGCATTAACTATTTTAACTGAATCTTACTGTAAAGTGTTACCATTTAATTTTTTTTAAGTTTGCGAATTTCGGGGAAAAATTCACTAAATAGTTGCTAAAAATTTAAATTGGAGGAAAAAATAATCCATAGTAAAAAAAAAAAACTGAAATATTACTAAATATTACATTAAAATGTGTAATAAATCACTAGTTTTTCTAAAGTGACACTGACCAGCAGCGACAGAGTGTGAGGCAGCGTCTCTTCATTTCAAAGCAAAAACCTCATTCACTCATTGTGCATTGAAAGTGAATGTGCTTTTAAATTAAGTAATAGATCTTAGTCAAGGTAGGCAGCATATTGAATTGAATTGGACACATCATACATAAATACACAAATTAAAATTACAAGGTAAGATTGTGTTATGAATGTGCGAAAAAGACACATGCAAAGCAGAGGCATAAAAACATGCATGGTATATTATAGAAAGTATAATGTTTGTAGATCACATGTTAATTCCAAATCTCTTCAACAATTTAATGGAGCTTTTATGTACTGTAAGTTTTTGGGAAAAATCTTTCATCACCTGAAAAATTGTCATGTTGTTAAATAGCAGTATATTTCACTGAACACACTATTCCTATTAAATGCATGCCAGATCGCTGAGCAATTACCAAACAATGACAACATTTAATCCACAGTGATTCTAAACTTCCCTTTAACCCACTTCATGGAGCCTGGAGTCATACGCATTTTTCATAAACAAATTAAAGCCAATTAACAATTGACAGTAACAAAAGAAAACCACTCTGGATTACCAAAGTATTGATTTGATATGAGCTCTTTGCTGACGGTATGTTGCCTCAGGCAGATCCATTGTTCAGGCTTGCACTTGACACAAATTCCTTCCTGTATACAGTGACAAGATAAATATCATGTACGTTTGTGCATGTGAGGAACATGTCCGAATGTCACGCTTGTCTGGATGCCTTTGTCCCTTAATTTGTGCAGAATAACATCACACACAGAAACTTTCAAGAACGTTTTTATGCTGTGGATTTATTTGTCATTCATCTTGTATCCCCAAGTTTCTGCGTCTGTCAAATGACACACCACCTGACAACGTGTACTTGTTGATGACGTCAGAATGGGGTTTGCCGGTGCCCAATCTGGTGGTGTCTATGGTGGGGGGCGAGGGGAAGGAGCAGGTGAAGACCTGGGTGCGAGAAGTGATCAGACAGGGTCTTGTCCGGGCCGCGCAGAGCACAGGTAACCTCTCCTGCTTGTGTTTGTTTAGCTCAGTTATGTAATATTACATGCTTGAAACCTTTATACTCACTTTTCTAATGAATCACATGTGGACTGTTAACCCTACCTTCACCCTCCACCCTTCGACCTGGGTTAATATTGCATACTAAGATAAAGGCTGTTGTTTTTTATACTCACTTTACATTTTCTTAAACTGAGATAAAAGTAAAAAAAAATGAGAGGTTTCTAAGAACATTACAATATTTACTGAAATAATTTCAAGAACCAATGTTTTGCCACCCAAACCACCAGAATTGGCAAGTCTTGGTAGCAAAACTAAAGCTTTGACCCAAGTCCAAATATCAACACTGAAAATATGCCACTCCCATACCTAAAATATATATATTTAAAAAACACAGACTTTGCAACCCACCCAGGTGCTTCATCAGCTTGACAGATCTGTGTTTCTGAAGACACCCACCGGTGATAAGGCATGAACAACAGGAAAATTACCATAATGATAACAAAAATGGATTCCGCAATTTTGCTATGGGCGCATAGACGTGCTGAGTCCAAGTATATTTTGTGAATGTTTAACTGTTTCTTGCTTTTGTGTACTTAAAGTTTTAACTCGAATGCAGATATGATTCTGAGTAAATGTCCACCTCTGTCTCACAGAGTAGATTAGGACAGGTAGCTTTACTGAAATGTGTTCTGGAAAAGAACTGTTATTAAACATGAACCCAGTAATTAGTATCAAGGTCAGTGATAGACAGGCCAAACTAGTATTACTCAACAGTGGAATTCCTCTTGTGTGTGTGTTTGAAATGATGCTTGGCAGATAAGGTTTTTTTTGTATATGGTAAACCTAGCTTGAACCCAGATTTTTCTTGCTGTATTATGTTAAATACATTATGTTTATCAGTAATTGTGTTTGTGGCTCTGATGTATTTCTGTGTAATTTAATTAAGCTGAGTAATTTAGCTAATCGTAACATCTCCTGTGTTTTTTCTGTCTTTCTTTTCTCAGGGGCTTGGATCATGACGTCAGGTCTGAGGGAGGGTGTTGGCCGCTGTGTAGGTGAGGCAGTAAGGGACCATTGTGCAACAGTTTCATCTCTTTCCCAGGCCAAAGTTATTGCTGTTGGTGTTGCGCCTTGGGGCTTGATTCACCAACGTCAGCAACTCGTAAACCCACAGGTACTACGAGTCCATTGTGCTCCGTTATGAACACTTCACATATAAGCAACACATATAAGCAACACTTAAAATATATAAAATGTGTCCGCCACAACAATAATTATTTTTGTATTTATATTTATTGATATATACATTTATAGTAATATTAAATATAGAGCCTAGTACTTTTAAATATATAGAAAATTTTAAAATTTTTGTACACTGTACAGTCATCAAACTTGGTGTAACAGGTCCATAGTTAATGTGATTAATATAGATAGACCCTGATTTTGCTAAATTGATTAGGCCAATATTTTTATAGATCTTTACAGTTCTCAATTAAATTCATTTAATTAACATTTAATTAAGTGAAATTAATGATAATGGTAATAATAATAATTATTATTTAATTGAATGTATTATTTAATTGGTATCATATATCATAATTTATATCAACAATATCATCATCATCATCATTATTATTATTTTAAAATATTTACCATAAAGCATTAATTAATAATCGATTTTGAATATTGGCACACAAATAATCAATAATCAGTTGGTCATAAAAACATTATCAGCGATTAACTCCACCTGTGTGGACTAGGACATCTCCTTGAACATTTTACAAGCTAGACTTGTAAATAACCTTGGGATAAATTCACCCATTTTCAGCCCACTTTGTATTGTTACAATGTTGGTAGTATGTAAATGAACAATGTTTACTCATTCTCCATGCTACTTGGATGGAGAAATACACGTTTATTTGTCAGCAAAAGACTTTTAACAGCTCCAGGGCTTTCAAATTATACTTCCACATTTTTGTATCCCCGCCCAAGGACAGTCAGATCTACTTTTGACAGAAGGATTTAAACAGAACAATAATTGTAATGGTAGATTTTGTATCGTATTTGTCTGCTGTTTAAACAGCATTACGGTAAATATTAAAAAATCTTACCTTTATGTGAGGGTGTTTTGCTTTGGTGGAATGGCCGTTTTTGGGGGTGATTTCCCTTGTTTGGCCTAAAACACTAGCTGCGTCTCATGTCGATGGCTGTGTCCTTCGGAGGTTGTATTTGAAGGCGGCATACGTCATCAAGGCAGTCTCATTTAAGAAAAGTAACTTCGATTTCAAAATATGAAAGAAAAATAAGAAAGAAATTAGAAAGTATTCCACCTCATGACGAATAACAGTCATTTTTTTATGGTTACTTTTCTTAAAGGGGTGGCTGATTATGATTTCACTTTTTCAACTTTAGTTAGTGTATAATGTTGCTGTTAGAGCATTAACAACATCTGCAATGTTACGACGCTCAAAGTTCAGTGCGAAGGGAGATATTTCCTTTAATGAATTCTCTGTTTCAAGGACTACAATAAATGTCTGGTTGGGACTACAACGAGCTTCTTCCGGGGTTAGTGACATCACTAATCCTAAAATTTACAAGTTACAAATTTTAAAAGGTTTTGTAGAGTGTTGTTGTTGTCATGCTGTCATTTTACGTCAGACCGCTTCACAAACAAGATTCAATTCAATGCTGGATTTGCACCAAAGATTAACATGATGGCACAACCTAGTCGATGATTTAAATCAACGTCCAGTTGCATTCTAAAAGTTGTAACTTCTTCCTGAGTCTCTCCATCAGTGTCCGACTCGGGTGTCGGACAATGTAAGGCTGAACACCGTTACTGACAATAGTCATTATGGCTGCGAGAGATTCTCCAGCTTTGTTGTTGTTGAGCAACCAAAGCGCAAGCTGTTACTTCTGTAAAGTTGGCTGGGAGCCATTTGAATTTAAAGGGACACACAAAAACGGCATGTTTTTCCTTGATGACATATGCAGCCTTCCAATGCAACCTCCGGAGGATGCAGCCTCCGAAATGAGACCCAGCAAATGTGTTCATGGTCATCCAGTTTCGAAATTCTGATTACGATAAGAAACACGGAGATTTTTCAGATTTTCCGTTGCCGTGTTCTCTGCTTATTTACGGTCTTTTACAGCCTTTAGCCACTGCCTACAACGCTCTGGATCCTTCACTGGAAACCGAAAGTAACTCATTCCCTATAAACATTTAGACTTTGAATTCTTGAGCCCGGGAACAAAGCGAATCGACACCACAAAAGTTTGCTACAGAGTGTTTACTACTGCAGAAAGCCAGTATTAACCATGTTGACTGGTGGAAGTGGCCTTTTACGGCAGTGCCAGTGCATTGTGGGTGTTGAAGTTTTCCTACCTTTTTGATAGAAGAGCCAACAGCCTTCATTCTGTTTTCTCGAGTCAGCTGGCACCGATTTTAATTTTCTTTTTCGCTTTTCTACCGTTTAGGCAGCCAAGTTTTATTGAAGTTGTCTTGAAGTTTTATTGCCCAGTTTGACAGCGATGAAGTACTCCTTTAAATGTAGCAGGAAAAATGGCTTAGAGTGGCAATGTTATGTCTAGTACAATTTGTTTGTAGAGGTCATTTGATTTGATGTATTGCGAAATATCAAATGAAATGCAGACATTTTAAATGAAGCTCAGTGTTTCGATACTTTTACAGAGTGTACAGTAGCATTTCAGTAAATCTCATAAAAACCTTAATAGTGTTTTAAATTGTTATAGGACTTTGCCTGGGCTGCTCTGTAAAAATTTACTGTTGGTTACTCTTTACAAGGGTAGCTTCCCAGCAAGGTACTATGTGCACAAAATGCCTTCTGAATCCAGCTGTCTGGACAACAACCACCAGGCCTTCCTCCTAGTGGATGACGGGAGTGTAGGCCACAGAAGGAGTGAGACAACGTTCAGAGCCAACCTGGAAGACTTCATCTCCCATCAGCGCACTGGCATCTGGGGTAAGAAAGACCACAGAGCACAATAGCAAATTCTCAAGTCAAGTCAAGTCAAGTCATCTTTATTTATATAGCGCTTTTTACAATGCAAATTGTGGCAAAGCAGCTTTACATTAATAAGAAAATGGTGTCATTGTGCAGCTTATTCTATATATTATTGATTCATTCCGTTGCAAATATCAATAGTTATTAGTCTAGTTAATTTAGGTATATCAGCACTGCAGAAAACAGTGACGTAATCGTCCGGCTCAGCTCAGTTTGTATACAACGGCGCCATTGCAGGCATATCAAAAACACTGCTGAATATCAAGCAAGTGTCCCCAACTTAAGCAAGCCAAAGGCAACAGCGGCAAGGAACCAAAACTCCAACAAATGGAGAAAAAAACCTCGGGAGAAACCAGGCTTAGTCGGGGGGCCAGTTCTCCTCTGGCCAACAGTGAACACTTGTCCGATACTCAAGCAGAGTTACGGGTCATTAAACCGTTTTGGAATCACAACAGTCAAAATATTTAATCTAGTTCCATCTAGTTTAAGATCTTTTTGATCACGCCGGTATGGGACGGTTTGTTGGGATAAATCATATGTTAGTTTATTGTCCGTTCAGATTTTCCCCAAGCTGAAATTAATCTTGGACCCTGGCATAAGAATAGAAACATTTAACAACTATACATCCACAAACACAAATATGAACAACTTTATAAACAAAATTATAAATCATATCTTAGTCACGAATTCAGTTTAAAACAGTCACTGTCAATGGAACAAATGATTTTTTATGTATGTTCCCTTTAAGCCAAGGGTATCAGTCTGCGCCCCCACAGGGAGGGCATCAAAACAGAAATGGTGAGGATGAGTGTGGCACCTTCATCAGGGACTGTGACGGGAAGCACGGGCACATCCCTGAGGAACTATGCACTTCCTTTTAACAAATAAAATAAATAACAGAGAAGTAAACACAGAATAAGAGGAAGGAAAGGGGAAGCTACACATTAGTGTACTGTTTATGCAAAACAGCAGTGTTTTTCTTTTTTAATTTAGTGCTGCAAATCGCCTCAGAATGGTTTCATACGAGGGCTGCGCTGCATTCTAGTGGAGCAGACAGGGAATGCTGTTGTGAAGCAAATGGAAACGAAACGCCACTCCAATTAGTTTTTACTCAATTTTGTTTTGATTTGATTACTAGTGAAAACATGCTGCATTTCCATTGCATTAACAAATCTGTCTTCCTCCTGTCCTCACCAGGGAGTGGCAGCATTGAGATTCCTGTTCTGTGTGTGCTGATCGCAGGTGATGCTACAGTGCTAGAGGTCATTACACTAGTTTATTTTATTATTTTAATATGAGTACTAGCATAATACATTTCATTTTATTTCAAAATAATAAACGTTTATTTAAATGTAGTTTTATTTTATGTATCTAATTAATGTAGTCACCGTGAACAAAACAATGCAAGTTTAGAAATTACTTCTTTTTTTTCATTGCTTGGCCTGTTATGTCCATGTTTCGATTTGCATTTGGCATTGTTTTTCGAGATGAGACTCACCAGTTGAGAACCATTTATCTATAATACGCCTTTTAAAATTACAGTCATAACGCCCCATGTAAAGTGTCTAGAGATCTAAAATGGCTTTAAATAAAAGTGTATATTAAAAGACATATTTAAAATGAATAATCTCTTTGTCACTGCAGAGAGTGGATTTGTCTCTGAAAAACACCACTCCATGGCTGGTGCTGGCGGGGTCGGGTTCAGCGGCAGACCTGATAGCAGGAATCCTGAGGGACCTCAGCACACCTCTCAGTCCACCAGTGAGTCCCACTTTGCCAACCGCTGACGAAGAAAGCAGCAAAAGCGCCAGTGTTGAGCTCAGGGACCGAGTGAGAGAGAGAATTAAGAAACATTTCCCTTCTGAGACCGAACTGGAGAAGCTTGTGGATCAGGTGAGCGTACAGCAAGGGCTTGGATAGAGAGTGTGTGCAGGACGAAGGTATTTCCTTTACTTTTAGTTACTTTTCTCTTTTTCAAACAGGGAGTCAGTATCTATCACAACAGAGATCTGATCACTGTGTTCCATGGAGACACGGAAGGGCCAGATGACTTTGACACAATCATCCTTAAAGCTCTCGTTAGAGGTGAGATTAAATCACCTGCTTTGAGAATTCAACACGTTTACAGCACGTACATGTGACCTTATGCGTGTATGTGTGTGTTCAGCTGCTAAACGCGATTCTAATGATGCTAGCGAGTACACGGAAGAGCTGAAGCTGGCGGTGGCCTGGAACAGGGTGGATATCGCCAAGAGTGAACTCTTCAACGGTGACGTCCAGTGGAAGGTAGGATTACTAGCAGAATAAAACCAATTCCAGCATGGTTTACAGTTACTAACCAGGACAGATAGCTGAACTGTGTTTTAACATTACAACTTCTGTCGCTTCATCTATCTCTCAGTATGAAGACATGGAGGAATCAATGACTGACGCGCTGGTGAATGACAAGCCCCATTTTGTGCGTCTGTTCGTGGAGAATGGGTTGAACATTCTGGACTATCTGACGTACCATCGTTTAGAGGGCCTTTACAGCTCACTGTCGGACTGCGATCTGGTTTCCTCATTCCTCCAGAGAAGGCTGCAGGAGCGAGTGGGCTTAGCAGCTTCTCAGACCCGATTATCTGCCCTTCCCGATGACAATTCCTCTTTCAAGAGCCAAGCAACAACCCTCACCACACCATCTGCAACTCGAGACCTCACCCTATATGAGGTAAAAGGACAGATGTTACCCTGAACCCATATAGTATACACACACACTCTACCTTTCAAAAGAACCGTTCAATAAGATCTTTAAATACTTTCGTTCTGCATTAAACTGATCACAAAATTGAAAGTAAAGACATTTGTAATGTTACAAATTGATGTATTTCTATTATAAATAGATGCTGTTCTTTTGAATTTTTCCATCTTTCAGGTTTCACGGGTGTTATCGGAAATCATGGAAGATGTCTGTCAGCCATTTTACTATGGCCCTCTTGGTCTACATCATGGAGTCGCCTCAAGGAAAGCAATGAAGGTACCAGCCAGGTTTTTTCAGAGGTATTGGGATTGGTGAAATGTTTTGATATAGTAAATGTTAGTAAGTATAGTAAAAGTTGTGATCACAGTTTCTGTCTTCTTTTTTTAGCATGTGAATAAGTTGCTGATAACTGAGAGTTTGTACCGGAAGCAGCGCTGCACGACTCCCTGGATAGCTCTGTTCATTTGGGCCGTTCTGCAGAATCGCAGAGAAATGTCCATCTACTTCTGGGAAATGGTATTTTTTTCTCATCATAGTTGAAACTAATATCATGTTGCCTACATATTATTTCTAAATTCCTAATTAACTGTGTAAGATATTTTGTCAGAAAATGTTTGCAAATGAGTGCATAAAAGCTGCTTATTACAGTTATCTATACTGACACCTAGTGGTGTAGATTCATTATCACACTAAAGCAGTAAAGCTAAAGTACTCAGTCATTGATGTCGCTGTAGACCTAGGTAATGTGATTAGTATTTGGCTACTCTTGTGATATTGATATATCTGCCTCCATGAGGTGATTGCTGCATGTAGAATAACAACAGATTTTATTATATTATGACTGTTATGAGTGTGTTTGGTCATGATATTTCACAAGGTCAGTGTGATAACCTAGTCTGTGTTGTAAAAGTTGTAATAATTTTTCTTTATTTTGGTCTCTTTCACTCTCTCTCGATGTGAGGCGGGGGAATCGGTGCTAAGCGCTCTTGCCGGGTGTAAGATATTAAGAGAGCTCTCTAAGTTGGAGACAGAGACTGAGACTAAGCTCTCCATGAAGGAACTAGCTCAGACCTTTGAGAATCTGGCACATGGTGGGTGTGAATCAAGTTAAAGAGACTGCATATGGGTTTTAAATGGGGTCCAAAGGTCTGAGACAGTGCTAGTGTTTTACATTCTTATTTTTTAAGAATGCATCTTAAGAAAATTATATTTTTGTTATTATATTTAAATTGATTTAAATTACATTATCAGCATGAAATTCCTCCTTGAATTTATGTCAGACTATTGCTTGCTAGTGACCGAGTAAGTGAGTATTCACACAGCACACATTTTTGTGTTTTCAACTGCTCTGCTTTTCTATTGTTTTTCAATGTAAATGTGTTCTAAACTGACCGTTGCATCATACGACATTCTAAAAATGTGACACTCAAGTTAAAAGAAGGTAAACTAACATACTCTGCATCTCATGTTTTAAATAAAGTGTTGTGTGAATGGTCCCTGATAGTCCAAGATCAAAAATATTTAAAATACAAATGCAAAACAAATGTCTTATATTTTCAATGTGATTTGACTCAGACTTCTCAGACTTTTGTACTCCACTATACACTTTAGTTGTAAAGTTTGAGGTGAGCAAGACTGTTTCTTGAGCAGCAAATCAGCATATCGGAATGATTTCTGATTTTTAATTATATTAAAATAGAAAACCGTTATTCTACATTGTAATATTTCACAATATCACAATAATTTTTTGAATAAACAAATAAAGCCTTGATGTATGAAAGCCCTTTTCCGCTACTGAAAAAAATAAAAAGAAGACTATTGCAACTTTTTATCTCACAATTCTGACTTTTTTTTCACAGAGATATAAATAGATTATATATTTGAGAAATAAACTCACAATTGCGAGTTATAAAGTCAGAATTGTGACTTTTTAAAACTCGCAATTGTGAGTTTATATCACACAATTCTGTGAAAAAAAAGTCTGAATTGCGAGATAAAAAGTTGCAATACTCTTTTGTTATCCAGTGGCAGAAACGTACTGATGAGCATAAGAGGCTTCTTTCAAAAACATGAAGAAATCGTCAGCCCCAAACCTTTGAACTATTGTGTGTAACAAATTATTTTATGTGCTTGTCAGTATTTGAGCAGATCTTCATAAATGTTATGTATTTTCTCATCACATTTCATAATAGATGTGTTCAGTGAGTGTTACCAGAGCAATGAGAGCCGCTCTTTCAAGCTTCTCATCAGACAGTCACCTGTATGGGGTGGCGCCACCTGTCTGCAGATGGCCACAGCGGCTGAAGCCCGCCTCTTCTTCAGCCATGATGGCGTTCAGGTGAGCGCTTCTCATGCTACTCTGAATCTGCTCTGTTTGTATGTTGAAGTGTAAGTTATGCCTAGGTTTTCTGGTGTCATCCTTCTTCATTTTGTCCATGGCCAGACTTTATTGTCAGAGATTTGGTGGGGGGACATGGACAGCAATACAGAGGTGTGGAAACTGGTCCTCTCGTTTTTCCTTCCTCCCTTCATCTACACCAAACTCATCAGTTTCAGGTCAGTACCTAGTATTTTTGGTCCAGATTGTGACTTGAAAGTTTAATTTTCTTTCTGGTACAGTTTTCAAATGCAATTCGATCTCTTAGGGAGCAGGAGGTGGACGAAACCCCAGAGGACTTTAATCAGGGTAAAGAATTCGACAGTGCCGATGGAGCCGAGTCTGACGTCTTGAACATGTAATTCAGGGTTTCACGGTGCTATAAACATTTTCACTCAATTAGAGATGGTACGGGTAAATTGACGACCATCCTATGTGTCGTTCACAGAGAGGAAGATGTGGAGGAATGTAATGCTTTAAATGGAAAACCAAAAGGTGCGTCTAAATTTTATGACTACATATCCTGTTAAACTTTGACCTGCTGTGGGGTGTTTACATCTTTATTTTTTTTTTTATTCTGCAGTATCAAAGGCTATCCTTAAAAAACGTCCTTTTATACTCCATCGATGGCGGCAGTTCTGGTTTGCGCCGGTCACTTCGTTTCTAGGCAATGTGTTAATGTACTTCCTCTTCCTCATCCTGTTTGCTTACGTCCTATTGGTCGACTTCAAGCCTCCACCTCCTCACGGACCCGCCCCTTGGGAGCTTGTGTTGTATTTCTGGGTTTTTACTCTGGTCTGTGAGGAAATTCGACAGGTATGAACCTTGAGTGTGTTTCCGCACATTTTGATGTACTCGTTCAGTGTCTGAATCTCGATCTTTCTCTCAGACGTTTTTCGTAGGATCTACCACTGTAATTCAAAGGATGAAGTTGTACATACAGGACATCTGGAACAAGTGTGACATCACGGCGCTCGCGCTCTTCATTCTTGGGCTTCTCTGCAGGTTACATTAGTGAAATCTGTCCTCCTATATGTTTGTGTGTGTGATTGTATAGGTTAGTGCATGTGTGTTTTTGTTACAGGATGTTTCCGTGGTCGTATAATTTTGGTCGTGCGGTCATGTGTGTCGACTATATGGTCTTCACGCTCAGACTCATTCATATATTTGCTGTTCACAAACAACTTGGTCCCAAAATCATAATAGTTGGCAAAATGGTGAGAAGGAGTTTTTCATTTTGAACGTGCCCTAAAAAGTGCATATATTCCTGCTCAATAAGTAAGTTCATGTACTTCACAGGTGAAAGATGTGTTTTTCTTCCTGTTCTTCCTGGGGGTGTGGCTAATGGCATATGGAGTAGCCAATCAGGCACTGCTGTACTCCTACGACTCTCGTCCTGGTTGGATAACTCGTCGTGTGTTCTACAGGCCATACATGCACATATATGGGCAAATACCACTGGATGAAATTGATGGTATGTGCGCACATGTCTTTGTGTCTCTTGTAACGTGTTTGATGGTTTTTCTTGCTATACAGTTCCATCACCACATATACAGTTTAACAGTCGCCAACTACTGGCTTGACATGCATAATACAGCATTTTTGTTCATTTCCGTTCATCTGTGTGAACGGGGATTTTACTGGCCTCAAACTTTTGTACTTTTATCTCAATTTAGCGATTCTGTTGTGATAAGATTCTTTTTCCGTCTCTAAAGCTGACAAGCGACATGAGAAACAGTGTACAGACAACGTCACTCTCATCCATGACGGGGCGGAGCCCTGCCCACAGTCTGATGCTAATTGGCTGGTCCTTATTCTGCTGTCAGTCTACTTGTTGGTCACCAATATTCTATTGGTGAACTTGCTCATTGCAATGTTCAGGTAAACAAACTGCACCATCAACACTGATGTATGCTAGTTTCCAACAAAATTATTAAGCAGCATGCCTGTTTTCAACATTGATAATAATAAGATATGTTTCTTGAGAATCAAATCATCAAATCAGAATGCTTTCTGAAGGATCATGTGACTCTGAAGACTGGAGTAATGATGCTGAAAATTCAGGATTAAATTTTTTATCAAATACATGGAGAAAAAATATCTATCTATCTATCTATCCATCTATCCATCCATCCATCCATCCATCCACCCACAATACTTTTGCTGTTATCTAACACTCACTTACAGTTCATTTTAAAAGACACAAATTATTAAAGGAAAAAACACTATTAAACATAATATATAGCCAATCTCAAACTGAATATCCACTATTCATACTGTACATTATAATAACTAGATTACCGTTAGCATTTAATAAAATGTGTTTTATTTTTAGACAAAATAGTATAAAATTTTAATATGGACCCTTTATTGTTTTGTGTCCATACTATAAAAATAATAGCTGGCTTCAGTATCGGTGTATCCCTAGCAATGAAACACTTGTGGCCATGCTGTAGTGTGAAAACACTTACAGCTGAAGGGGATCCATTTCTGCAACAATGCTTGATTCACAATACAGCACGGCCTGTCTTACCGTATTGCTTATTTTGATGGTGCTTTCATGTTCTTTGTCCACAGTTACACATTCAATAAAGTCCAGGAGCACAGCGATGTGCACTGGAAGTTCCAGCGCTACAACCTGATAGTGGAGTACCACTCCCGCCCCTGCCTCTCCCCGCCCTTCATCATCATCTCCCACCTGCATATCTTCTTCAAAAGGGTCATTCAGAGATTGCCTTCAGTTAAGAGCCAACACTTTAGTACGTTCTCCCTTCTGATTTTCATTTTACATACACATCACATGCTCCGACATTATACGCAGAGCCTAATTTGCAAAGTTTGTCTTTGAACATGATGTGCATCTCTTAAATTAGTGCTGGACCTGAAAAGCAAAGAGGCCAGTTTGCTGAACACGTGGGAGTCCACGCTGAAGGAGAACCTGCTTTCCACGCAAGGCAAGAAACAAAGAGAGAGCGACACGGAGCGGCTCAAACGCACCTCCACAAAGTCAGTCACTTCTATTGCTGTACTTTCGTTCTCTCAGATTAACAACCGCCAATTTATTTGACTGCAAATATGAGTTTTAGAGAAAATGAGTGAGTGTGAAAAATGTCTGTCCCTGACAAGTAGATCTGTATGTAATACACACCTGGGGGCATTTAGTAACCTCGCCGTGGCAGCTCTAGTTTCGTGTTTCTCTGCGTGTGAAGGGGGGAGACATGGAGACTCCTGCTGAATCAGGCATCGGCATCTTGAATGACAGCATGTGTGTATGTGTGTCCATATGTGTGCGTAGGGTGGACAGCGTCCTGAAGCAGATGGTGGAGGTTCGTGATCACGATCGAAGGTTGAGAAAGCTGGAGTCAGAGGTTAGTGACGGCTATACACACCTGTGTACCTGTGGCTGTCAAACACAGCGGCAAGTGTTTTTAAATACTATTAGCGTCCCACGGGGTGCACGCATGTGTCTGTGGGTGCGAGACTATGGCTCTTGCCTTATTTTAGCTGCAGCTGTTGCGTTTGCTTGCTCAGCGCAGACCAAAGACCATCCGTCATCCTCCTTTAGAATGCAGATCCACTTTGAGTATCTGCCAAGCTGTCAGCCGATCGATGTAATTAATGAAGCTGCGCTTTAAAGGGGACCTCAGGTTTTTGACTGATACTCTGTCTCTTTCTGTTGGCTTATGACTCAGGTGGAATACTGCTCTACTGCCCTCTCCTGGATAGTGGAGGCGTTGTCTCAGAGTGATCTTGTAAAACAGATTCGTCCACCTCCTCTTCATTCCAAAGGTGTGCTGTTCACTCTCCCCTGACTTTTAGCCCCTCTAAGCAGCATCAGTGTAGCTTATGTTTCTCAGGTTCCCTCTTAGTAATAGTGTTTACGGTGTTGGTTTGGCTGTAACATTTTAATGATCCGTAGTCACGTATAAATATACAGTTGCATTACTTCATTATTGATGGAGACATAATGTCCTCACAGAATCTTTATGATCTTGCATATTTTAGCCTACCATATTTATACTTTATTTTAAGGTGACATAATTACATTGTACTTACACTAGAGTGATGGTTAGGGTTTGGTTTAGCTCCAGTTACATGTAATTATGATTAATTAACCATTATTACAAGTGTGTGTGTGTGTAAATATATATATATATATATATATATATATATGCACATACATACAGGGTTGGGGAGTAACGAAATGCATGTAACTTAGATACATATTAAAAATACAACATTTGAGAAACTATTTCATTACAGTTACATTTTAAATGAGCGGTAATCAAATTACAGTTACATATGAAAGTATTTTAAATTACCAAAGTGATTACTTTGAATTTTAATGTCATTTAAAAATTAATGTAAACTGTGACGGGTTATTCTACATGAATTCAACAGCAATTGCTGATTCTCCGACTCTGACCATCTGAAAAAGCTGTGCTACGTTTCTGTTCAGAAGTTTCATACCATTGCAGAATACGGAGCATTTTTAATAATTTTAACAAAATAAGAGGGATCATAAAAATTTATTCAAAATATGTTACAAATTACTTTTTTAAAGCATGTATTTTTTAATCTGTAGTGCAGTGTTTCCCAAACTGTGGGCCGCGGCCCCCGGTGGACTGTAGCGGTATTGCAGGGGGGGGCCGTAGCTAGTCCAAATCAATATATTAAAATAATAAAAATATTCCAATTGTTCTAAAATTTGAATTTTTTTTCAAAGTATCTAAGGTTAGTGATATGGATTTAAATATATTTGTAAAGAATGTTTACATCATAGTTCTCATAATTCACATGAAATTCTTACAAACTTGTTAATAAATGTATTTGTAGGTAAATGTCGGTATATATATTTTTTTAACAGCGGGGTCGTGGAGCTTTTGCAATTTTTGGGGGGGGGCCTTACCCCTCTTAAGTTTGGGAAGCTCTGCTGTAGTGAAATACATTTTAAAAGTAATGTGTGTATATGAAAGAAGTCTCTTATGCTCACCAAGTCTGCATTTATTTGATAAACAAAATACAGCGATATTGTGAAATATTATTACAATTTAAAATAACTGTTTTCTATTTAAACATATTTTAAAATGTAATTTATTTCTGTGCTGGCTTTCAGTCTTCAGTGTCACATGATCTTTCAGAAATCACTCTAATATGCTGATTTGCTTCTCAAGAAACATTTCTTAGTATTATCAATGTTACAGTTGTGCTGCTTGTTTGTGGAAACTATGATATACTTTTTCAGGAGTATTCGGAGAACAGCATTTATATGAAATTGAAATATTTTTATAACATTATAAATGTATTTACTGTCACTTTTAATCAATTTTAATTCAGAGTAAAAGTATTCATTGGGTAACACTTTATTTTACAGTGTCATAGTTACAGATGTTACATGTATTTACTATAGTAATAACTAGTAATTATGCTTAATTACATGCAATTTACCCTAAACCAAACCCTCATCCTAACCCTAACCCTATAGTAAGTACATGTAGTTAATTGTCATTACTCAGTACTTAAATGTATAATTACACTGTAATACTGACACCTTAAAATAAAGTGTGACCATTCATTTCTTTAAAAAAAATCTTTAAAATGCATATTGTTCAAAACTGTTTTTAAAAATTTCTTATTATATTTAACTATCAAATCTCTTCTTTTGTTTCAGGCATTTCATCTAAACGTCCCACCTTTTCCAGATAAAAATTACACTGATAATGCAGATGAGCAAACTTATGCATTTTATAAACTTGGTTGTTTGAGTTATGTTTTTGTCATTTCAGCAACTTGACACGTTTAGTTGTATCATGTTTTTTAAACATTGCATCAAGAAGGAAAATTATGTTTATTATTCAGAAAACAAGTCTAGTTTGCTTTATCAGTTGAGATGTATGAAATAAATGATCTGGTTGGAAATAAAGGTTTATTATAGTGACAAAATAACAGTTTGTCAATTGTATATATTCTGTAGTTGCCAATGATATAAAAATGCATTGTAATTGTGTATTCCTCTGTTAAATGCTGTATTTCAGGTACCAAACCAGGTGCATAATTTAAGGCTAAATTAGCTGTAGATTGGTGATGTGGCATTGTGCTCAAGTTTTAATGCTCTTGGGAGTACTTTTAGTCCATGTTTGAAATGTAATGTGAGTTGATTTTCCATCAGGGACTGAAAAAGGCTCTGCATACTGATAATAACCACCCGTGACAGCTCATCAGATCTATAATCGTATCATGTTTGTTTTGTTTGGTTTTCCTTTTGGACCAAATCTCTTTTATCACCGATTATATGTTTCCTACCAATATTTATGTCCCATTTTGTAAATCTAATCATCCACAATAAACGCAATCGTCCACAATTCCAACGTGATCAGTTTGTTATTGTATCTTTTATTGGCTGTTATAAATCAATATATTTTCTGTGCTATGAATTTATTACTAACCTGTGTTCTTATTGTTTTCAAAAAAAAAAAAAAAAAGATTTTAAATGGCTTTAATGTACTATTTAAATTTACATTTGTCTTTACGTTCTCCTCTTTGGTTTCTATTCCAAGTCTTCAGCAGTGGCCATCTATAATGACCCCGTACTCTTTTGAGTAGCATTTGATTCCTAGGTTGGCATGGTCTGAGTCTCCTACAAGCCTTACATGGCAAGAGCTGCGGCCGATGAGGATCAGGTTGTCATCTTCAGTAACTGTGGAGCAAGAGTGGGGGTGACTCGACTCTTCTAAAGATCTCTGCTTAAATCTGACTGAAGCTAAATCAGCACAACATCTCAGTTTAGCCGCTCGATGTGAACATGGATGAGCTGCAGAACAGAATCCATGTGCAAGCCGCTTTTCGAACATGCGTGTAGTATTTTGGCAATTATCATTGCTAATTTGCTAAGTTGCCTTGCAGATTCAGACACATTTAGCAGATTCAACCTTCGAAGCTGGAAAAGGTTATATGTCAACATGTGCTCACACATAGACTACAGTCATAGAGCTTAAAATATTATAATAGCTCTAAAGTGATGTATTTAGAAAACTATCATATCCACCAAAATTAGTAAGTGCCCCAGGCAAAAGCAAATCAAAGACTCACATAAGCTGAGGATGCTTTTTTGAAATGTGCAGACAGGACAGGAGAGTGATGCAGGTGGAACACGGGCTGAGAGCTAAATGGTTTTATGAGTGAGGAGGACTTTATTTTAACAACTTCTGGTCTGTGCGCTGCATCATGAAAAAAGTGGGTCACATAAAGATGCCAGGCCATACACACTCAGCTGTTCTCCTCAGAGTAGAAAGAGCAGGAGAAAGAAAAAGAGGAGTGAGAATGACCAAGGACATGATATCTTAGAGGCATGTCTGCATACGTATCCATTTTCAACTACATTGCAATTTAACATCTTGCCCCCCCCCACCCCACCCACCACCACCGCCGCCCTCGACCGCACCACCTCCCCTTGCTGTTCATTTCAGTTCATAATGAATAGTTAAAACCTATAGGAGTTGGATTCCTAGAGGGACATGTTATTATTCTTTCATAGCGCAGGAAAATACATGTACATGTATCTCAGAGTCTAGGAAGAGTTTGTTAGGAAATGTTTGAGTTCATTGATATCTCTGCTTTGTGATTGCGGACTCTGTTGTTTTGGCAAATATGACTATTTTTGAGACATTATTGAGATCTAATAAAACTCGCATGATACAACTGGAGACTTTATCTCTGGATAAACATCTGAAAAGCAGGCGACTCCTTTAGACCGCCATTTAATGTCATTAATATCCAGTGCAGGGTAACATTACTTACAAATTGTTGTCAGCGACTGAGTCCAAATTTAATTTGTAGTTAGTAATGTAATCCATGAAATTACACATGTAAGGTCATATAATCGGACTATTTTTTGATTACGTTTAGGTTACTTGACCTTACTTTGAATAGGATAATATTGTACCGTATTGATATAAAAATACAAAGAGAAAGAAAACGTCAACAACATGAAGTGCATTAAATATTATATTATGTTAGGGTTCCTCAGACTTGGGCTTGTGAATTGAAAAATATTATAAGTAATTGTAAGTGTCTACCTGCATGTCATGTGACCACTAACAGAGAACTGTAAACTTGGTTTATTTTATTATTATTATTAGTAGTAGTAGTAGTAGTAGTAGTAGACAACTTAAAATCTCACTTCCAATAAACCTATTAGGTCAAAGAGGCTCAGCCGACAAAAACTGTGGAATCTTTGCACTGCATGTAAATATTAAATGACATGAGTTTGTACATATTAATGTGTTTGAAAGTCAAAAGCCTTCCAAAGACAGTAATACATAATTAAATTCAAATAATAATTAATGTGCTCCTCAGAAGTTGATTAGATATGCAATGTTGCAATGTTGAAGAAACACTTCTTAAAACTGAAAGGATTTCTGCAAATCCAGTGATCAAATGCCGTGGGTCTGTGGGAGTTTTCAGTCATAGTCACATGACTAGTTGCATTTATTAATCTATGTTAATGTTTTTCTTCATTAATATTACGATTGCTCACTAATAATGCTAATATTTATAATGCATACCAATTTTTAATAAACTTTTGTTTTTAAGTAATTTACATAAATGTGTACAATTGTATTAGAATAGAAACTCAACATAACCTTACATTTAAATAAATTAGTACCGACAGTATACATGAACTAATATTAACAAATTGAACCTTATTGTTATGAGATCTCATTTCCTATGGTGCCATTTCAGTCACGTGCAGTGTTCATAAAGTGCAACACTGCAGTTATTAATTATCAACAAAATACAGCTACTAAAAGAAGGAATGAGGAAAACAGAAGGAAAATAATAAAGATACTGTAGATTGACTGGGGGGCAGTTGTGTGGTATGCTGGGGCTGGAGCGGGTCTACGGGGAGTCAGTGGTGCACTGTGCCAGGGAAGGTCACATTACCCTGACTGTGGTAGAGCAGGGTTTTAAATAGAGAGACTCATACCCCACCCAGCCCTCAGCACACTATTCTGGGGACACATGGGAGGGAAAGGGTCGGAAGGCACTGTTATTGCCACAGCCAAGATTGACAGATGACTGTTCAGAAAAATAAAAGTGGAGATCCTATCAACCAGTGTAAGTGCGTGTGAGTGTGTGAGTTTCTATACATCACCTTTATGGGTTTTATGTTTTCACTGACAACCGGATTTATGCCCATCACAAATGAATGAACTCATTGTAAATGATTCCGTGCCACACAGTCGGAATAAAATCATGAACTTGGTTCACGTCCAGTCATCTACATGAGCACGCTCAGAGACGAACTGCATACTTCTGCAGATGTTTGTGCTAATCACTCCATCTCTCATTTGGTTTTATTCAACAATTCCTCCTCTTTGCTCATCGTCTTGATATAGATCTTATTATCCCACCCCTTTCCTCCACCCTCTGCCCTCGATATATGGTCATACTCTCCTTGGAACCCCTCCTCTGCCCCACTGCCATCTCTAAAGTTATCGTGGAGTATGCCGACGGCCTCTCTCTCTCACACCTCCAGCCTAAAGTGCACGGCCGGTGGTTGGTGGTATGGCTGCCAGCACTTGGCCCTGTCACTCATTTGCCCCAGGCCCCCGCCCCCAATCTCATTTTACCCCCGAGTTTGTCTGTCTGTCTGTCTCTGCACCAGTAGTGAGGTCCGTGCTGCAGACACTGCCTTGCCCACCACACAGCTCTTGGTAGTCTTGAAGAGCTAAATCAACACAGAGGGAACATTTTTTGCCTATTTTTCAGAAATCTACCACAGACACGGGCTTGCGAAGGGATCCCCGTCGTGTTCGTCCGTCCCTGGGAACAAGCGTGTGGACTATTGGAATACTTTGGACCTCTTGACTCGTCACCTGTTCTACCTCACCATAGCCTGGGTGCATCTGAGAGTCTGTGTGATCGCGTGTGAGTGTGTTTGAGAGTGTGTGGGACTTAAGTGGATCTAGGTGGTGTCCGCTTTGGGGTTTTGGTTTGACAGGTGCACGTGCAGGAGCGTTGCACTGTGGTTCCTGTGTTTGGATTTACTGCTCTGATCAGACATGGCTACTCTGAGAAGCTTGCTGCTGGGGCTTTTGCTGGCCCTGCTCTGCTCCTTCCAGACACCGCTGGCTCCCTCATCATCTGTCAAAGCCCAGGATCTGCCACTCATCCGTGAGGAAGGCCTGATGGCTGATGATGATGATGATGATGATGATGATGACGATGACGACGACGATGATGACGACGACGATGACGACGACGATGATGACGATGACGACGATGATGATGATGATGACGATGACGACGACGACGACGATGATGATGATGACGATGATGATGATGACGATGATGATGACGACGACGACGATGATGATGATGATGATGACGACGACGATGATGATGATGATGATGACGACGATGACGATGATGATGATGATGATGACGACGACGATGATGATGATGACGATGACGACGACGACGACGATGATGATGATGACGACGACGACGACGATGATGACGACGATGATGATGATGATGATGACGATGACGACGACGACGATGATGACGACGATGATGATGATGACGACGACGATGATGATGACGACGATGATGATGATGACGACGATGATGATGATGATGATGATGATGATGACCATGAAGGTACGTAAAATTGCTCTCGAAGTACCGTTGAATCCCCCTGTAACTTAGCAAATCACCTGCCCCCTCTCTTAGCCCTCAATAAGTATTTTCACCAAATTGGGAAAGAGAGGGGAGGAGCAAAGGGGCCCTTTTGGCCACTCCCACTTTCTGCACCTCAGCTCTGTCTCAAAACGTTGCTCTTGGCCTGCTGTAGTTGAGGTCCAATCAGTCGGTCATGTTATCCAATCAGATCACTCAGAGCTTAGCGCAAGCCCCACCTCCTCCCCTCTCCAGCTGTCCATCACCCTGGCTGTCTTTGACTCTCTCTGTCTTCTCTTCCCTGCCTAAATAGAGCTATGAGTTCTGTGGGCCCTCTGAAGGCGGACTGCTTGAAGTCCTGACGTGCAGCACAGTACAGTGCTTATGAACTGAGGACTTAAGAGAGAAAAGAGAAAAAACAAACCCAGCGCTGCAGTCTGAGCCCCAGGCCTTACTCTGGCCCAATAGATCAGATCGTTCTTTGATTTTTGTCTCGTTTTGAAAGAGCGGGTTCCAACCTTTCCTTCATCCCTCTATTTGTCCTGTTTGAATTTGGAATCTTCTGCATTTTGTGTCACCGTGTGAAACTACAGAGAAAGAAAGAGAGACAGGCAGATGTAGTGGGGGAACAAAACATGGAGAGAGAGAGAGAGCAACGTGGAGTAGTAGGGACCGATAGAGAAAGAGAGAGAGAGACAGGAGGCTGTTGGATGGTTGTGGGGAATATAGGAAGGCAGACTGATTGGACAGATCGATTCTAGATTCTCTCTCTTTCACTACATCTCCCAGATCTCATTCTTTCTCTGTAGAGATTATCTGTAACAGAAGTGACATGTACCCCAACCTGATCTGTCTGTTTGTAAAGTCATTGAGTGGTATTTAAATGAACTATATGGGTTTATAAAAGTTACATATGTTATCTCTATTTATGCTAATAATTATTTATTTCATTATCCTTACCAGAAAGGATTCTCATTCTCTAAATAGTTTCAAAAAAGGAAAAAGAAAAAAAGTCATCCCTCTAAATGTACATTCTCCAATTCTTAAACATGTACTATTGCTGTAACATTACATTTTAGTTTTTACATTTAGTTTTTTTTTTTTTTTTCTTTGAAATTAAATTAGTAAAAGAGACTGGAAACGTACAGTGAGCAGTCAGGGACAATACATATGAAGTGTTTCAAGGACAAAACTAAGGCTGCAGCAGCGGAGAGGTAGCAAAAGAGAGAGAATGTTCATTCATAATTTACATATTCATGTTGATACAAACAGGAAGTATCACAAGGGAACAGGCAATACAGCAACTATCAGGAGATGCTAAAATATGACTGTTTAGACTGAATCCTTTTTCTGTTGTTACTGTGTGTTTTTTTTTTATTTATTTTTTTTCCTGGTGTTTGTTTTTTCATTCTCTGTTTAGTGTAATATCTGCTGTGTTATCATTATCAGCAGCACAATGGTGTTGTACAAAGCACCACATCTTTAAACCCCACTCTGAAACGAATAAATCAAATGATCCTGTGTTGCACGGTGTAATTTCTGTTACCTCTGTTATTTTACCTTGAAATGAACACAGTGTTTGTCTTGAAACGTGTTTAAGCTTAAATTAATTACCATTTTTGGCAATTGTTATTCATTTAGATAGCATACTTGTAATCATTACAAATCACTTTTTTAGTAGCAGCCCATAAATTGTGCTGTTTCTAGATAGAAACCTAAATTTATCTTTAAGTATAATTGTGTGATATTGTGATGGTATTAACATAAACCTTAAGAAAAATATACAATAATTGTATAGTTTGTATACAAGGTAATTTTTTGTCACTTTATGTCATCTCTTTGGATGATATTGTGTGTGAGTGTGTGACATGTGTTCATATTCATATACATACAGTCAATCACAAAAGTGTGGTGAGTTGTGTGTGTGCATGAGTGTGTGTGTGTGAGAGGGAAAGAGAAAAAGTGTTCACGTGGGTAAGACTAATTCATTCTGTTCCTCATCATCGCCACACTCTTTACATCCACCTCAATAACGATAAAAAAACAACAACAGCTGACGTTTCTTTCAGATGATGATGACGATGATGATGATTATCATGCAGGATCCATCTGCTCGTTCTGTGCTCACTGTGAGGTAGGATCTCACGAGCTCTGGTCTCATGAAGTGCACAATGATTTGTAGTCTACTTATGCCTTTATTCAACCTGTCTCACCCTAACCAGTTCTTGCTTTGAATTTGACATTGATTCAGTCATTTATCATCTACCTCTTCCCTCAGCATTGCGACAGCTGTGATGAGTGCCCATGTAAAAAGGGAGACGACTCTGAACACTGCGACTTCTGCGATGTGAGAAACCCACCACAAACACACATTTCCTTCTATAACTACAACCAGAGTTGGGGAAAGTTACTTTTAAAAGTAATACATTACAATACTGCGTTACTCCATAATAAGTAACTAACTGCGTTACTTAGTTACTTTTTATGAAATGTAATGTGTTACAATATATTTACGTTACTTTTTCTCACCTAGGCTGGGCTTGCTTGTCGTTTTTTAACGACAACAACAAAAAAGTTCAATTTTTAGCAAATGTTAAGGTTCTTTCACATCGAAAGTGAAATGAATAAGTTTCAAGGAAGGAAAATGAAGGATATGCTGAATAGATAAAAATAAATATGCTGACGGAAATGCATATTTATGCCTGTACAGTAGAGGGCACAGCTCAAACAAGCCTTTCAGCTGTGCTGCCATTCTGGATTAAAGAAGAATAGGGTACAGGAGGAGGAAGTTCAACACTATAGTTGAATTAGGTAATTTGTAGACCTGTTAGATCATTAGATCAAAGACATTGGTTAATAAAGTGAGATTAATTTAATGATTATTTAATTTAACAAGGTCATTTAATTATCACAGGTTTGCATAAAATTCTGAGATTTCATTTCACTCTTTTTTATTCATTTTAAAGAAAACTGAATGATTTTGTGCAAGTAAGATGAGTAAATGAATGCTCACATTTAGTCTGGAGAACTACAATAACCATCGTGTTCACACACAGCGCACACAACACCTCTGACCTTAATTTCTCTCAACATGAGGAGAGCTGTCAGTCAATAAATGTGAAATAGTAACTTGCGTTACTAAAATATTTTGTTGTAAATTGAAAAAATGTGTTACTTTACTAATTACTTGAAAAAGTAATCTGATTACATAACTCAAGTTACTTGTAATGCGTTTCCCCCAAAATTGACAACAACACATTTTACTAAACAAAACAATATGAAACAACGCCCCCCCCCCCCCCCCCCCCATCGTTATTTGAGTAAATCTTTTGAATTTATATTTAATTAGTTGTAAGGACATTTTAAAGATTAACTCATCAATTACCAGAAGGAAATAGACTATTTGACCTCGTCCCACATTATGCATGAAACCCAGTTATCACATTATTTTCCCCCAATACAAAAAATTCTACCAAGTTCAAGCTATTCTAAGACATTTATGGTAAATTATGATCTTCAAAAACTACAATCCATCATCAGTCCAAAACTAACTAGTCCCTACTGAGTGATTAACCTAATTTACCATCAAATTGCAACCCTGTTAACTTAACTCTGCTCTCTTTTTCACTGAACATTGCCTTTCAGGCTTAATTTTATTCTATGTTCAGGAAACTTGGCACCAAACTACATTATCACATTCACACAAAGGGTGAATTCAGGGTTTGGGACACTTTTTGCCATTGAGATGACTTGGAAGAAGTGTCCCGATCACCCTGAATTCACCCTCTCTGTTCAACCCAAAACGTTTACAATGCTCATAAAGAATTCTGACAAAAGATGAGTTATTTATTCACTGCAATTTGATTGAAACTAGTTCTATTTTTTCCCTGTAGGAAACCACAGAAATATACATAAATTTTGGGGGGTAATAAATTGTGCTTGGTGTAAGTGTTCAGTGCCCCCAGAGGCCCTTCAGCTGTGTTTGATAAACTGCGCGCGCGTTAATGACTAAATGACTTGGATTAGTCGCAGCATGTGGGGTTCAGCCCAGTAAACAGTAAATGCAAATTATGTGGTTGTCTGAAGATGCCTGTTGATGGGTGTTCTTTTCCCCCAGAAACCCAGATTCACAAACATTTGTTTTATAAATCATAGCATGAAATTATCAGGACATTTTAACTGTCTTTTGTCTCTTCAGGACTGTGGAAAGTGCTACATCTGTCCTGTTTGTGAGACCGTCTGCCAGCCAGGTAAGAAAAACACTACAATATACATTATTTTAGTTGTTTAGATTGTGGATAATATCAAAGTCTGATTATTTTATAAACTTTAAATTTTCCTCAAAGGTGGCTTTGTTGACTCGGTTTCTGGATCCATCTATAAGTAAGATAATATTCTACTGCAAATAAACCCACAAGTAATGCCCATAATCATATACTGATGTCGCTTCTTCTCTTCTTTTTCAGGACTGTCGCGGATGTCTTTGATGATGACGATGATGATGATGATGATGATGACGACGACAACTAAACCCACTTGTCACCACCATGTGGTCAAAAGAGGAACGTGCAACTGGGCGTTGCGTTTCACAGATTTTATTTACATTGTAGCGTTATGTTCATTGTCGTTAAGTTATTTTTCTCTTTTTAATACAGTCACATCACACGCTACAGTCCAGTCAATATATAGGCGTGGAATTTAAATAATTTCATTACTTTAAATTAAATTTATTTAATTGAATAACGTGTTTCCCTTTTAAACAATCTTGTTATTAACATAAGTTATGATGTGAAATGTAATTGCAAAACTGTGTTGTTTTGACACTACTTATGGAATAAAATGATGGGACGTTTTATTTATGTGTCCAATGATATTTTTAAATACTTACAAAATGCATTTCATATCACTGTCAACACACCAAATTATGTTTTTCATTTATTTGCTGTCGATCGTTCAGTTAACGCGACATGATTTCCAAACATGGGTTGTGATAATTATACAAAGAAAGAAAGAAAGAAAGAAAGAAAGAAAGAAAGAAAGAAAGAAAGAAAGAAAGAAAGGAAACTGTATCATTGTTTCAATCAATCTCTCTTGTTTGTTTCGAAGTCGTATGAGAAATTGTAAATTGTTTCTTCAGTAGAAAAACAAATGGGAAAGTTCTGAGCATGTGAGGACATTTAGGCTATTTGATATAGGTAAAAATAGTAAAATAAGCTAATAAGAACAATCGTTGCTATTCTTGAAGCGCACTGTATATTATTAGGCTCTTTGAATTACATGATTCTGATGGGTCACTATGAAATGTTTGTCTGACCATTGTCCAAGTCCATGTTCTGGTGCTACTTTTTGTCTCCTTTTGCTCCGATGCAAGTTAATCTGCATAATATCACCATATATTAGTTTTACGTGTGTAGTAAAGAAGCCTTAAGACATACATACATAACTTCATTGTGAGCATAAATCTTTAAGTAAGAGCTGGGTGAGAGATGAGGTAAAATAGGCGAATGTTAGTAAAACATTCGGGTCAAGAATGAAGACCCGTCCACACCAACGGACGGTACCGGTCTGTTTTATGAGCGCGCGCTTTAACGCGCCAGGTGGATTCTGATTGGCTGTCGTTCACCAGCTGGACCAAAATGCTCGTAAATGTTCTGAAAAATGTAACTTTTATTGATGTAAATTGTAATAGACCAATGACTTTCTACAGTGCAATTCTGTTTAGCAGAATATCTATCAAATAAATAGTTTATTTATTTTCAATAGTATTATTTGTTTGTAATGGTTATATTTGTTTATTTATTTATTTATTTATTTATTTTTGTTTGTTTTGTTTGTTGGTTTGATCACCTTTTGCGTTTTTATTTTTCGAGTTGACTGTGCGTGCGGATACCAACTGTGAACTTTTATTCTGAAATTTGAGAAGTCAGCAGGTTCTTTCCGGTTCACGAGCGTAAGAGGTAAACAGCAACTTCTGAGCTTATTCCCGACCTGCGCTTCTGAATACGATAATACTTTATGATTGAATATATTGTGTTTGATTTATGTGTGTTTCCCGGCTTGTATTTTAGTAACATGCGCGACTATTGTAGATTTATAGATTATATTTACTGATCCTCCTCGTTAGCTCACTTAGCATTTGTCCATCAGTGGGCTAGCGTGTGTTTATGTAAAACTGCAATAATTTGTTCACTAAGCTCATATAAACGATCAATTTTTGTTTCGCAAAAGACAAACATGACTCGACACGGGAAAAACTGCACAGCTGGAGCCGTTTACACTTATCATGAGAAGAGGAAAGACACCGGTAATGTACTTATGATTTATCTGACTATGTTTCTGTGGCGTTATGTCACTTAAATATATAAATACGTGATATATAGTTGCTACAACATAATGTCCGTCTCTCTTGACATTTCCAGCCGCTTCGGGTTATGGGACACAGAGTGTGCGTTTGGGGAAGGACGCGATCAAAGATTTCGACTGCTGCTGTCTCTCCCTACAGCCCTGCAGAGACCCTGTTGTAACGTGAGAGTACCACTTTTACAAATATAAATGTTTTGATGCTGAAATTGTCTTTGCATGCGGTTATTTAAGTTTATTTAGTCTTGATTGTATGTGCTGGATATTACTGGCCAACTTGCATGTCAGCAGCTTGGGGACTTGGATTGATTTGTTTGTTTATATTTGCTTACTATAGTGAAGATGGATACCTCTATGAGAAAGAAGCCATTCTGCAATACATCCTTCACCAGAAAACAGAAATTGCCAAGAAAATGAAGGTTTGAGCCCTTTGTACATGTGTATTTTTAAATGTGAATGACCTTCTCTGTTTGTCTAACAGACATGCTTGTATTTTTTTCAACTCAGGCATATGAGAAGCAGAAACAGGCTCTGAAGAGTGAAGGCCGGCTGGAGTCCAAGTCTGAGGAGCGAGAGAGAGCTGAGAAGTTCAAACAGAGGGAGAACAACATCGTCTCCAAGCCAATCAACCCCTTCACTTCAGGTACGAACACTGGAGGATAAAACTAAACATTCCTGCTTGATTATGTGTAACTTATTTCTCTTTAGGTAAATCTAAAGATGATGGAAACCAGAATGGCTCGGCCAGCTCCTCCAGTTCTGACACTTCAGCAGGGGAGTCCAGTTCTTCTTCAGCTCTGCCCAGCTTCTGGATCCCCAGCCTCACACCAGAGGCCAAGCCCACCTTGCTTAAAAAACCTGTAGGTTTCTAAATCTGTCACTTTCCCCTCTCTGCCAGCCACGTGTCGCTAACCTTGAGTCTTCAGTAGTCTCACAGTCATTCATGGACTAGCATTACACAAGAGATTGTGCTTACCCTGAAATCATTCACATGCTTCTGCCAAATGTTCTTTTGGTCGGTCATGATGCCCTTGATTGGTTTGTTTGTCCATCTCGCCTCCTGGTTCAGTTGGCTTTCCCCTCTGTGTGTTCAGTAGCTTTTTGTGTCATAATTATCATCTTTCAAAGGTTCGTCTCCATGCATGAGACTCTAGGCAGATCAACATGCACTCAATTCAACATATACTCCTCACAAAGATATTAATGAACTCTTTTGACCCTATTTATTATAGTTAACTGTTCTTCATCCCCTCCTGCTTTTTCAGTCAAAGACAGTGTCGTGCCCTATGTCGGGACGTCCTTTGAAGATGAGTGATTTGATTTCAGTGCGCTTCACTCCACTGGACCCCAGTCTGGACAGAGTGGCCCTCCTCACACGCCAAGTAAGAACTAAACCAAGATAAGATCTCCCACCTTTTCCTTTATTTCTCCTGACCTGCATCTCTCTGTTTTCGTTTAATCCTGTATACACTGCCGTTTAAAAGTTTTGGGGTGGTAAGATTTATAAAAATGTTTTTAAAAGTGTCTTTTGTTCACTGGGGCTGCATTTATTTGTTCAAAAATTACTCCAATCTTCATTGTCATATGATCCTTCAGAAATGAATCTAATGGTGCTCAAGAAACATTTTTCATTACTATTATCAATATGGAACAGTTGTGCTGCTTAAATGGATAGTTCACCCAAAAATGTAAATTTTGTGATCACTTACTCACCCTTAAGTTGTTCCAAACCTGTTGGAGTTTCTTCTATTGAACACAAAAGAAGATATTTTACAGAATGTTTAGAACAACATGACGGTGAGTAAATAATGACAATATTTTCATTTTTGGGTGCACTAACCCTATTTTTTACCACTATTTATTTTTATTTTTTTACATTTTCAACTGTCTTTAGTGTTTGATGTTGCTGTTTGAGCATGAAAACGGTCTTTAAAGTAACAAAGCACAAATTCACTCCAAAAGGAGTTATTCTCTATATCAATAAACTTTGTTTCTGAACTCCCTCAAATGCCTCGATTTTATTCTCAAGTGTTCTTCTGGGAACAAACATAGTGTGTTGAAACTTGTGAAGACGGAAAGGGGCGTAATATTTCTGAGACACGTTTGGAACTGTTGACCAGTCACAACATACTGGTTTACCTGACCAATCAGAGCACATATAAATCTTTTATAACATCAGAAAAAAAAATTCTGTGACTTGATCAATTTAACATGTCTTTGCTGAATAAAAGTAATAAAAATTATATATTAATATTTAATGTATTATCATATTTATAAAAATTACTGCACCCAAACCTTTTAACAGTAATGTATAGGGACACTGAATTATTGTATACCTTGTTTTTAAAATGTTTTGCGTGATCCTCAGGACAGATACGTGTGTGCAGTAACCAAAGACACGCTTGGGAACTCGGTGCCCAGCGCAGTTCTCAGACCCTCGTGAGTTGACTTTTACATTATTTATTCAACAAGAATTGATCTGGCTTTATACCTTTTTATACATTTAGTCCTTCCTCTCACTTCTAGTTTCTCTCTCTTTTTTTTGTGTGTACTGTCTTTCCTTCAAGTGGAGCCGTAGTGACTATGGAGTGTGTGGAGAAGCTCATACAGAAAGACATGATTGATCCAGTGACGGGAGACAAACTGAAAGAGAAGGACATCATACCCCTTCAGAGGGTGTGTATAAGAGGAATAGTGCTGAAGAGAGCGTACAGATGCATAAAGTCAGTGTTTAAATGTCTGTCTTTGCTCGTCGACAGGGTGGGACTGGCTTTGCGGGCTCAGGAGTGGATCTCAGAGCTAAAGAGGCCAGACCCGTTATGCAAGCATAAATGAGAGGATTGGACAAGGCTTTGACTCTGTAAATATTGTCATTCATTTTGCTCGACCTTTTTTTTTTTTTTTTTTTAAGTGCTTTTGGTTGGGGTTAATTTGAGTGAAAGTTGAAGTTATGTTTCTCTTTGCTCCTAAAGATACTATCATGTTATGTGTACACAATATATAGTAGTTTTTAAAAAAAATAAATAATTAATTTTTCACACTTTAAAAGTCACATTTGTCTTATTTTAATAGTTTAAAGAGACATTCACGCTTTGTGGTCATAACAGGGTTAAAGTTCATCATGATCTTCTACCAGTGTCCCAAAGTCAGTTATAGTGCTGACTTTAATGAAGTCCATTCTATCCATGATCTCACTGATAGAAAGACGCCCATCCTGAGAATGACATCAATAAACAGACACAATTTGGGAAATGCATACTACAAAGATTTAGTTTGGAAAAAGACTCCACCACCTATCAGAATGCAATTTGAGAGAAGACAAATTAAATCCCAGGCCAAATTTATTTAAAAAAACCAACATGGCTTTATTTAGAATTCACAGAGAGAAAAATGTTCCACCAGTACAGTGTCAATCACTTTTGTCTCCTCCCACCTACTGAATCTCCTCCCCTCCTGGCTGTGTTTCTTTATACCTATTTTCATGTGAGTGGAATGTTGAACGTAAAAATCACACACTGCTAATGTGAAATGTACTTTGTAACAGTCAAAACAGGCCTGTTACATTGAATACTGTTGCAACTGGCCCTGCATTCAGTGCTGAATTCCTGAGGGTCTCTCAAGTGGAAGATGTATGTCTATTTCCTCACAATATAAGCAAGCTGGAGTGACTGTGAATGTAAGTGTTCATCATAATTTTGTTGCAAAAAATGAAATGTGTCTGACAATAAATAAAACATTTATCTGTCTCAGTAAGATTCTTATCTTCATTGACACCTAACCTGACCTTTGTTCCAACCCAATAGCTATCATTTTCATATTCAGTTCACCGACACCCAAACCACACTGCCCTCCCCTGTACCCAGATATGCTAGCATTAAAGCTCATCATGTCTTTTGGTGAGATCCTCTCCGTAATTAGTAGCCTGGCTCCCAACAAACATGTTCCAGTTTTCCAGAATCTCCTTCTTTGTGATTTTGTCATCCTGGTTAGTCAATTAAATGAAGCAGATGGAAGTCCATTGTGATTCATTGGTAGCGAATTAAAAGAAAGACAGAGGTAAAGATTAATTCAGAATGGATTTGATTATTGGCATTTATGCATTATTGCAAGCTATTGACACCACCCATATGTAGGCCCAGTAAATATCACTTACGTTGTCTTTGTCAGTTTCGTGAATGAGATGCCGGGCCTCGTTATCAGCGTGGTCCACCTCTCCAGGTAGGATCCAATGAGATACTTCATTGGCGTCAAGGAAACCATCCTAACAATTAAACAAACAGATCATGAACCTTGAGAGAACAGCCCAGAAACACTCCCAGCTGATGCTGATAGATTTCTTTCCCACTGCATACCTTATTCATGTCTCTGAACTCTGAGAAGTGTTTCTTTTCTGTTGTGACCCACTCTGGTTCATTCTCTCCATTTTCAGGGGAGAACATGTCCCCTAGGATCAAATTGAACACATGGACAAATTTTCATTTCATTTTGATTCAAAATGTCACTTCTAATGTATATTTTTTTTCCACATCAAGAAAACGCTGTAGAAGTTTACCAATGTATTCCTGCAGATCAATCTTGCCATCGCCATTCTTGTCAATGTCTTCAATCGTTTCCTGTCACATTGAGGGATAAAAGTTTAGTGATCTATTCCAGTGCTTCAAGTGATATATTGCATATTGTTGGACTATGCAGTGTACAGTAATATTAATACGTTTCAATGTTTTAAAAAATATATTTTAAGGATTATTTTTTGTGTACTTTTAATTGGATACGTGTGCCACTTATCGAATGTCAAGGCAAAAGACCACAGGTGAATAGGGTAAAATATTCATATATTAATAGACATCACCACACTTCTCCAGTTGATTACTTACATTAACAATAGCAAAATAGTTTTATTACAAGATTTTTGAAATGTCATGTTTAAATATGCAAATTAGGCAGTATCTAATTATGGAGCCAAATTCAAAATGGGTTTTTTTACATGTTACAGTAAGAGTTAATATGGGATGTTTTATTATTTTATTCAAGTTTTTTTTTTTTTTTAAATATGAATTATATATATTAACAGACCCCTCTGTAAAAAAACAAACAAAAAAACTTTGTATAGAAAAAGATATGTACTGTAATTGAAATCTACAGATGCAAAGAAGATTACCCCCTGGTTTCACAGACAAGGCTTAAGCCTCGTCCTAGTCTAAAATCATGTTTGAGTTGTTTTAACTGAAATCAACTTGCACTGATATTTCTTAAAATATGTCAATGTCATTATTTTGTCTCAAGATGCATACCAATGTTTTTTTCTGAGTCTCGTTTATAAAAGCTACTTAAATTTCCTAATTAAAATAAACTAATCCTGACTTAATCTAAACCCTGTTTGTGAAACCAGGTCAAAGTGTAACAAAATAAACCCTTAAATGTACATTTTGGATATTTTCTGTCATGGAAGCAAAATATAAAAATTGAGCAGTCATTGAAAAAATAAAAAAATGTCTGTACCTCTTTCTGATTTCTGTATCACTATATTCATCTCTCCCTTCCTCCATTATCACCTCACCTGTATCACAACGTGTCTCATGTAGTCGAACTCCTCCGGATGGAGGAAGGCAGTGAACTCTTCTCTGGTAGCGATACCGTCCCCGTCCCGGTCTGCGGACTTGAATCGTCTCTCATCTCTAGTGAGCATGGATTTGTAACTGGCCTTATCATCCACATCATCAAACTCTGCATCTGGAACATAGCAAGTCAAACTTTAATATTCTTTACTTCTGCAGTATGTATCGGAGTTTATGATCTAAACATTATTTGTCCAACATATTTTGTCCATTTTCCCTAAATACAACTTCTTTCTGCCAAGATGCAGCACTACTGTTGGGGATAATTAATATACAAGCCCCTAGTTACAGCTGTTCCTCATTAAACAATTAGCCGCCACACCAAATTTCAAAAGCTTGTATCAATTACCTAAATAATATCCGTAGGTGGTGTTCTTATACTCAATCCATCCAATCTTCCCATCCTTGTTCTGGTCGTACTCTTTCCAGTGCTTGTCCACGTTCTCCTCAATGTACCTCCGCTGCCTGTGCTTGATCCAGTGGTGTAGCTCAGCATGACTGACGAATCCATCCTTATCCGTGTCAATCTTATCCACAATCTTTCTGTAAGGGAATAATAATGAAGTTAGACACATGATAATATTATTAATCTCCTATTTACTGTATCATTCTCGTTTATTTTTACCCTAGTCTTTCTTTGCTCTCCTCAGGGCTTAGCTGGTCAAAGGTCTTGGCCTCCTCTTTGCCCAGGAAGGCCTCGTGGTCATACTGGAAACCATGGGCATCATCGTGAGCATGATCACTGAGGTCAGGCTTGTGATGCACACGCTTCTCCTGCGCAGGCACAGCAACTGTGACCCCTACAAACAGGGCAAGTGTCCCCAACAAGAGTAGCTGCATATTCTTCCTAAAGGGTGTGTGTGTGTGTGAGAGAGAAAGACTTTATTCATTCTTTCTGGCCAGAAAAAGTATGTTTTACACTGACACAAAGTCATTGTACTTACAATGAAAATTGAATTTCATCTTTAATGGTCTCATTCAATTTTAAAGTAAATTATAGAGCATAGACAACTTATTTAAACTTTCAGAATATAAAAAGAATAGAAATGAAAAACAAATATATGATAACGTTTTGTATTAAGCAGCAATTTAGAGCAGATAATGACTATTGAATGAACTGTATAAAAACAATAGGCAGTAAAAAAAATTGTTTAAAAGATTAAAATGCAAACATCTTAAACTGTCGAAATGACTTACCCAGTCTGCAGTGATTTGTGCTTGAGTACACCCTGAAGTTGAAGAGTACGCGTTGGCACTGTTCTTTAAAGTGCACGTAAGAGTGGGCGGGGCGGCCGTGTTACGTGCCCTCAAAAAGGTTTTATTGACAGGAAAAAGAGCCAATCATGAGACTAGATTAGGCGGAGCCGCGGAAAACTCTAAGTTCTACTGGCTGCAAAACGCCACGTTGACACGCGAACGCGCATCAGAGAGCCAGGCGCGTTTTTGGCAAAGTGGGAAAAAAGTTTTAGGGACAGCTCATCTTTGACAGAGATATTGTGTAGATTGCGTTTGGACTGGTGCATTAATAGAAATAAATAAAGTTGCATGCATATTAAATAATTTTAATGTAACATGCAAACTCGTTCAGTCTTAAAGGTGCAAGTTCATTTTCTGGTCAGTGGTCTTTTAATTTACTTATAGGCTGCGCCTAATATACACTAAATAGTTATAATTTATATACTATTTAAAAGTGTTTAGCGCCCTTGTTGTTTTGTAAATTAAAGGTAAATCGTTTTTTTTTTAATAAGTGTTAATATTGCTGTAATAACTAACGTTATTTGTGTCTCGAGCTCAAAACCCTTCAGAATCTTCTAGAAAGCCTCGAGTCATTTATCATTGTCAGATCAGACGTGTTAAGAAAAGATACATTATGTCCTTGGTCTGTACGCTTTTTCTTATTGTAAATTTCAACAAACAGACTATTACACTAGTGAAACAGGCGTGTATCGATGCCCACATGACTCAAAACAAACAAAGCTTTGACGATTTGAAAATCAAAAGATTTGGGGGTCACTGTGTTCTATTGTCAAGACAACAGAGATCAACACTTTTTTTAAAAAGTCATATGTATAATAATAACAATATTAGCTGCTTTGGAAATTAACCTATTATTTCAATTTTTGAAATATTCTCCTTTTACCCAGTATACAGTCTTTACTAAAGCTTTAATCCTCTTTTTTATATACTGCACAGTTGGCATGCGCTTTCAGAAATATGATATCCAAAACAGTAATTTGTTTGTGGTCAGTTTGACATCATGGGAAAACACGTCAAAAAATGCAATAAATTATTGCAACAAAAAGGCTACGCAAATCAAAATTCATTCTATTCATGTTTTATACCTTACTTTTTACTGCTGTCTTTGAAACATATTATTGGGTTGAAATCTTATGCATTAAACTTATGCATTTTCAGCCGCTTTTCTCCAAAGAGACATGCACTCAAAGTTATCGATATGGGAATCAAACTTAACCTTTGTTTTGCTATTGCCATGCTCTGCCAATAGAGCTAAAATAATAAACATACACACAAGAGCCAACGTTCACTACTGTTTAAAGGTTTGGCGGTCAGTAAGACTTTTTTCTAAAAATAAATATTCAGCAAGGATGCATGAAATTGATCAAAAGTGACAGTAAAGACATTTATAATGTTACAAAAGATTTCATTTTCACATAAATGCAACTTTTTATTCATCAAAGAATCCTGGGGAAAAAATGACACTTTCCACAAAAATATAAGCAGCACAACGGATCATGTGACACTAAAGCCAGGAGTAATGACGGTGAAAATTCAGCTTCTCCATTACAGGAATAAATTACATTTTAAAGTTAATTAAATTGAAAAGTTTTTATATAATTTTTTTTTCCTTATCAGACAAATGCAGCCATGGTGAGCACAAGAGATTTCTTTAAAAAAAACAAAAAAAAAAAAAAAAAAAAATATACATATATATATATATATATATAAACAGTGGTGTATGCATATAACTTTACGTATAGTGGGGCTTGAATTCTGCTGAAACCTTGAAATGTTTCTTCATACTCTTTTCTCTTGAAACACTTGCACCTCTGGATGCTAGGACCACTTAGTTGTGTCTGCTTCTACCTCCTTCAACTTTGTCGCCTCCTTATTCCGTTGTTTCTCGACCCCTCATCCTCCCTCACATCTTTTCGCGCAACTGTTCACACCTGCCCTCTTTCTTTACCTCTTTGTCTCTCTCCAGACATATACAGCGCTTCGTCCCTCGGTCCTCACCCCTTTTTCTCTCTCTGTGTGTGTATGTGTGTCCCCTCTCTTCTCTCTCTTTGCCTGTGGCGGTGTGTCTAGTACCATGGAGCAATTGAAGGTGACAGGGCCAGAGAGAGAGGAGGGGAGAGGGAGGACGTGGCACTCTGTAGCCTGGGGGCACACAACAACACACAGAGAGACAGAAAGAGAGAGCGATGGTAAAGGAAATGGGAGGGCAGAGACGACAAAATAAGGAAGAAGACAAGTGCTCTGGAACCAAACGGATGACACAGAGTGATGGAGAGACTGTGGGCCTAATGAATTATTTGTAATTGATGCATTAACATCAGTGCCTCTGCCGGATTTTGGCGTCACACACTGGATATCAAGTACAACACTTACTCCTTTAGCACATATACATGCACTCTCATACATGTACACACGTTTTTTTAAGAAGGTTGATGTTAATTTGTCCCGGCATTGTTGCTATGGTGACCTCTCTTCCCCCTCCCCCCCAGCAGAGAGAGAGAGAGGGTGACAGGGATGAACTAACAAGACACTGAAAAAATGTGCCCTGAAGGAGTGTACGCTCACACACCAGCACACATAATAAACGCGCGCTCAACGTCACATTTGTGCAACACGCTGACACTAAATATTAACAACATTTTATTAGGGTCCGTTCTCATTTGCTTCATTTTGTAACTATTTCAAAAAGTAAAACCCACACGGAGAAAGATGCCCTTCGTCTTCCATTGTGTTTCAGTTCAAATGCTCCGTCTATTTTCCGTGTCATTGTCTTTTTACATGAATCCTCTGAACGAGTGACAAAGAAGGAGACGTAGGTATGGGGGGAGGCGGATGAGAGAGGAAGAGAGCGGAGGGTTTTGTCAACCGGAAATAAATAAAGCTGGCACCCTCCTTCTCCTCCGCCTCCTCTGTCTCTCTTTCTCGTGCCCTCCGTGTCCCCCTTCCTTGGTTTTTTTTCTACAAGGATACATCCATGGCCTCGTTATGTCTTCCTTTTTCTCTCTTTCTGTTTCAGTTCCTTCGCTATCATGCGTGTACTGCACGAAACTCCTTGTGTTTTTGTTCGTGCCGTGACAGTGTCCGTTAACCTGATGGAGCTTGTCACATTAAAGGGATAGTTCACCACAAAATGAACATTTTGTCATCATTTTCTCACAGACCCATGTGATGTTATTTCTTCTGGAACACAAAAGGAGACATTACTAGAATGTTCAAGCTGCTCTTTTCCATATAATTAATGGTGTGTCAACCATTGTGACCATGCAGGGGCCGTCGAGCACCCCAAAAGTAGCATAAAAGTAACAGAGACTCTTTATTTTAAAGGGTTAGTTCACCAAAAAATGAAATTTCTATGAAGGTGCTCCCATGTCTTTCCAAACCCACAAGATTATTGTTCATCTTTAGAACACAAATGAAGATATTTTGGATGAAATTCGAGAGGTTTTTTTTTTTTATCTCCCATAGAAAGCAGCGTAATTACCACATTCAAGGTGCAGAGAAGTAGTAAAGACGTTGTTAAAATAATCCACATGACAAACAGTGGTTTAACCTTAATGTTATGAATCGACGAGAATATTTTTTTTGTGCGTAAATACCAAAAACAACGGCTTTATTCAACAATTTCCTCTTCCCTGTCAGTCTCCATACGCAGTTGACTCCGAGGTTCCGTGTTTTCGTCCGAATGCCGGCTCAGTATTGGCCGTGCTGGTCTCGCGGAGTTCTGGCCTAGAACCTGGAGGCTCTGCAATGTGTCTTCAAAGTAAACTGCTTAGGAAGAATGACAGGGAAATTGTTTAATAAAATCGTTATATTTGTTTTGTTTTGCGCACAAAATGTAATCTTGTCGCTTCATAACATTAAAGTTGAACCACGGCAGTCATGTTGACTATTTTAATGATGGTTTTAGTACCTTTCTGGACCTTGAATGTGCTACTTTTGGTGCTTTCTATTGGCAATAAAAAAAAAAACCTCGTATTTGAACAAAAAATATCTTAATTTGTGTTCTGAAGATGAATGAGGGTCTTACTGGTGTGGAACGACATGAGGGTGAGGGACATTGTTATAGTAACTACACAAATAAGTGCCTAGTAATGTTAATTAACATGTTACATGTGCTTGCTCTCAGTGAATAGTTCTTAAAAGAACCATTTTTTCTAAGTGGTAAGATCATTTTAATAATCTAAAGTACCCTTTTCAACTATAAAGAACCTTTTGTGCAAATGGAAAGGTTCCATGGATCCACAGATGTCATGAAAGAAGCTTTAATTTTCAAATTGCACAAGGGTTAACGTTAGAGGTAGGGTTAATTGCTTGTAATGAAGCACAATGTATTAATATTACTATAGCAATTACTATTGTAAACTATGTCACATTAAAACAAAGTGTTACCTGTTACCTAATTTTTTAGCATTTTAGTTAAGAATTTATTATTATAACTAATTTTGAATAATTTTAAGACTTATTGGGGGTGCCCCTGAAAGTTTGCTGATGCCCCCTTGTGGGCCCCGGGCCCCTGATTGAGATCTACTGCCTTACAGTGCATGTGTGGAGAAATAAAAAATGATCCTTTGGTTCATAACTCACAGATTGTAGGTCTAATACCCAAAAGACCAAAACAAAACCTCTCTGATCCTTCTTACCGCCAGTGAGAATATGAGGTCTCATTTTTATTCGACTTTTCCCCCAAGTTGAACCTTTCAACTAGCACCAAAATTGTCATGCTTGTATGTAATGTTGGCTGAGTCTCCTTTATAAGAACAGCAAATCTCTCTCCCTCTCTGTTTTTCTCTCGTATTTTAACGTGTCACAGGCTCTTTGGTTTTAAAGTTAATCCAATAAAATATGCAAATATAGCATTGGGATTGTGACAAAGTGCAGTGGAGGGTAAACATGCCATATACACTCTGACGTGCGTGTGTGTGTAGAAGAAGAGAGGCCCTTGCACGCAGGTCTGAAAGCGTCTACTCATGTTTGCATGTAATCATACTAGCAAGCATGCAGTGTACAGAGAACTATACCGAGTAATGAGTAAAGTTTCTCTTCTCATGGGAATGAGTGTCTTGATGTAAAATACAAGAATATAAAGGTCTGTTCATATTGTTTATCATTATTTAAATAGTTTAATTATGTTCAAATATGTTAAATATGTTCAATTTGGGACTATTTGGCCATTTTAAAAGCTTAAAGATTGAGGTACTTTCCAAATTATATGATGAGAGAACAAATCTCTTATACTCACCAAAGATGCATTTATTATTACTAATTTAATTATTACAAAATAGCCTTTTTCTATTTGAATATGTTTTAAAATGTAATTTATTCCTGCAAAGTCAAAGCTGAATTTTCAGCATCCAATCTTCAGAGTCACATGATCCTTCACAAATCATTCTAATATTACGATTTGCTGCTCAACAAACGTTTCTTATTGTTACAGTTATACTGCTTAATATTTTTGAGGAAACCACAGAACTTTTTTAGAATTTTTGTATTAATAGGATGTTCAAAAATAGAAATAGAAATCTTTTGTAACATTATGTCTTTTTTTTTGCCACTTTTGGTCAGTGAAATGTGATTTTTTTTTCTTACTGACCCCAAACGTTTGAACAGTAGTGTATACATAAAAGCAAAATTTGAACAATAACTTGAAGATACTACATTACTCAAGTTAAGGGCATATTGTGAAATAATGCATTGAATTTTCACATGACAAGATTCCCTGACTTCTGTAGACTGTGTAGAGATTCATTGCTTTATTGTTGTATATTTGCTGAGGTCAGACAATTTTCTGCCCCTAAACAGCTGTTATATGTCTGAGAAGCTTTTTGAGAAATCAAAGAGTTAATGCTCACTAGATTTTGATTACTTCAGAGGAACATATTGAAAGAGAACATAATAAGTGAACATATTGGGGTCTTGATAGGACCCCAAGTGTATCTCAGCAGTGCGGAGAGTTAAACTATCACTGACCGCCAGGCGTCATAGAGCGGGAGCATGATCCGAAGCTCTCTCACAGTTAGCCATTTTTGGAAGTCCATATCTACAAACAGCAAACTGCCTTTGTGAGACTTTAGAAATAGCTTTACGTCTCCTCTTTTTCAGTCATTTTTGTTGCCTCCACCTCTCTCTCTCTCTCACTTCATCACCCCTTTTCCTGGCATTAAGTCCAGACCTGACACTGACACTGACTCTGTGTGTCATCCCTCTCTCTCTCTTTCCCTCTCTCCCTCATTGCTTCAAGGACCAGAGTGCCTGCAGATGCATTTCTCTGTAGCCCACTACCCCTCCCTCGCCTCCTCTCTTTCGCCCTGTCTAACTCTCTCCATCTTTCTCTCCCTTTCCTCTCCTCCCATGCTCTCTCTCCTCTCTCTCTCTCGAACACAGTCTAACATTAACAAAGCGAGAGAGCAGAGAGAAGGAGAGAGGGATGAACAGAAAGTGATAGAGACACTGAGCAAGTGTGGACCACTTTTACAATTCATTCATCTACCAGGTGAGTCTCCTGCCTTCACAGCTGACACAACGATTGAGACATCTTTTATTGGAAATAACAAAAAGATTGAGGAAAACGATTGGTTAATTGTAGAAAGGTTATGGCAGACTTGACCTTTGACATTTTCTGTTTTGCACACAACAATATTGTGTGCGATACCACTAGAGGCAAAATTTAAATAATTGAAATGTGCTTATATTCATCTTGGCCTTGGAGTCATACAAAGTCACATTCAATTGATTAAATTAATTAATTTAAATTAGTAAAACCTTGTTCACCTCTTTTCTATTGGTGAATATACATGACAGCATTGTTTTCTGATCTATTATTAGACTTCATAATTGCATTGAATATTATGTGTTAATTAAACAAATGTATAAAGGAGCCTCTGCATGTGGATTGTATCAATATTTATCCGTTCATTTCTTTGGCATATTCGAGCTATAATAATATTTATTATATTCATGTATTTATTTGACATATTTTTCTTAACTATTGGAATTGTACAGGGAGTTATTTTGGCTTTATTAATTCAACAAAATGTGGAAATATTTTAAATATAATTGTAATTAAAAAAATTCCGGGCACCCTAACCTGTGTTGTTTTGCTACATGTCACTTTTTGTTTCTCCGTCCGTACATCTGTGTATTTCTCTCTGTTTAGATGTCTTAGCTCACTTTTTGTCTTTGAGGGTCATGGTGTATTCTCAAAACCCATGCAAATATAATCATGCAAGCACTACTACGTCATCTTTAATGGCTAGATCTATAGTATTTATGATGACGGCCTCCTTTCCGTGTACGTTAGTAGTTTTACACGCAGAAGTATGTGGAACCACAGATATTTTTTCGGCCACTTCAACTGTATTCATTTATTCAGCTGGTGTTCTATAAATTATGTGCAGGTGCTGGCTATTTTTGTGATATAAATACACCTACATTTCAGTCAGTGGCTTCACGCCTCCATTTTCATACTGTTTTTTGTTGAGTTTGTAGTTGAAAATGTGGATTGTGTGCCATTGTGTGCGGTGTATCTATAATTATCTCTTTGTTTTGTTGGAGTGTGTCTCTGTTGTGTAGAGCCTGTGTGTGTCTGTGTATTGTTGTTAACATTAGTTGACAGTATTACTCTCTCCAGTCATGCGTGTATGTACGACGATGTCAGACTAGATGTTCTGTACTTCTTAATTACTCGCTGTGTGTGCGTGTGTAATGAACTCTGTGTGTGTGTGTACATGTGAAAGATATATAAAGAGATAGATAAATAAAATACAATAGTGACCCATACTTTAAAGGCATCAGATGTGTCATTCTGATTCTACTGGGCAAATACTGTTTTAAGTATTAATAAATTGCATCATGACATCTTAAGTCAAATGTACACATTTTATGCCTTTTAGTTATGCCTTCAGAATGGTAACAGGGTTGACATTTAACTATTTATTCCACATTTAATTACTGGTATTTTTATGTCGAACCACTTTTACATTATCAGTTGTTTTTGAAAATCATAAAAACAGAGTTGACATTTTAAGGTATACATAAAACGTGAGAGAAATGGATAACAGTTAGCGGACTTGAACTTGTCATTGGAAAGTTAACTTATGAAAGGACAATGATGTCATTATGACAAAGTTATTTTAATCTATAGAATTACTTTAAAAATGATAATAACAGGGTTGGCACAAAACTAAAACATAGGCTTTTGTTGAGATGCTAAAATGTTTTTGTTTACATGTATTTTGTTTTCAAAAATTGTGCGTAGTTGCTGTTAATGGAAGAAGTTGGAAACTCAAAGACTGAGGGGAGGCCCAAAAATGCATCAATATAGAAAATATATTTGGATATGCTCAACAAAATTTGGCATCACCTATTGTTAAACATTGTTAACATCCTTTTTATCCATTTGCGAGAGACAATACACCATTTTGTAGAATGACCACGATCTTACAATACATCAACATAATCAGCCATTTTTTGTTACATTTTTCAAATTTTATTTTACTGAATTCTTGAAGCCATGGAGAGATTGAGAGTAAGAAATATGAGAAATGTTTACTGTATACAAATACTCAATTTCCTTTTTTCACAGTTTTGCTTCTTTCGTCCTTCATTCAGGGTTGGAGTGGTCTGGATGATAGAAGGAGAGGGTCGGTGTTTTCTCACAGGTGACATTTGATGTATGAGAATCTGACCATGCTGAACTTACAAAACGGCTCCAACTGGACTGGCCCAAATAACTGGTACCACCCGGCCGACTCCATCACCCCTCAACACGGAACAGGTATGCGAGCTTTAGTGATTTATCCCTGTATCTGTTAGTGAAGCACCTCGGCGTGTGAACGTACACTGTATGTGTATGTGTGCCTGTGTTTGTGCAGTCAGCTTTGGGGTGAACCAGCGATTCTTATACTTGACTGAGCACAAACAGAGGGTGCCAACAGCTACACCATCAGCCACACATGTACACCCACACCCACATACAAACACGGCAGTCTCTGGACTTGACATCCTCTGTTTCATTACAGGAAGGCGGAACTAAAGCGAGCAGACATTAGACTCAGAATTAGATGCCCATAATACAGTTGCTGCTCATTCACACATACACAAATAAGGTCAAACTGTCAAACACAAGATGCTGCGGCGCACTAGAATTGCACAGTCTTCAAAGAGACAGTTCTGTCTATATAATAACACACACGTTTGGACACTGAAATGCAGCACTCTTACAAGACTCTCTGAAGTTTAATGTTTCATCTCTATCTCTCTCTCTCTCTCTCTCTCTCTCTCAGATGGTTGTGTGGAAGATCTGAATGTACAGATGGCGAGAGCAGGGGAAGGAGTGGTGCAGGGAGAGAGGGATGAGGTGGACGAGTCGCAGCTACACCTGCAGCTAAAGAGGAAGCTGCAGAGGAACCGCACCAGCTTCACCCAGGAGCAGATCGATGCCCTGGAGAAAGGTGTGACTCAAAGCGCTGACTCCAACCGAGCTTTCCATGCAAAATAACCTCAGAGAGGATAGATACATATAACCATTGTTTACTATTAACCATTATTTACTCATCCTCATGTTGTTGCAAACCTATATGACTTTTTTTGTTTGTTCTGGGGAATATTTAAAAATTCATCTCATTGTTTTTCTTATATACAATGAAAGTCAATGGGGTCCAAAGTCGTGTTCTATACAGAAGAAAGTCATACAGATTTTGGAATGACATGACAACTTTTTTTACATTTTTTTGGACAACCTATGCCTTTGATATTCACAATGTGCTGTTATGCTTCTACTAAATGTTTGGTCTTCTGTTAAGCCTTTTAAATGTTTTCCAGAGTTTGAAAGGACTCATTACCCAGATGTCTTTGCTAGAGAGAGACTGGCCGCAAAGATTGATCTTCCAGAGGCTAGAATTCAGGTTCTTATGAAGTATTTTTATGATCTTTGAGATTTGAATTGTCTCAATGCTGAAGTGCATTTAAACAATAAAAAAGACACTTTCCATTATGAACTGACCCACATTGGGTGATTGACAGGTATGGTTCTCCAATCGGAGAGCTAAGTGGAGAAGGGAGGAAAAGCTGAGAAACCAAAGGAGATCAGGAGGCACCAGTTCCTGTTCTCAGACACATACTCCCTTGAGCACATCCTTTAACTCCCCTGTATATCACTCCCATCATAGCAACAGCTCAGGTATGTCTCTTTTACATAATATTTGACTCCTAGATTCCTCCTTTGTTCTCTCTCCTATATTCATGCATAGTAAATTGGTGTTTGTTTCACTTTGCAATGTTTGTTACTCTTTCTTCAACCTTCTTAGTTCAAATATCAGTGTCAAAGTTCTTTATTGCCATGATTACAGCATTGCCAAAGAAGTACACAAAAGTAGTAGAAGTAATGAGCTGATTCTCTTCTGTTCTCTCTTATAAGGCTCAATGCACAGTCGGAGTGATTCGTCTCTCTCAGCCTATAGCTCTCTGTCTGTCTTCTCCAGTATGCAGGTAATTCATGACCTCCCTTGCTGTATAGTACCCTAATAAGGTGTCAGACCACATGCATATATTTGTTATTCTACATCACTATTTAAAAGTGTACTCAGTTATTTTTGTTTCTGTTATGACTTATAGGCTAATACTGACATCTAGTGGCGCGCGGAAGTTTTATATCACAAATGCAACTGTATTAAAGTGAGAGTTCACAACAAAATTAAAATGAGGTCATCATTTACTCACCCTCATGATCCAAAACTGTATGAATTTCTTCTGTGGAACATAAGAGAGCGTATTTTTGAAAAAATAAAATGCCTCAGAGGGGTTTTTGTAGGCTAAACCTAAAATTGTTTGGTCACCAGCATTCTTCAAAATATCTTCTTTTTTGCTCTGTTAGAAGTAACTGACAGGAGGGCGAGGAAATGATCATTTTCAGTCGGGAGTCAACGCTCTTGCTAGTCGATTCACAAATGACTTATGTACTCTAAATGAATCATGCAAAAAGACTCGCGAATTTGTCGAATCCCCACATGAATGAACTCACTGAATTAAACAGAGGGGCTTTTTAAATAATAATAGCCTGCACTTTTAATGTAGGCTTTCCAATTAACGTCTGTTTGGAAATTTTCTTATAAAAAAACACTGTTTTAAAGTACAGTCAGCAACTGTATGAAGCAATTTCATTCTATCAAGACAACTATTACTTTTAATGTCTTAATTAAAAAATGATGCCCTCTCAAACATAATAGCATCCGGCTTTTTGTTTCTTTAAAACATGCAAAAGAGAGTGCTTTCTACAATATTAAATAATGCAGATAGATATTCCAGTACACGCTCCTATTACGCAACTGCAAGGTAAAACTATGCAGTGCTTTGAGTTCGCCTGACATTCAAACTAATTCAAAATAGTGTATGTAGCGCCCTCTGGTGTTGCTGCTGGAAAATACACAGGCTGCTGTAGTTTCTAAAAATAAACGCTCGCACGTATTCAGCAGGTTCACAGTTCAACAGGTCAGTTTTACTGTGTAACTGCCCTCCCTATAGCCAAACAGATCAGTGTTATTTTTAATCATAGCAACACACACAGTTCAGTGTCAGTAAAAGTGTGTGTGTTGTTCTGACCTGACTGGGGCGCATTGATCTAAGACACCATCATAAAAACTCCAGAGTAATCTTTTAATCTTCCGTGGGGTGTTTCTTGCAGAATAATCTGTCGAGTTAGTTTATTTATGAATGTGCTGATGCTATAAATGAAATGAGATTAATCTTATATCTTTATTTACCCTTCTCTTCTCTCCTTTAGTCTTTGCCCTCCCAGTCCACTCCAACCTACTCTTGCATGTTACCTCCTTCTCCTTCTGCCCTTCCCCCTCTTTCTCGCAAATTTGACTCATCCTACACCTCTCCCCACCTTCCGCCCCCACCCACGGCGAGCACAAACACAGGTGAGTGCAGTTTTGCAACATACTCCACCCTCACACCGCATATGAATGCCGTGATCCCCATGGCAAAACATTGCATGAGCTTGTGAATGTGATTGAGCTGTTGTGTGGTTTCCTTTTGTGTTACAAATAAGTCATCTGAAGTGACCACGTGTGAAGAATGCAGTGATAAGTGCCTGCGTCTCTTTCAGGTTTCTTCCCCGGTGTTTCCGCAGCAGGGCAGACTGCAGTTCAAGGCAGCGATCAGGAGCTGGGACAAGGTCTGAGTCAGTACTGGACGAGACTGCAGTAAACAACACACCTTATTATTATCAGACAAAACCAGCAGAGCTTCAATCAGCAACTTTGAGCAAAATATTTAACAAAAGATGCGTCAGGAAACCCTACCTATTTAGATGATTTACACATCAGGGAAGCAGACTATGTAAGCCATAATCCTGTATAAAAAAAAAGAGAGAAAAAAAGATGTGGACCTCACAAACCTGCACAGATGGAAGAGAAAATGGACTCCAGCATTTTTGACCTGCACCTTTATAGGCCTAGTCAGCACCATGCCAGACATTAACACAATACCATTCTCAGATATTGGTGGTAAAGCAGTGCACATCTAAAAATGCCTCATGTATATGCAACATAAATGTATTGTTTAATTGATGTGCCAATTACAATCAATATGACAGAACATGTGACCAAAATGAGGATGTTTTAAAACTGCATTTGTAGTTATATTGTTTAAAAATTTGGGGTTGGTAAGATTTATTTTTTTATTTATTTGAGTCTCTTTTGCTCAGCAAGGCTCCATTTATTTGATCACAAATACAGAAGTATTGTGAAATAATATTACAATTTTCAATATAACATTTTCAGCATCATTACTCCAGTCTTCAGTGTCACATGATCCTTGAGAAATCATTCTGATATGATGATTTGCTGCTCAAGAAGAAACATTTCTTTTTATTGTCAATGTTGAAACCAGTTGTGCTGCTTAATATTTCTGTGGAAACTGTGAACCTTTTATCAGCATTCTTTGACGAATCAAAAGTTCAAAAGAACAGCATTTATTAAAAATTTTCAGTAACATTATAAATGTTTTGATCAATTGAATGTGACTTTTCTGAATAAAAGTATTAATTTATTTTAAAAAAAAATCTTACTGACTCCAAACTTTTGAACCATGTACATTAATGGTATTAAAAATAAAGGATTTTAGGATTAAAGTCTTTTATGAGCCTAAACCAGTCCATCATAGCGCTGACGTGGAGAAACCAATGACAATCAAGCTTAAAGCAGTGAAGCAGTGACAATCAATCAAGTGCACAAAGTAGCTTAAAAGGATCAAAACTATATAAATATAAATCAACAGCCGATGACAATCCAAATACATTATTACAGGCTGCAAAGACAATCAGACATACAACCGATCATGTGTAATATACTGAAGTGAAACTGATGATTTATAACTGTACATTGTTAAATGGACATTACTGTGATTTGATTACTGGTTTATTTCACCACTCTGTAACATTCATAGTTTTTCCCCCTGTCAGATCCCATGAACCCACTGTAGATTTGTATGTTTGAATGTGTGTGCATATGAAAGAGAGAGACAGAGACAGGAGAGAGAGAGAGAGAGAGAGAGAGAGAGAGAGTGATAATGTTACCGTATTTATTATTAGAATTGTGAACATTTTAGTGTAAACCCTTTTGTGGAATAACTTGACATTGAAATAAAAACATTATAGTGAAAAGGAACATGCGTTTATGTGTTTGTCTGTGTTTTCCTTTTTTCATCATGAAAAAGTATTTTATGCATTTCCCTATGACTTCTATGACTTTTTGTGTGTCTGTTTGCCCTCATCGTTATATTTTTCTCAAGAGTAACGGTGAATTGGTTCACTTGTGGCCGTTGGGATTGTGTTTACTTATTACTGTCACTGAACAGTAGCATTTCCTGCCTGTGTGCTGGTGGATTTCCTGTTTTTGTTACTCACATTACCACACCCATTGAAAATAATGCTCTGACAAAGTTATTCTCACAGGGGCTCAAATGCAGACAGTACAGGGGTTATGAATAACTTTGATATCACAAGACATCGATTTTCATCTCACATACTGTACCAGAACACAAGTATAGAAAACAGGGTCACATAATAGTATATTAACCAAACATCGATTCAAATAAAAATCTGTTTGTCCTTTAATTTCTTATGGCCCTCACAACGCCGGAAACTGGAACGGATACACTTAGAGGTCTGACTCCGGCCATATCTGAGATGTATCCTCCAAATTTCCGGTGCACTACACTTGATGAGTTTAATTAAGGCCGATGTTAACGAGCTGTAGAGGCTGAGAGGGTAAAAGCACGCGAAATTCTCTGCAATAGTCACGTCTCTTCTATTCCCAAAAGGCCTCCAGTCCCCAATCAGAGCATGTTTTATCTAGTCTGTGTGAACATGGGGTCTCCTCCCTCGAACTCATCGCTCCATCTCTGCCCCTCCCTCTATCTGTTCATCTCTTGCCCTCTGCACACTTGGCCTGTGGTTCCCAAGTGAATAAACACATCCTCTGTTTCTCATGCTAACTTCCTTGGAACAGCTGAATGTGACAGATACAAATTCTGATAGAGTTACACTATTGTCTATATGTTAAATGAATACTGTGGGTTCGGTACAAGTTAAGCTCAAGCGACAGCGTGTGTGGCATAATGTTGATTTCCACAAAAATGAATTTTGACTCGTTCTTGCTTTTCTTTTTAAAAAAAAAGCAAAAATCTGAGGTACAGTGAGGCACTTACAAGGGAAGCAATCTATAAATGTTGAAATACTGACCATTTCAATGTCATTATTTGCATTTTTACAATGTGGTCGCCGCAGTGCCATAAACCCTAAAATGATGTTAAAAATTTGGATTTTTACAGCTCATAAGTTTAAATTAAGGTGTTAACTGATACCTTTCTAAAATGATAACTTCACATTTTTGTTTTTAAATCCTCCAGAACTTCACTCTCTCACCATAACCTCGATTTTTGTATGCCAATTAATTAATATAAATTTTTTTTAAAGAAAGGAAAAATTATTAAAAGTCGACCGTAAGCCATGAATGCTGCCAATTGAGGTTAACTTGGAAAAGAATATTCCAGATTCAAAAAAACTCACTTATTATGACATGTACTTATGTGACATATGCTTTCTTTTACTGCAAAATGGACTTCAATGTTGTGCGCATGGCAGGTCGGCCTAACTAATAAAAGTACAGGTAGTAAGACGGCACACAGCTTAAGTCATTGTGGGTCTTTTGCACAGTGCTTCAAGCATCTAAAGCCAGCAAAGAAAATACACAGTTAGAACTATTTAAAATCCATTTCCTTTTAAATTAACAGCTTAATGGCCACAACATTTTTTTTTTTTTTCTGAGAGAGGTAGCCATTTTGAACTCTGCTTCAGAGTCCACCAAACACTGTGTGTGTGTATGTGTGTGTGTGTGTCTCTCTGAGAGTTCTTTGCTGGTTTCCTGTCACAGAGGAAGTGCCTCACCCAGCTGTGTTGCTCCCTATTGGCTCACGGTCAGGAGAACAGTGATTTGGGGCTGATAGGGTGGCCGAGCGAGGGATAGATAGAGGGAGAGTGGAGCGAAGAGAGGGAGAAGCAGTCAGGACAGGTCAGAGGGTAAGCAGGAAGAAGAGCGTGCATGCAGCTAAATAAAGACAGACAAGTTGAAGAGAGCAAGTGAAGGAGGGTGCAGACCCAAAAGAACATCATCTCCGCTAAAGAGGAAATAACTCTGAGGTAAGACATCTGAGAGCAAATGAAGCTTCAGAGAAGAAAAAGATAGTTGCACGGACAGATATGATTTCACGAGTGTAATAAAAAGCCTTGAGAGTTTGTCAGCTTTGGATGTCAAGGATGTTGCTGCAGAGAGGATTTTTTATGGTAACTACATATTTCATTTTAATTTCTGTACTGATATACTGTACTAAATGTGCAATATCTTGAACAATGTTTGTGGACTTTCCATGATACTTAACCCAGAAATGTTTAAAACTGAGCTGTTTCTTGATCTTTCATTAACTCTGAATTTCCTATTTCACCATTATTTAATAACAGAGATTCAAGTACAAATCAGGTTTGTGCACTGCATCCTTTAGTTTTTTTTCTTTTTCTTTCTGGCTTTACCGACAGGCCTTTTCTATCACTCCTTATCCAAATTTGCAAAGTTTGATTTCATAGTATGTTACTATGCCTCTATTTCTCTGTCTGACGGTCCGTCTCTGTCTCTCCCAATCCTTGTACCAGTGTCTGATTTACAGATGACGCTGGACGGGGTTTGGGGGGGGCTGAGGGAGGACAAATGCTTCCCAACAGTTAATATTGCCAGTCACCAAATAACTCTCATTTCTCAATGGCAATGTTTTCCCGCCCGCTGAAAATAAACTCTGTTTGGTAAAATACACACCTGAGTGAATTTGTGTTTTAGTTGTTTTGTGTAAATTCATTTTTCCTGTTAAATAGTTTTTGGTAACACTTTATTTTACAGTGTCATTGTTACACATGTAACATGTAGTTACTGTATTAATAACTATAAATTATGCATAATTACATGCAATTAACCCCAAACAAAACCTAACCCAGTTAATTATTATTACTCAATACTTAAATGTATAAATACACTGTAACACTGACACCTTAAAATAAAGTGTAACCTAGTTCTGTGTGTGTGTGTGTGTGTGTGTGTGTGCATTTATTTTACTTTAGTGTCCATTTTTAGTCATAAAGTAGAAATTTGTTTTTAAAACCACCATGAAACACATACAGGTGAAAAATAAATCTTGCCGTTATAGTCATTTAAACTCATAATAGTATGTTTAATACACTAAAACGTTTCTTAATGTAGCAATTGAGCATACAGGACAGGAGGATTGAACCCTGTCCAATGGGAAAATGGACCCGTATCATTTGACTCGTCCAGTGACATGCGCAGTGCGCACAACTGAAGTCGGTCATTCCGCAGGTCGGACTATTTGACGCGGTAGTGAAACCGGTAAACTGAAGCTCTGTCGGTTTCGACAGTGGAGTAGTATCTATAACTTCGGAGTGAATCACCGCTCCAGACCTGATCTGATCTGATGCAGTGTGAGATCTGACCGACCTGTGAACTTTCCAATAACATCAGACACAACTGACTCTTAAGTCGTCCGAAGTTTAGCACAGTTTCCTGCTAGTCGCGCGTGAATGTATCTGTTTTGTTTTGTTTTTAGAATCCAAGCTTTAATAATATAGACCTTTTTGTTGCTTTCTGTTTTTACGCGTCGCGTCGCGACTCGGCTGATTCCTTCGGACGTGGAGGAGACATATTTGCCAGGTATGAACGAGTAGTTCTACTTGAACTTTAAGACAGGGATTTTCTGATGGAGCTTGATTTCATCGAAGACAGTTATGACTGTGACTATTTACTCGAGTAATAGTTTTATAGTAGTTACTGTATAAGTAACTATTGTAAGCATTGTTGTGTATTAAAAATGTAGCCTATCACAGGATGTGTGGCAGAATGAATGCGTAAAAGATTAAAATTCTCTTAATGGAGCTAATTCATTTTAGTCAATCATCCATTTACGTTTAACAGCCATTCTAACTAATGGATTGGTTAGTAGCATATAGTAAAGTTACTTACAGACAGTTAACAAAAGTTAGTTACAGATCTTGGTTAGTACTAGGTACCATACTATTATGGTTTCTACAGGATTTTTATATGTAGGATGTTACAGTAATGTGTGTAACTGGCACACATCTACGGAGCCCCTAAAGGGATGTGGTGGAGGGAAAAAAAAAATAATAATCTTTTGCGTTCCCTCGCAAAGATGTTTGCGTTCCCTTGCAAAACCTGTCTGAGCTTGGATAAACTCGTCATGTTTAATGTGGCTCTTCCTGGCAGTGGTGTTTCAGTCAGCTCCTGCATTAATACACATAAATGATGCGCGTCTCCTTTGGAGTTTGAACTTGTTTGACTCGAATGTAAGGAAATGCAGTCTGTGCTTATGGAGTAAAGTTGGCAATATTATCACAGATTCGAGCTTCCCGGATCAATAACTCGTGAACTAAACGTTGTTAAAACACAAATGGCAGCTATTTCCAATCACAGTAAGTAGACAACGAGCTACAACAACCTGATTTTCCTCAAACAAGCTTTATAATATAAATTGGTCTCTATGAGCAGGCGGCGGTGAGACAAGTCCGAAGGGACCGTCTGAAAAGTGCAAAATTAGAAAAGCATTTCTACAAAAATAGTCATTAATAACTTCAATGTTACACACTGTAGTCAGTTAAAACATCACTGCTCTCCTGCTGGTTACACTACAACACTTAGTTTGGCAAGTAGCATAAAGGCCTTCTTTACACAAATGATGTTACACAGCTTACATACTTACAACCAGCTTTTGCATGATAATTTTTTACTGAATTTAATTTAATTTTTTTTCTAATAACAGTGAAATTATTGATTTTGTTTTATAATAATCATAAAAGTTATATTTTTTATCAAAGTAAGTGTTCCAGTACAACCAGCAGGACAGCAGTGACGTATGAACTGAATTTGGTGACAGTACCGTGTGTTACAGTGAAGTTATTGAGTATTTTTCATCATAAAAAATGAGCAAAAAGGGTTTGGGGTTTTGCACTTTTCAGACGGTCCCTTGTGTCACCGCCGGCTCGTAGAGACAAATTTATATACCATAAATGCACATTTGAGGAAAATCAGGTTGTTGTAGCTCGTTGTCTACTTACTATGATTGGAAATAGCTGTCATTTGTGTTTTAACTACGTTTAGTTCACGAGTTATTGATCCGGGAAGCTCGAATCTGTGAAAATATTGCCAACTTTACTGAACTCCTTGAGCACTGACCGCATTTCCTTATATTCGAGTCAAACAAGTTCAAACTCTAAAGGAGACGCGCATCATTTGTGTGTATTAATGCAGGAGCTGACAGAAACACCACTGCCACCCAGAGCCACATTAAACATGACGTGTTTATCTAGCTCACAACAAGCTTTGCGAGGGAACAATAATATCTTTGCGAGGGAACGCACAAGATTTTTATTTTTTTTTTAAATTCCTCCCTTGCCTACTTTTTTCCACCACCACGTCCCTTTAGGGGCTCCGTACACATCCCTACATGTGCTCAGTGTTGTAAAAACAAGAGCAGGGAACCACAGTCACCTGATGAGACTGACAAAACTCATCACTTACTAGAATTTAGCAATTATGGAAAAACATGCTTCATTCATACATGTATAAAACGCCATTTAAGCCAAGAACGTGTCATCGGTCTGATAGCTTTGCAATCCAGAAATTTCCTCTTTTGAACTTGAATGAAACCAATAAAATGCCACTATAACAGAAGCTGGGTGAGGGTATTTTCTCGCTTCTGCTGTGAAACCCACACTTTCATCTCTTACATGGAAGCTGCTGAGAATTGATAAGGGAAAGCATTCATAATAAGTGTAATAAAAAATGAACAGGGTCTAGGCTCATACAAGTGGGCTAAGAATGGGAAGAGGAACAAAAACATGTGAATGTGTCAAATGTTTTGAGTTGTAAAACTGCCCTGGTCTGGATAAGAAATAACAATAACATACCTATAGTGGAATTTACAAGGTCTGAAGGGCCGTCACAACCTGCAAAGTAGGTTATAAGGAAATGCTCACGGTGAGAGAAATGATAGGAATGATATTATGCTTTACAAAAAGAGTTGTTTGATTTTAGGCGTACATATCAAATAATAAATGTTTTTTTCTTTTTTCTTGCTCTTTTTTGTTAACTTGAATACATACACACACACACACACACACACACACACAGATATATATATATATCTGTTGTGTGTGTGTGTGTGTGTGTGTGTATGTTTTAAATAAGTCAAGACAAATTTATTATTTTTATATTACTGTGTGCTATCAGACCATAGATCACCTCTGATCTTACGATTAGCACAGTCAATATGGGTTTATTTAATAATTCCAATCCTCATGCAATATAATATTTCATAATTATTACACATGCAAAGTTCAAATTAGTATAGTAGTTTTGTATATTTATATATATATATATATATATATAGTAATATAAAAATAATAAATTTGTCTTGACTTATTGTTAAAAAAGAAACCAAGTTTAATCCAGTAATTAGCCATCATAGCTACCAAAGTAGCACATCTGTCTGTGACATGTATATATCGCATTTATTATGCAACAAAAAAAAATGATTGAACTGGTCTTGATTGATAATTTCAAGTTACATGAATGCATTTACAATTAAAATGATACAGATTTATGCTGATAATATCAAAATCCCCACTTAGAGGGCACTATATAGGCCTATACACACAGTTGATACTATGTTAAATAATCCAAAGATTTAATGACATTCAATGCATTTTTTGTTTCTGTTGAAGTGCTGAGCTTGTCATCGTGTTTGAGATGTTTGAGAAAGGCTTTACATGACGTAGATAAAATAGCTGAGGCAAACCGACTGGAACTTCCAGCTCTTGTTTTGTGCTTTTGTATCTTTGTATGCCCCTAGTTAAACTTTCACTTCCTTCAAGTATCCACTATGAATTAATGCATTACTCACTTCTCTTTAGATGGGATGGATTATTGGTTCTATTTTAATACACAATATTTCACTGAAGACCAAACAGACAAAGTGTAAATTGCCCTTCAATTAATCTATCTCGACAGAGGTTTGAGGCTGTGCTTTAGTTTTACTTGTGGAGATTTGGTCAGCAGTGCAGTAGAATTCTGCACTGGTAGTTTGTGTTGTTGTGTATCCTAAAAGTGTTCTCACATTTTAAAGAGTTTTACTTCTCTCTCTGTCTCAGCGATGGCAGACGTGGTGGCCAGGCCTGCATCCCCCTCTCCGTCTATCTCTCTGCTGGAGATTAAGGCGGAGACGCGGATGGTGCTGAAGTCTTTCCTGCGTCACTCGCTCTCGATTCCTCCTGATGAGAGGCCTGGAAGGATAGGAGGAGGATACAGAGACCCACACAAATACAGGTGACACAAATCATTCAATCACACACAGAATTAAGCTCTGGCATGACGTGAAGTAATACAACTCCTTGTCAGAGCAATTTTGTAAATATCATCTTATTTTATTAGACTATGGTGCTTTTAATTCCTTTTTTAAGTTGTTTTAAGACTGGCACTTGAAAAAGATTCAAGTCAGTCCAGAATCATATAGGTTTTGTATAATTATATCTTCTATTCTATTTTAACCTAGTTTTCTCCACGAAAAATAAAAAATGGTTAAAGACAAACAAATCTCCCCCAAAACAGGGACTTTGGCCTAAAGCAGTTTTAAAAAGTTCTTTTGACTGTACTTGAGTCTAATGTAACGGCAATAAGATTAAGATAGGATAGATCTGTTTTATTGATTGACATTTTGAACTCTTTAACTTAAATGCTGTGTGTTGTAATTAAGAAAGTATGAACTACAAGAGGATTTGGGAGAAATACTGTTTCACAGACAAAGTTTAAGATAGTCCTAGACTAAAATGCATGTTTGAGCTGTTTTTACTGAAAGCAACCTGTACTGACACGTTAAAATATGTCCGTGTCATTGTTTTGTCTCAAGATGCGCACCAGTAATGTTTTTTTTCTAGTGTACGTTTATAAAAGCTACTTAAATATCCTAATTTAACTAAGGCCTAATCCTGGTTTAGTCTAAGCCTTGTCTGTGAAACCAGGCCTATATGTTGTAGTCAAACTCAGGCACTTAAACTTTATGCTATTCTAAAAGATTATCTAATCATTCTTCATCTAATTACAGATGACTCTTTCTGTTCATCAGTCAATCATTAATAATTTTTTGAAAATATAAACTGCTGCTTCCCTCACTTTTGTGACAGTTCTTCCAGGATCCTTTCTACTAACTTGATTTATTCAGTGGTCTAGGGGAACCTTTAGTGTTCAAGTCTTCTTACTTTGAACTGCAAATCAATTCTGTCTATCTTTATTATATGACTTTGCAAATTTGTGAAATTGTTGATGTAATTGTAATTAAAAAAAAGGTGCAATTTGGAACCTATTGACAGAAATGCAATATGTAAGGCTGGTATCTTAACTAATAATCGGAAACAAAAAGCAGTTGAAAGACGGCGTGCAAAATTCAGTTATTTATCTGACTCCATTATAATTAATCTGACTCCATTAAAGTTGTTGTTATTCTTTTACCTCTTATTCTTTAAGGGTAAAAGTCTTTCTTTCAACTGATAGGAAAACGTAGGATTTAACCTGAACATTTAGATAACGAAAGTTGCAATCACCTTAGTTTTCAACATTATCAGTGATAAAAGGAAAGATTGTCAAAACCTTTAAAGCAAGCAAAGTTATTTATTAAGTTACATGTTTAAATATACAGAAAGTAAAATGGAACAACATACTGTATAGAAAACTTTGTTGGTAACAAAAAATGCACTGCTGTGCAGAAGAGGCCGGAAAAGCCTTTCTTGAAGTAAGAGATTATGCACCGGTGTGAGAGAGTCACAGGGTTAAAGCCTTTCTCCCAGATCAACAGTTACCTTTCCTCCTTATACCCTGAGCAGAGCATTGTTATACATGAGTGGAATACCAACACCCAGAACCAACTAAAAGGAAACCAGACGAAATGGCAATTGGGCCGAGATCAAGAGGGGGAGAAGTACATCAACATTCTCCTCAATGCATGATTAAGCAATGCCTAGATTGTACATTAGAATACTTTAATATCTCTATTATGTTCAACACCATTCAATTCAGTTTATAACAAACATGACATGGTTACATGTTAGAAAACACTAGAAGATAAATAGCATGTGGTTGAAGCACATATGTCACAGATGTGTCACTGAGGTGTAAATGACGCCCCAGACAGAACCATCCTGTTCCTGGAGTGTCCCAACAGTCAATCAGCATATTGATGAATCCCTCGCACTAAATGGGCATTAGCATACTGTGATGATGAAAGTCATTGCGCCACATTTAATTCATATGTATACCTTTTAAAGGGATTTCTGAAGTACTAGGACAGTAAAGAGTTCTATCCATATTCTCTCAGCCCTACAAATATAATAGACATAACTATGTTTTTAGTGGTGTATAAAGACCTTACATAATTAACTGTTATGTTTTTATTACATTAATAGATCGTGTTTTATAACACAATCTCATAGTACTGCGTATCTAAAGCACAAGTTTGTATTTGGTGTGCTATTTACACGCTGAAATTACTTTTTGCTTACATATGTTACGCAATGGGTAGGATTAGTGGTGTGGGGTAGGGGCATATTATATGTACGGCAAAAGTGCGCACCGTAATTGTAATTTCTGCGTATCAACAGCACACTAAATAAAAACAGAAAATTATGCTATTGGTACGCATTTTCACGAGATCGGGCTCAGTGTCTTTCTACATACACCACAGGTCCCCTTACGTTAAGTCGCCATTATGCGCCGGCATGTTTCTACAGTAGTTGAATGCGTAGTAGCAGTAGCAGTAGTAGCAGTAATCGTCTGGTTTATTTAGAAGCAGAGACCGTTCTTTATTAGAAGTAAGAAGAAACCTCATTGCTCGACTGGCTACTCTCTGCTGTCTCAGACAACGACATCTTTGTCTTGTGTTGGCCAGGCGGCCACCGTAACTTCTTCGAAAGGGAGGGGTGAGCACCGTTGGTTGCAGTTCGCAACCTCACTGCTAGAAAGCGATCAAATTTACACATTGCACCTTTAATATTTTGGAAATTACCAATGTTTCCCTTTCTCTCACTTCTGTTTTTAGTGCCTCTACAAAAGATAAGATGAGGAAAGATGCCAGTGGATGGGACTCTACGGATGAGAAGATCAGTGCCGCAGAGGAGAAGAAACATGGAATTAAAAATTTCATAAAAAAAAGACTGGGAACCCGTTCGTCCTCAATCCGCCATGCTAAGAAAGACGGTAGCGCTGACCCAACTCCACACAACAGCCTGGAGAAGCAGAGTCAGCTGGGCCAGACTGACAAGCCATCAACAAATGGAACACACAGTTTACCCAGAAAAAAAGAGGTAAACCCCATTACAATATGTGTGCAATTTGCTTTGTTACTTTATGTTGCTTCATAAAAATCTACAGTGTGATACTAAAAAGAATTTTAAAAATGATTTCTGCTCTGTTTGGTTTGGCAAAAATAGGCTCCTCCTTTTTCAGCTGTGCTACTGCAACTCTTCTACTTGTGCTCATGTTGGTAGTGTGTAGCCTGTTAACATGGGCACCAAAATAAATATGCATTGCCTGTACATACTGTGTGAAACGGGCAAACACTATTTATATCTGTAGAGACCAAATCCTGCTCTTGTTTCATCTGGGGCATGGACTGCAAAGCTAATGGTTTCTGTATTAAGAATTTCCTGACCAGTCAAGGAACCAAAATGTATTTATTTTTAATTTCTTCTTTCTTAACATTGTGTTTTAATATTGCTCTTCAGAACTTGTTAATGAGAACATTTTCCTTTTAGGAAGAGATATGCACTCCATCCTCTGCATCTGAAGAGGAAGGTGACAGAAAATCAGGGGACAAAAATAAGAAAAAGAAGAAAAAACTGAGAATATCTAATATGTTCAAAAAAGTGTCTTTTAAAAAAGAAGAGGGTCATCCTCGGCGTCCGACCACGCTGCCTTTAAAAGATGCTTCAGATGTACCACAACCTGGGGAGCATCCTGCGTCACCATGTAAGTTTCAGATGTAAAAGAAATATAGCTTGTTTTTTGGATCTAGAAGTTGAGACACAGAAGGCACTGGCAGCAATGTGTTCCTGATTGTCTTACGTCGTATTATACCTATAAATACTTTTCAAAAGTATAGGGTCAGTACATTTTTTTCCATCATCATGACTCTAGTCTTGGGTGTCACATAATCCTTCAGAAATTCTTCTAATATGATGATTTGCTTCATTTATTATTATTATTATAGAAACATTTATTATTATCAATGTTGAAAACAGTTGTGCTACTTACACTATGAAACATTTTTTCCAGGATTCTTCTGTGAATAGAAAAGAACAGCATTTATTTGAGATAGACGTATTTTGTAACATTATAAATGTCTTTACTGCAACTTTTGATCTATTAAATGCATTCTTGCTAAATAAAATGATTTGTTACTGACCCCAATCTTTTTTTTCTCAGCCCATCCTCCTGAGTTTTATGATGGTGTGGCAGATACTTTGGACAGAATTGCTCAGAAACACAGCGTGAAAAAGAAATCCCCCGTTAAACCAGAGCCTGCACCGAGTCCACCCAAAGGTAGATGTAAAAACCATAAACTGATCAAAACCTGTTTATGACCTCACGAATGTGAATTTATCATAATGTGTAAAGTAGAAATGTTTTGGAATTTTAAAGCAAGAGCAGACCTGTTGTGTAGTCACATCTTGCTGCGTGCTGTTGAACCAGAAATGGATGTTTAATGCTTTAACAATAGCTTATTGTTATAATGGGCTGATGGTCCGGCTGAGGTTTTTTGAGTGCTTTTCACTTGCATTGTTTGGAGATTTGGTTACACTTCTTTTTTTGTTCACAGAAAATGACAAAGAAGCTGTGGTTCAACAGCTCGTCCAGATATTGACTACAGAGGCAGAAGCCATTAATGACAAGGTAATGATCCCTGATCTCAATTCGGTATTCTTATAAATCTTTTTTGTTTTGTTGTTGTATCCTGCTTGGATGTCTCTAAAAGTACCTTTTGGTTCCTTATCATAAAGATTTAATAGCATACATATAATTAATCTTGTGTTTTTGACTATTTATGGTCATGAAAAGTGGTTATTTTCATTTGCTGCCTTGGGTTTATTGTCACTGTTTATTGTTGTTTTCGTTGTTTACCATTGTTAATTGTTGTTTAATGTAGATAAACGGCAATCCCTTCCTGCGGTCCACCCTCAGTCGCCTCTCCTACCCATCTTTTGCCAAACTCCTCGACACGTACGCCAGTCAGAGTGAAGAACCTCCCATTCCCGCACCCGTCAGCCCTACGCTGCGGCGTCTCGCCATCACCATGGATGTGTCTCGTCGAGTCGTCACAGCAACTGGAGTTCAACGTCTGACAGGCTATGCTGAGCGCTACATGGAGAACTTTGCACCATGGGTGAGGAGCCATGGAGGATGGGTGAGCTTTTTTTGCTGTCTACATTTAACTTTTCTTCAGTCTCTGGTATATTCATCTGTTATTTTCTTCCAAAAGGGGGCAGAGTTGTGTCAAGTAATCATTTTTTGTGTCTTCTTCCACAGGATAAAATTGCACAATTGGAGGAGGTCCTGGAGTTTGATTGAGCTTTACATTATGAACTCTAAATCATGTAGCATGACCTCTATGAGGCAAAGAAGAACAGAACCAGCCAACTTGGGAACTGACACTACTTGATTAGAAAGATCTATTTATTCTTTCGTATTTTGTATGTTTTGAAATTTTTTTATGTGCCATTTTTTACCAAAATACATGATGCCAATCATCTACTGTTGTTATTGCATTCTTTTTTTTTTTATTGATCTTAATAGAAGTTAATATAGTACAGACCATTGGTTTAATATAACAAATCATCAACTTAAACAAATTGATTTCCATTTGAAGGAAATTCACATTGATTGCAAGCAGTTATTTATCAAAAGTGCAATAATACTACGATTTACTTTTTCCACCTAGTGTATACATTCACTTTTTATTCATTTAATCTTTTTCTAAGTACAAATGAATTATTTAGCCTTTTATCTGGTGATTTAATTTAACTGAGATTTCATCTAGGCTTCTTCCTAAGTGCAGCACTGTAATCTATGTGCTCATGCATATCACGTCCAGTATCTCTAATGGGTAAGTCCATTTAAATGTTCATTACATATTCAGAATGGGGCGAAGGAAGGATCAGTCCATGTATTTTTCTGCTCGTAGGATTTGGCAGTACAT